>VZSC01017419.1:0-53585 GCA_013398225.1 Steatornis caripensis | reverse complement strand
AGGGCCAGTCCTAGCAGTGAACACTGAATCAAAGAAGGTATTCAGTAACTCTGCCTTCTCTGTGTCCAGTGTCACCAGGTCACCCGCCTCGTTCTGGAGCGGGCCCACATTTTCCCTAGTGTTCCTTTTGCTCCCAATGTACCTATTAGAGTAAGCCAATGAGCATCCCAATGTACCATTAGATTAAGCCCTAAATCCTACTGCTGGCTTTATTTGTGTGCTCATGATTCCGTCACTTTTTCAAGATTTCTGAGATACGGGAAGTAAATAGGAAACTTGGTTGTGCATAATGGGAAGTGGAGCCTCCAGGTCTCAATGGCTTTGTCTAACCTGTGCTTGGTGCTATTGCAGAAGGGTGCACTCACCTGAGCCCTGTTCTGACAGGATGGGAGGGCTTGGTCAGAGAGCATATGTGGAGGTAGAGGTTTGCAAGCTCTTCTGGATTAACTGCTCTAAACTTAGCCTGTGTGAGGTGCTCCTAGCTGTATCTACGTTGTTTTGTAGAGCATAGCTGGGATGCAGCTGACTCTGTGACACCAACTTTTAAGGGGCTGATACACATTTACACTCCTCAAGGTAACACTAATAACAATAATAATAAATAGTAATGAAACAAGACCATTCTTTTGGAAAGGAAAAGAAGCGTATTGACTAAGACACTGGAAGGATTTATTGCCAGAATAAAAATCACAGTAATTGTTTTGAAAACAATTCCAAGGTGAAACATTTCCTTTTCTTCATGAAAGGTTATCAATGAGATTAGGAATTGCATGTGTACATAAAGATCGTCCAATTCTCACGTTCTATTTGTTCTCTATTAAAGGACACCACAAATCTTTACTCATTTATGTCCTTGTACTGTCCTGACTACACCAAGTCTACAATATGTATTTGCATTGTATGTGTAAGAGGTGATGGAAACCTGGAGGGAAAACAGTAATTGCTGAAGTTTTTCTCATTAAGACTCCCTCCCCCCCTTTTTTTTCTTTACATAAATTCATTTCATCTTTAGAGGTAGACTTACAAACATTGAGTGTCTGCCTCAAACTGAAGTGACTGAAACCTCACCTAGAGAGTGAATCACCTTGTGTTTCGTATTGGAGCTAGGAGAAGAAAGACAAAGGCTGTTCAACGTCATCCCCTCAGAAGCCCTTCTGGCATATCCATATGGTCATTCTGCCCTTAGCTTCTTTGCTGGATTGCCCCCAAAAGAAACACCACTTAATTCTGGCAATATTTGAGAAATGGGTGCTTATCACAGGGCATTGTCTGGATATCAGCTCTTTTGATACACTCGTTGGTAAATGCTTGGCCATAGTGTCTGTTTGGGAGTAGTCTGCCTCTAGGTTTCAAGTGACCTACAGGGAAATAGTCTGTTTCTCCCTTGCAACACTGTGTTAAGTTCGAAATGAAATTGCTCTGAATGAACGTATTCCACTGATTGCTATAGCAAACGTATTGTATATCGTAAATTCTGCCCTCTTACTCACCATGGACAGATTGTCCTTTGGTGGCAGTAATGCAAACCTAGACTGAAGATGGGGAGTATCCCTCCATGGCCAGTAAGACACTCTGTGTGTGGCTTCCTGTGGAGCCTTGGGGATCACGGATTCGTAATCAGTTTTTGTGAGTGTTAAATGTTCTCATACACGTGAAAGACAAACAAATGACTCACAGAATGAAGAGAAATTCAAAATCTCCACGGAAAGCTCCGTGTTTGTTTTTTCTCTACTTGGAATGAAAGTTCACGCGCTAACATTATTTGAGGAATCCCCAGTTTCCCCAAAATAGTTTCTTAAATGTAATACAAAAATGTTTCAATGTTATAAACTAAAAGAAAGTGTTCGGCTAGTTCTAAATCTAAACATTTCGTTCTGTGTGTCAATGCATTTCACTGATGATTAATTCAACCTAAGTTACACTCTATGCTTCAGCAAGATCTTGGTACTCGACTGCCTTTTATTGTTGTTTTTCCCCATTGGATTGAATCATAGAATTATAGAATGGTTTGGATTGGAAGGGACCTTAAAGATCACCTAGTTCCAACCTCCCTGCCATTGGCAGGAACACCTTCCACTAGACCAGGCTGCTCAAAGGCCTGTCCAGCCTGGCCTTGAACACTCCCAGGGAGGGGGCATCCACAACTGCTCTGGGAAACTTGTTCCTGTGTCTCACCACCCTCATCCTGAAGAATTTCTTCCTAATATCTCATCTAAACTTACCTTCTTTCAGTTTAAAACCATTACCCCTCATCCTATCACTACACGCCCTTGTAAAAAGTCCCTCTCCAGCTCTCTTGTAGGCCCATTCAGGTACTGGAAGGCTGCTATAAGTTCTCCCCAGAGCCTTCTCTTCTCCAGGCTGAACAACCCCAACTCTCTCAGCGTATTCTATCTCAGCCTGAAGTTCCTAGACAAACTATACTTCCTATAACGTGTCTGCAAGGGCTCCCTTGATACCAGCTACAGCTCTCAGAATGCACAGGCAGTTTAATGGAACATTTCTAAAAAAACAGAGGTTGAATTTCCTGAAGGAGACATACAGAAAAAGAAGACAGTTATGGAAAGTTAAGATTTTGTAGAAACTTCAATTTCACTGGCAGTTTTCCAGATGAGAAAAAGCAAACCCAGCTATTTGTAATGTTGACAGTAGGCCTAAAAGCTAAATAAATAGACCTGGACTGTCACAGGTCCTGCCCCTCCCACTCACCATAGTTTCACCCTCATTCTTATCTGTCGCAGCATTTGACAGCTTTAGACTCTCCTAAGAGGAAAGAGGCAAGTGTCTAAATTACAGGGGGAAAGGAGGAGGAGGAGAGGAATGAACTTCCCGGAGGCTTCAGTTTCCATAGCTCTGGTTCTTATGCAGACAGAGGCAGAAATGCAAGTAGATGAGCCAGGAGTAACTGAAGAAAATAAAGAAAAGACTGCTCTGAGTTCTTCCTTTAATCTATTCTCTCAGACAAAGGTTAAATTACCATTTGAATGCCACTGTAGAAGAGCTAATAATGTTGCTTTTATGTTCCAAGGTTCCTCTCTCTTGGTAATACAGTCTTTTCAACTCCAATTAAGGAAAGCTGTGGTTCCCTGAAGATCCCTGTTTTTATCATCCAAGAGCTGGTTGCCCTGTTGTTTCCTCGTTGATTTCCTGCAGTGCTTCAGGTGGTGCTTCAGAAACAGCTGACTGTGAGGATATGCTCCTGTAGTTAGAGAGAATAGAGCTATACTTTGAGATCTTTATGAAATTATGCCAAGTGGCTTGGGATTTCCAACTTCTGGACCCCAGGGAGAAACCTGAACCCCTGACCTAGAGCCGAACAAAAACCATAGTGCTGTATTACTGTCCAAGAAAGCATTTGTGGACTCCATTTGAAAATACACTCTCCCTCCTGATTAGGATACTGTGTTTTCATTGCCATTTAGAATGGATTTAGCTATCTGTGGAGGTTATCCTGCAGACTTTCCAGGCTTTCCCATTGTAAGTTATGTGTACACTGAGGAGGAAATCAAAACAAATGTATATTTGTCTTCAGCACTGACAATGGTGTCAAGTGAAAGAAAACACAGCCAAAGCAGCAAAAGGAATAACAAAACTACTTACAAAGAACTGAGCCAGTATATATAATTTTCAGAAGAGCTGCTAATTGTTCTGCACAAAAATCCCCAGCTCTGCAGGACGTAGTGGGAAAGCATTTGCAGATCAGTGTATCACGGGCCAAGTGAGGACCAGGTACAGTCCATCCTGTCATTGCTGTTTGCTTCTGACTTTCCCCATCCTCACAAGCCACTGCTGATCCTCCTCTGGCTCGGAGGCCCCACTGAAGCGTCTTCTCAACTCCTTCTGCAGTTGGTCTTACACTGCTTTGGACAAGTAGCGCAGAATATGTCCAATTGACCAGGGCCCCAGGGCACGAGAAGCCCACTCCCATTTCTCACAAATGCCTTAGCTTCTGAGAGGTCTCTCTGTTCATGAGTACTGAACAGGCTGAGCACATCTGGGAGGACATTTATGGTAACTGAGTCAGGCCTGTGCTTCTCTGGTCCAGGAACCCGCCCCTAAAGGTAACTTGCATCCAGACACAGTTACTTCCCAAACCAGCAACGCAGAAATTCACTTAGACCCTCTCATATATTCCTTCTGTGAAGGTCTTCTTCACTGCTAGCTCAGGGTATTTACATATTCCATATTCCCACTTAGGAACTCTTCATGAAGGTAAGAGCAACCAAGAATGAGCTCTAGGGCCACATCTGCTGGAGACGATGCTGGAGAAATTAACAGATGCTCAATCATACCCCAGGTGCTGATGGCATGACCCCTTTCCCAGTGCTCAGGCCTCCTCAGAGAGGCCAGCGTAGAGCTCCATTCTGACTTTAGTACATTAATTAATGGCTGGAGTTGATATGACTTACAGGGCCTGAATCTACTTACAGTGTCTGTTCAGCTCAGTGCCCACCCTCTATAATTTGGGAAGCTCCTCCTATAAACACTACCGCACTCACCTCAAAGTCCTGAATAGTTCCACACCTACGCAGTGCACAAACAGACCAGGAGAAGAGGACTGGAGGGCTCCCAATTACACAAGATGCTTGTCTAGCATTTCCATGAATTCCACAAAGCTCTTGGCTTTTGGGATGTGTAGCAATAAGTTTTGCAAGATAGTTCTGTGAAAGGTCAAAGACCTCTGTCCTGCAATTGAGTATTTGAAACTATGCTTCCTTATAAATGCTGTCATCATTAAGTTGCAGTAACATTGCAAACACTATGGCCTTGCACACACTAGGAGGGACTGCAATGTTCCATTTTACAGCTCAGCTCCACCTTTGGTAGCATTGCTGGGAACCATTGAACCAGCAGCAGGGACGCCAGTTCCCATGTGGTAACATGTGGCTACCTGGAGCAAAGCCCATAAAGGCACAGGCAAAAGAAAAATTCCTGCTGGAACATCTCAGCATCTCACTCAGCCAAAACCCAACTGGCAGCCCGGAGCCAGAGGTTCCTCTGCTGTTTCCCAGGGATGTTGATCCAGTGAGGCACACGCTGGACATCCTCCGCACAGGATGACCACATTGGAGTCCATGCAAGATTCAGTGGCAGCTGCTCAGAACATCATTGAAGGAAAAGCATCACTAACTTTATCCCTTTCTTATATGCTTTAGTTAAGCCACTAGAAATCTCACCCTGAATGCGGCCAAGCAAAAATAAATTAAATCCTGCATTCATCCTTTACAAAGATTTAAACTATCAAGCTACAGGAGAGCTTTGAACAAGCTGTTTATGAAGGAATGGATGAAAGAAGAAGGGAGTAAGACTCTCCAGCCTCACATTTAATACTCTCCCTTCGCTTGAACATGGCTCTCTGATATCCAGTAAGATACTTCAGTGACTGGTGGAAACAGTTGCTGTCTTTTTCCTTTCCTGGCCTGTTTCAGTAATAAAGGCAAACATAGAAATGTGGGGGTTTATATCTTTAGCAGGTGGTTCACATGGCTAACCTAGGTATCAGGCAATACAGAATTCAACATGGCAGAACCCTGGTCAACTTTTCCATCTGGCTCCCCTCTATGTGCATGTGAATCTCTGTTATCTGACAGCTCAGAGGAAAGGAAAGAGGTGCCTTCCAGCATGGCAGCTTGTTTTTCTGAAGATGTTGTGGGATATACTGAGCAGAAGTTTTAAACATATTATCACCGAAATGGCAAAAAAAGTAAAGTTCTTTTTAGGTTTGCATTGCAATAAAGTACAACAGTGGTTAGCCATATAGCAAAATGAGACTCAGAATTTAGCTCTAAGCTCTCAGACTGATACAAATAGCTACAGACCCTTTAATTGCTTTCAGACCCTTTAATTTATTCTTTGGTTTTCCTGCTAAACTCATCTATGCATCTGTCAACTCACAATGCAAAAACTCACAGGACTTCACAGCCAATTAAACTCATCTGGCAGGGGAAGAACTCCTAAAATTGAAGTAAATTGTATTAAAAGCTATTATAAAACCTTTCCACATTGTTACAATGGAGAAAAAAACCCCTTCAGCTTGTGTTTGGATCAAACTGCTTGCAAAAAACTCATTATATTCAGTCAAAGATCGTATATATCTTAATGATATCTTTGCTTTCTGTGATGGGTTGAGAAAAGAAACCAAGTAGTTCTGTGACAATGTACCTCAATGATGCCTCCTCTTCCACAGATCTGTGTTTTGTGGTTTATGGTAATCTCCAGCTAAGGCTACCACTGTGCTTGGGGCTCCCATATGGTCTCTCTTCTTTTGCTGACAACATATGAATTCACTTGCCAGGCTTCCTCTACTTGGAACATTCATAGGAGGTATTTGTGGAGTTTCGCACCTCCACCTGGGTACTTATATTCTTGAAACAGTAATCTCTCACACATTTGTCGTCCTTTGTTATCTGGGGTTCCACTTGGCCAAGAATAGAAAAGTGATTAGTGAGGGATGATCAGACAGGCTGATGACACCACATGATCCCATACTCTCATTTCAGTAGGAAACCAGGCTAAAAAATGAACACTTATCTAGAAAACAATAAAGTTTTAGTGTTGCTCATAGACTGCATCTTTCCTAACACTTCAAAAATTTCTCTAGAAATACATTTGAAGAAATATATGGTGTTAGATACCTAACTCTTAGGAGTCACACTTGCCTGGACAGAGGTAAGCTGATCCATCCAGGATCACAAAGGACGTTTTCTTTTCACAGTACGTTAGCAGCAACAGGGTTTTTTTACTTTTTTTTTTTTCCCCCTGGAACAATGAACAGGAATTATCTCTTACATTCAAGTGAACATGGCCCCACAACATTTCCTGCGTCAATTCCCTATGGAGAAGGCAGGATGTTTAGGAATCGTGATGCTGAGGACAAAGGTTGGTCAAAATACCCCACCAGCCCACTGCAGGAGTGGAATAATGGCTTCAGTGGTATTTTCCATCAGAGAAAACAAAAAAAAAAATGTAGTCCCACTTTTTTCAGCGGTGAGCCAACAAAATCACTTTTGCCTCTGACAGAAGCCTGTCTCAACTCCAGGATATGTCCAGACCAGGGTGTATTTCTCACTTCCCTGATCTCCAATACGAGGCTAATAAATTTTCGAAAAATCTGTGCCACAGCCAGTTAACATACATATTGCTCAGACTGTTTGATCTTTGCTCTAAGGGTAAAGCACCATTTCAGGGTTGCTTGGCAGCTCTGTTTTCCTTCCCTTAGGAAAAGAGATGGATTCATTTAGAATCGCGGGCTACGGAGAAGGGAGCTCAGGTGTGGCAGAAATGGCAGGTGGCTAGAGCTGACTTGACAGTAATTAAATGTACAAATCTTTGATTAGGCTCACGGGAATGGAGTCATTAGCTACAGCAAATGGACCAGCTTGCTTTCCACTGCCTCATTAGCCATAATACTGAGATTACTTTAAAAAGCCTGGAAAAAAGCCCTCCCACACAGAAGTAGGAAAGTTGAGTTTCAGGGGGAAAAAATAAGCTAGTGTAAGCATTTTCTAGCTGAACAAACAGAGCATGGCTTTTCCGCATGGTCACTGACAAAAAAAGCCTCATGTTTGCTGTACTGTGAGACAGCCCCGTACCCAGAGCTGCAAGCCACGTGTTCACAGAGATCAACAAGTTGCTTTTGGCCACCAAAATTCAGTAACGGCCTCATCAGGTAGTGTCCTGCTGTGCTCCAGTTCCCAATATCAGTGCCTTTAACAACATTCTACCCTGCAAGTGAAGACCTTTGGTCAGTCACACAGTGGAATCGTCAGGCTGAATATAAGTTGCTTATAAATCTCCCAACCAGCAGGCTTAGCTCAGGGGAAAATTTGGCTTGGGCTTTATTTATCTTCCTGTAACATGACTGGTTGAAGAAGGGCTGCAATAACAACATTCTGCTGTAAATTTACATCCTCCCACCTCTGACTCTACTCTTGCTATCTCACGGAAAGTTCATAATGAAATAATCTGTATCCACTCTCCCTTTCTCTTCCACCCTCACTCTGGTTCTCTCTAGCCCATGAACTTAATTTCTCAGACCTGCTAAACCAATGTCCTCTAAACAAAGAGAATCAGAAGCAGCGCTTTCCCTGAGTGCCCTCATCTAGGGGTTCAGGCCAACAAGTTGACTGCACAAGAGCAGTTCAGGACATGGCAAAGGCAGTGGCTTCTTGTCTCTCACATTGTTCAAGCAATAGGCAGCACAGCTAAACTGGAGGCAGAGGAAATTGTGTTTGCGAGTCAGTGACAATGCTGCTGGGCCAGGGCTTCGCCCGCTACAGCAAAAGCAAGATCAGAAAAAAGGATGTCACACTTCCTTGGGATTAATATTGTGTTCTCGTAACATGGGGCACGTGAACTGTTGTGCACTCATGGCATCAAACCTCACTTACTTGTGAAGTCTATGCTCAGGCACCTCTGGATCCCTAGGGTCTGTTCTCCTGTCCCAGCGGTCAGAAAATATTGCCAGTTCCATGACTTGCTCCTTCCAAGGTTTCATGGGGACAGGACACTACAAGAGATCTCTGTGCCACAGCTGACTTACCCATACCTTACTACTGGGTGGAAAATTTCAGTTTTCACACTGGCATATCTTGAAAATAATTATACAGGCTACCTGCAGTGACAACCATATACTTCACCTTCTTTAGGTGCATTTGTTCTTCTCATGCCTTCTGAGAAGTAAGAGCTGCATATGGAAGAGGAACAGAGCTGAAAGGGATGCTTCCTCTGAAGAAGGAGGTTCATACAAAGTAGTCTAAAATAAGTGGTAAAAGTCCTCTGCTGGAGTTACAAGTAGAGACACAGGTAGCTCCACTGAAACAGAACATCCAGCCAAATCCCAGTGTCTCAGTCACTGCCAAGGTCAGGTGGCACACATCCCGTGCTAGCCCACCAGCTCACACTTAAGCTGAAAGTCTCTTATTAGGTCAGCCTTTCCCAACACCATCCAAGCAGAGGACTAACTGGATCTTCCTGGTCTGAGATGGCATCTAAACAGCTCAGAGATTCAACAAGTACAGAGCAATCTCATCAGCCATGCAGCACTGTTTTTCTTTCCAAAACGGTGATGTTAGAAATACAAGGTGGGATTTGGTCAATAATGTCCCTGGGGTGTCTTTCTTTTATTTCAATGAGCAGTGAACTTCCATGTTGAAAGAAAATACTCCATGAAAAAGAAGTGGGCTTTGGGGGAGGGGAAATCCCAGGAAAGAAGGAATGAAGAAGAATAAGGATAAATTTAAGTGCAAGGAGAAAATCAAAAAAAGCTGCTAAACAGCTTCTAAATTACTCTACTGCAGAAAATACAAGCTGCATTGCTTTTGCTTTTTCAGCGTCTGCCTCCTCTGCATTTTAATGACAGTTGAGTGTCTAGCCTGATGGGCATTTTTATGTCTTCCTTGATTCCTACCTGGTTATGTATGCACCCAATTTCCTTTGCAGACCTGGCCTCCAGCAATTTCATGCTAGAATTAGACTTCTGAGGATCCTGCATTGCACCGCAGGTCACTTTTTACATGGGAATTAAAGCCTCAGAAAGTTCTGAGAGATGCAGAGGAGAAAGCCAATCTAAGTTTCTCCTAATTCTCCTCTGTGCCCTGTCTCAGTGCCTGTTTCTCCCCAGAGCACTCAACAGCAGGAGGCGGACTCCAGCATTTGCAGTTCATTGCCTGATTTCTTAACTGCAGCTGCTGAGGCGTAGGCACAGGTCCTCTTCTGCTGACTCTGGTCAGCAGAGTAACCTCCAGCCAAGGAATGGAGAAGACGTTGGTGGGCTGCAATAGCTGAAATTGCCACACAGATTTTCTCTGGAGGTAATTTGTCAGAGTGGTAAGTGATTTAAAAGCCTTGGAAATGTTCATCCTCAACAACTTAATATGCCTTTTCCATCTCTAACTTCTGTGGCTCTGAAGAAAGTGCAAGCGGTGTAAACAGTGCAGCAGAAACCCTTCCCAGTCATCTTTTCCTTTTTTTTACCATCCCATTCAGATGAAATATTTTGGTAGAAAGGCCCACTAAAACACGAGAAGAGGAAGATTAAGCAATATACAGAGCTGTGACTGCAAAACTTGTAGTCATGCACCATCCCACTGCCCAGCCAAAAGCCACAGCACAGCTAGGATGGAAACAGGAGGAAAATGTATTTTTCGCCATGTGTTTTGACTCTGCTCTGGGGCTTAGATGACCTGTTGGTAAAAATGCCTGCGTCTTGTCTCCACAACAGATGTATCAGTTGTAAATTATCTGTCCCATTCGGCCATTGTGAGTAGGGCCCAGTGGGAATTAATGGCACCGTATTATTGTTGTTGTTGGCGGATAGCCTCCAGAAAAACCAGCTTCCCCACAGCCAGCGGAGGGAACACTGGTGTTGGAAATATATCTATTTGGGGCAGTTCTGTGTTTTGGGAAGAGGTCAGATGGACGGGGGTGCCGAGCTCTCTGGTGGGCACCTCGTGCCGGCACAGGCAGGAGTGCCTGCCCATCCCACTGCCAACTCTCCGCCTGGCTACTCAGCGTCCTGTTACACATGGTGGGAGCCAGAGGTCGGATGGGGAAAGCGAGGCAATTTGTGGTCATGTTACATTTCCTACTTCAAAATTCTGTTTTTACAACTATTGGCCTTGCCTGCCCCAGGAGCTCTGGCCTCCGCAGCGGGCTGTGTTGTCTCATTTCTGTCAGCAGTGGGTCTTTTCTCTTTGCTCCTGCAGGAAGGCTTTTGTTTCATGTCTTTCCTCCCCTGCCGCATGCTGTGCTGGCCAGGCAGCCTGCCACGTGCTCAAAAGCCTCCTTTCCACTCCTCTCCCCTGCGCCACCATAGCCTCCCGCTCTGTTCGCCCTGCAAACACTCATTAGGTGCTTTGGGCGCAGATGCTCGGGGCCCGCTCCCGTGTTTGACCACAGCATGTTGTGTGATAAGAGGGTGGACACCTGGATGATGTCCAGTCCAAGCATTACGGCCCTCTCTCTTACGCTGTTTACCTTTGTGACAGCTTCTCCTTTCGATTCTCATGTCTGCAATGTTGATCTAGGAGGGGGGCCATCTGGATTCCTGCCTCCACCGCTAGCCACGGCTTGGTCTCCACCTCCTCACTTCTCCTCCAACCGATTTTAACAAGTTTGCCTCTGGCTGCCCCCCGCAGTGGTGCTCGCCATGGCTGGGGGGCCCCAGCTTTCATTTCTCACTCTTGCTTTTTACCCTCATTGGGTTAGGCTGTCCACAAGGAGTGGACGGGGCCATCTCGGCTCTGTGCCACAGCAGCGGTTACAGCCAAATCAAGACTAACTCTCAGCTGATAATGAACTTGGACCCATCTAACCCTCAGTCCTAAGTGGGGCACAGCCTATCGTAAGGGATGAGAAGGGAATGAACTGACTCACTTTATTATTAGGATTTCCATCCACCAGGAGACCCTGACTGGGGCTTCCCTGTGGCTTTTCCCCTCAGAGACACTGCCTCCATCTCACAAAGGGTTTCAGCAGAGTACAAAAGTGTCTGACCTCATCTGGGACCCCAGGGTGTGAGGTATTTTCAGAAATCAATGCAGCAAGTCAAAAAGGCAGAGAAAAGTCTGTGTGACTTTTTATTCTTTTTTTTAATAAATTTTTTTTTGCCAAAAAATTTGTCTTAGGAGAAAGAAGCAGCCTTTCAGCCCACCAGCTCCAGCTATTCTCCTCAGTCCTCAGCTGGCCTCTCCACGAGTTTTGCTGCCAGGGTCCTGGAAAGCACTGGTGGTATGTCTGCAGCATGGCATGGAAATGATGTCGATATCCGTGCTGACTGGGACCGAGCGAGAGCTGGAACCCACAAAAGTATAGCTCTATCACTGTGGCTCCCTGCCCAGCCTAATTAGACCTGCCAAGAAAGGCTAATTAGCTAGGCTCAGTGCCACACTGATGTGACTATATTGCTTTCAATAACCAGCAAGTATCATGTGCAGCTCGCTTTAGCACGGGGATCCAATGTGAAGCTGAACAGAGAGAGTATACATTCAGAAGGCTTCCCTCTGCAGTGTGAGCACGCTGAAGATGTAAGAGCCAAATGCACATGGCAGTGCTCATTTGGGTGCTGAGGAGGGTTTACAGCAGGACCTCCGTGGATTAAGCTTCACAACGCCCGCAGTAGAAATGAAGTGCAGTAGATCCTCCCATATGCAGGAGAGGAAAACCAGACCGTACGAAACAAGAGCCATTTGCTGGAGGTCACAGAGGGAACCCGCGAACAGGCTCGTCTCGCAGCCTGGCCTGCCCACCTCACCCTTCCTTGCCCACAAAACTGCCCAGTGCTTGGCTGCCTTCTCCTCCCCTTTGCCACAGCCTTGGCCGCTCCTGCAATGCTCACGGAGGACAGCTCCCAAACGTGCTTTGGACCCTTCTCAGGACTTTCCGAGGATCCCTTCCCTGCCTTGACAAACAGTCACACATTGTATTTTTTCCCTGACCTCCGCTGCCACGTAAAATGCTGCCCGCACCTTTGCGTGCTCTGGAGGGATGCTGGACGCCAGCGGGAGGGCACTGGTTCCACCGTGTCTGCGGTTCCCCACAGTCGTAGGAGGGTGGAGAAATTTGCTCTTAAAGTGCGTAAGAAGCCAGTGAATCATAGGAGCAGCAAGCTCTTGTTTACCAACATCTTACTCTGTAAGAATTTCTTTAATACAGTAATTTATGGGATAGCCAAAGTCTGTCTTCCAGTTGAGACAAGCTCAGCACTGTGCTTGGCTGGGGGAAAGGTTCCTCTTGGCTGATGTGGTGAGGACACTGTCCATGGACAATGATGGTCCCGGCTCCTCCCATGGACAGCATCTTGTGTAAGGGACACACGCGCGTGCGCGCACACATAAAGTAACGCACTCAGAGGGACTCCTGCTACTAGAGGAAGGGCTCCAAAAATTGTCCGTTTCCTTCCTAGGTTTGGCTAACAGTCTGGCAGGGGGTAAAATAAATGAGAAGGAGCCTATGGAGGTAGTAATATTCCTACCGTTAGACCATCATGTAGAAGTACAGCAAGAGGAGCACGGGTTACACACACGCCGAAGTACTGTGGCATGTGTTACAGTGCTGCATAATCCACACAAGCATAGCAGCAACTCATTACCCTAACTGAAGCCTATGGTGTAATTAGCTTAATTACAATGCCACCGGCTGAATTCACTTGAGAAGTATGCCACTCTCTGTGCCCTACAGGGTAATGCATAATCGCAAATACTTCATTAGTTGAAAGTGAGCCGTGAGATATATTTGGGCTGCAGCACAGTCCCACAGCCAGGCTTTTGCTTAATGGTGTTTTTCCCCAGCCGGCCAGAGGATCCAGCTACTGTTGGTGCCCACTGATGCATTTACTCACTTTATCAATTGTGGGGAGAGACTGTGACACCTTCTTTTAGGAACAGAACTGCACTTAACTTTACCACATCTGCAGAGGCCACAGGCTGCAGGGACTTCTGCCCCAATAGATATTAATGTGAAAGTGTTAACTTTATAGCTGCTGATCAGGCCAACTAAAACAACTAAGCACAATATACAGTTGTCTCCCACATACCCACGCACATCCGTGCACCACATAGCCCGCACCCCAAATGCAGCCGTTCTGGTTTTCAGGGGCACAAGCCACATGCTTGGTCAGACAACACGCTCGTTTGAGTGCAGAGCTAAAGTCAGGAGTGGGTCATGGGCACAGCTCACGTGCTGGTGGCAGTGTGACCATGAGTGGCAACAGCTGCCCACACACAAGGCGCAGCTCCGTCTTTCCCAAAGGGGTTATGGCACCAGCGGCCTGAGCAGAGCAGCGGTGCTCAGCTGGCCCACAGCTGGGCTGTGCAAAAGAAGCCCAGCCCCTAGCTGCTGTCCTGCGGTAAAACCATAACTATCCAGGGTGGCTTCAAGACCTGATCAACTATAATCACATACTTACAGTGTTATTTAGACCTTCATCCATTGCTAGTTTTCATCTTCACTCCCTCATCACCTTCCCACCCACGCATGCACTCTTCTGTGAAACTACCTCACTTCCCAGAAAAAATTAATTCCCAAGACCTTTTCCTAAAGAGCAGTAGGAATAACTGGCTTTTGAATTCAGCACAGTAAGCCTACAATTACAAAAAAATGTTTGGGGTTGACAGGAAATGAAACTGTATTTTCTTGGTAAAACAATAAAACCCCAAAATTCCACTTTGGATCAAGCAAAGTGTTTGGTTCGACCTGAAACAAAACACTTCATTTTTGTGTTTAAACTTTTCACCTCTTTTTATTTATTGCAGGCAGGAAAACCTCAAAACAAAAACAAATGTTTCAAACTGAAAAGTTGAGCTGTTTTGCTTTGAAATCATCACACTGCATTGACTGCCATTTCTCAGAATCGCCCTCTTTGTCTTTGGCTGAAACTGCCAGATTTCGGGTTTAATTCACAAAAAGTTTTGCACAACACCAAAGATTTCACCTTGCCCCACTTACCTAATGTTTGAAATCACATGCCTAAAAAAAAAGGAAATAATTATGCTATTCTGCCAACAATACTCTTAATACCAATGCCCTCTCAAAACCTGGTCCTTCCTTAAGAATATATTGCTCTTCTCTTCGTAATACTTCATGCAGGGGATGAAAGAGAGAAGGGATGTTGCCTTTGGCTTGGTTCTTCTGTGGCCCGGAGGCAGGACCAAAGAGCAAATGTCAACCTCTAACGCGCTGCAGGCTGCAACTGGGATCCCGCGGCTAAGCAGCAGGCAGTGCCACTTCACGCTGGGCACGTGGCAAGTGGGATCCCGCTGTGCAGTGCCGGGAACTGGGTGCATCTGGGAATAATCTCCAGACTTAAGTTCAGGAAACAAGGAGCTACTCACTCAGCTCGCTTTTGTCTTCCACTGCTCGTCAGCCAGTTGGGAATTTTAACTGAATACGGAGTTTATTGGCCTTAAATCTGTCTTCAGGTTATGTCTCTTAGAGATAGAGGGAAAACAGCCTCTTGAGATGTTTTATTATTTCCATTTCTAATTTCATATGAAAAAGCAGAACAGGGAATAGATTTGGCCCTTGACCCTAAAAGAGTTTGGGGCAAAGATCCCATCTGTTCCGCATTTTAGCTGGACCTGTTCACCATTTCTGGTAACATCTGGATGTGTTAAACAGTGGAAACAACCTTCAACACAGATCTCTCTGCCTCTGAGCAAAAATGTGGCTTCCTTGTCCTTATACTTCTGAAGAATCTCCCAGATCATAAAACACACATAAAACCTCCTGGTCTTGAGCAGATATGCAACAGAATGAGAGGCTGAAAAGGAGAAGCAGAAGTGAAAGAGTTAAAAAATGTTACAGCCTCTCCCAGTGTTTCCTTGGGTGGAGTGTGTAAAGGTTAACGATTTCTAAATATTCAGGAGTAATAAATGATCTAAGTAGTTTTCTGGCGGTACCTCATGTTCCCAGAGAAACAAACGCTTCAAGGATATGCACCATTTCAGAAGAATGTGACAGAGAGAGGGAGAGATTTATTTTAAAAACTTGAGATGATCTGTCTCATCACTGATAATAAAGGTGCAGGCTCTTTCCATCCAGAACTACCATCAGGTAAACAACGAAGAATGCAGTGCCTTAGGATTTGTGTCTTACCACTGCAGGCCTTGAAATTACATAGTATGAAGATTTTTTGTTTCCCTCATATGTGTCTTCAAAATTCTCCTTTCCTCCATAGACCTTTTTTTTCTCCTTCAAGTTGTTTTGGCAACACACTGGGTGTTATTTCATTCAACCAAAAAGCAGCTAGCTGAAAGGATCAAATGGGAGTAAAAATCTTGTGGACATTTGGAGTGTAGCCACTCCTGTCCCCAGCTGAGGGGAGGAGGGAGGCGGGCACTTTCGTGGGAAGTTAGCTGTCTTTGCAGCTACGCCACTGTCAAGCCTGGATGAAAGCAGTCAATCACTGAAGAAGCTACTGAGGGAGTAAAACGAGGAAGACGACCCTAGACTGAGCTGCAGCAAATATTTTTTCCTGCTTCCTTGACAAAAAGGAAGAAGACTTTTGTCTCTCGTACATCATTTACCTCAGGAGTAGAGTAAGGAAAGGGCTAAGGAGCATGGGAGGTCAGCTTAAGACCTGGTATGGAGAGCAGTATTGGCTGTCCTTCTTCCCCTACGTTTGGATGAGAGGCTGAAAAGGGGGAAGGAAAAGGGATGTACTCTGTGGCCAAGATAAGCATCGGTAACATGATTCGTAGATGATGATACAGCAGCAGGAGGAAGCAGGACACATGGGTAGAGCAGTTCCTGGGAGAAAGGGCAGAAGAAGGTTTACATCCCATGGAAAAGGACCGGGATCAGTGTGAGGGTGGGTTGAGATAGGAAGTTCATGACTGGCCTGAGATTATAGAAGAGATGCAAGTGGATGTATACATTTATTTATTTTAATCTGGCTGAAACCTGGACTTTTGACTAATGGAAAACAAACAGCCAGAGAGCTGATGGTTTGGCATCTTTGCAGCACCTACTCCTGTTGGTGACCATGCTTGCATTACATTTAAGGATAACAAGCCCTTCTCGATCATGAACAAGCAAGACTGGGGTTTCTTACATGGGGTGCAGCTGCAAGAAGGAAAGGACATCAGAAGATTCAGGGAATCTGTGGTTAGCGCTGCAAATACTGGAGAGCCCGAGCTAGATTAGCACCCATGGGGAAGATTCCGTCCTACCCCCTACGCATCAAACCTTAGCTTTTTATCTGCCAATTCCAGGCTTTCACTCACCTCTAACTGTGCTTACACTGTATACTACAGCTTATGAAGGACTGACCTAGTTGGGTGCTGGGTACTGTGACAGTGATCTGCTTCAGTACATACTGCACATTGGGTGTAACAGCTCCCCTGGCTCCACAGACATCCCTTCAGGTCACGCTAAGTTCACCCAGCTGCCGCTGGCAAATCTTTGGCTGAGGATTTAGTGAAATACTGTGGGATCAGCCCTTCTTCTGACCAAACCCTTACCTGTTGATAGCATAGCTCGTGGCTGCAGCTCCACGGTCTTCTTGTGGCAAGAGAACAAACTGCTTTCAGGGGCGTTTCTCTGAACCATGAATCTACCTATGACATCCCAGACCCCTCAGTAAACATGACTAAAGACAACCCCTTTTACTGCAGAGCCTTTTAGCAGAAACTGGGTGATTGGTACTGAAACGAGTGCGGTGGGATGAACCCTACCCGTGCGATCTGTGCAGATTGGGCTGCTAGAACAAGCCCATAGCCCAGTGCTCTGTGCGCACCTCTCTTGGGTAACAGCTGGGCTGAGGTCCAAGGAATCTATACAAAACATGCTCAGGACTGCTCAGCCAATTAATCTTTTGTAACTTGTGGGGGGAAAAAATGGCATGTGATCATGCAATTAATGGTTGGCTCCTAAGGTGTGTGCACTAATTAAGGTTCAGGCCTATGGTTGCCCAGCAACTGTGTTTGCAGCAGTTTCTAGCAGTGAAATGCCTGAATTTACGGCCTGAATAAATGTTCTTTCAGGCTGCTTCATGCATCAGTATTCCCCAGCCAAAGAGGAAAGAAGCAGACAGAGCAGGTAGACGGCACCCTAGAGCACCCCCCGTCCACGTGGACCAGGACGGGTGGGACCTCTTTCTCTCCCATCCAGACTCCTGCTGCAAGGGCCGATAGAAAGCAATAGCAGGTCATTGTGTCCTCCAAGAACTCGTGCTGTTGGAGAGATGATGTCTGTCCAGTATGTTTTGCGGACCATAGCTGACAGCAGAAGAATGGTAGTACCAAGAGTTTGGGGGTCTCTTCCAAACGCAGTAGCAGAGCCTGCTCCAGAGCAGCAGCCTTCTGCCTGAGTTTCTCCAGGCTTGTTTCTTTCTTTACCATCCACTTCAGCCTGTCACTGTCCCAGGCTTGACTTCTCCCTGCTGGTTTCCCTCAGCCCTCTGCGAACTTGCTGTTTTCCTGCCTTCTCCACTCCAGGTCTCTTTGGCTCTCCTCTCCACACATCCCTCTTCTTCCATGCCTAAGTGTCACCAAACAGACAGGAGCACGGTGAGCACTGAAAGAAGGCAGGAAACACCGAGAGATGCATGATGACCCCAGCATATCCTGTGCCCATGACTGCAGAGAAATGTGTGTTCAGCCCCTGCTTCCATGGGGGGACACGCTCTGAGCAGTCAGAGTCCTTTGCTGCCAGCTGCCTACAAACCATTTTTCAAGGGCTCATAACTTGGCCAAATTTGGGCATATTTTCCTGGACACAGCAAACGGTATATTCCTGCTTCAGAGGCCTCCTCCTGCCAAATTTCAAACTTTTTTCCTTTCTCTTGGGGGAATGCAAGCACTTCAGAAAGAAAAGGTCATCAAGATATAATACAGAGACAGAGTTTTTCCTTAAACTCTCAGAAGTGCTTGGAACAGTCTGGCAATATCTGAGACAGACACGGCATGGAAAATATCAACTTAATCTGTAAAAGCCCAACAACGTTACAAATTCAAATAAAAATGCGCATTATAATGGGCAATGTGAAGGTAGTTGGGCATTGGTATCAAGGTACAACACTCAACTTCATTCATACAAAACTAAAAGGCATTAAGTGGAACTGAAACTGGCAATTGTATACGTTAACCCTACTGTCTAACATGTGATGGAGCTTGATGGATGGATCTGTTAATACATTGACAAAGAGAACAGGTAACTTCTCCCCAGATTTCATTTTCATTCTTTGTGTAATTTTCTGAAGTTTTAATCCAAAAGTGACATTTTTCTCACCAAAAACCCTGAACAACCAGAGCGACCGGTCCCCCCAGTCCCAGTGCTGGACCACAGCCAGGGACGTACCGCCACTGTGACTCCCAGGAACAGGCACATGCCAGAGGACAAGCTGCTCCTGTAATTTTTCTAGTGTAATTCTCTGACAGGCCCTAGCAGCCTCTTGAGAAGTTTACCTAATACTATCCCACCCTGACATTGTGCTACAACAAACTGTTCCAAAAAGAGTCACCAGAGAAAGTGCTCGCAGTACCAGTGCCAGCCACCTTCAGGCTCCCCTTCCAGGGCCTATCTTGAATTTTGGGATTTTTAACGGCTAATGGAAAGATACTGAAACCTAGGTTGGATATGCTGAAATTTAGGCTACAATTTAAATTCCCTTCAAATTTTCTCATCTGCAGTAAGCACTGCAGACCAATAGCCTTCTACAATATTGTTTAAACCATTCACTGAGTAAAGAACAAAAGGCTGTCAAATCCATCTGTTTGTTTATATTGTGATCATCATCATAGCCTACAAATATATGAAAGACAATGTGTTCAGTAATCATAGCAACATAACGGTGAATTATTTGTGATCTGCGCAGCTAACATTTTATACCTGTGAACTTTATATCTGTGAACTGAAGTCCGACACTTTCAGCAAAATAATCCAAAGCTTTCACACACTTTGAACTGGAAACTCATGGTGAGAAACGAATGTTGGGATTATATTTTCCTTCCTCTATAATGCTATTGGTGCTTCTGCAGCTTGAACAAAGTACAATCTGCACTTATTTTTGTTGTTCAGATGTGCTCATTGAAGTTACCTGTCAGACTGCTTATTTGAAAGAACCTGCCCATGTTTAAAAAAAAAACCCAGATAATTCATATTCATATTCCATTCAAGTCCAGCCTTCTACTATCTAAATTAAAAATTTTATACAGCCTGGTTTAATGGAATCTCAGCATTTTGGATTACAGAATGGAAATTTTTACCATCAACAAGCTGAGTATGATTTTGCAAACTTTCGCTTAATATGAAGCTATTAGCCATCATTTCTCCAGTTAAGAATCTAACTGGATTTTACAAATGTTGTCAAATGACATGGGATTCATTGCTGGATATAGCCAAGAAAAACATGATGCC
Source organism: Steatornis caripensis (assembly GCA_013398225.1). Lineage (NCBI taxonomy): Eukaryota > Metazoa > Chordata > Aves > Caprimulgiformes > Steatornithidae > Steatornis > Steatornis caripensis. Next base: position 33,728 of record VZSC01017419.1, on the reverse strand, counting down.
TTTAAAGAAAACTGCCTTTCTGGGTGTTCAGTGGTTTGGGGGAGGAGTTTTTAAGACTGGATGAGAGGACTTTAAAAATAGATTTTAAGCTTGAAATCTTCACCTTCTCACAGATGTGATGAAAATGTGTTTCAGAAGTTGTGGCATGTCTGCCTCTTTTACCACTAGGTACACCAGACCATTAAAAAAGTTCTAATATGTATGTTTGAATATATCGTTACTGGTTGATTACATACTGAAACATCGTTGTTCACTCAGAGTGGGCAGTCATTTATTTTGAGACTCTTTCATGCCCATAGGACAGTCTGCTGGAAATACCTGAGATCATCTCTTACTTACGTTCATATGCCTTAGCTAGCTCTACTGGCTTCTGGAAAATTGTCATCCTGAACAATCAGTGAATACAGAAAGGCTGGAATTTGCTGTTTCTATGAATCTAAATCCCACAAATCTTACCTACAGCCAGTCAAATCCCAAGCTCTTTCCTCTAGATTCCCTCCATAGTTAATGAAGAGGAAATTCAATCTCTCCAGAGGGAAATTGCTTCCAGTTGTATTTAATACCTATCTTTGGATAAGAGAAGTGCTCTCTGGAGTTGCAACTCTTTCTCTCTCTCCCTCCATTGATGATGATAGAAGTGCCTACATTTTCAAACATCCAAAGTCACTTGGGATAAGTTCTGTGCTTAAACAAGTGCATACTCTGGCTTCAACATGGTTACTCATATGGGTGAAGCTACATTCGAGCTCAAGCATCTGCTTGATCTGGACCAAAACCTGAGGAATGAGGAATATGGACATAAATTTTATATCAGAGGCACAAATACCTACCTATCCTTTGTGGAAAAAGGTACGAAGATCTCACTCCTTTATTTCTTCTACTGGCTCCTGTACCCCGATGTGTTATCTGTGAAAGTGTGGGTCCTCCTGCACAGCAGGAAGAGCAAGTTTCAATCAGCATGGGATGCAAATGGAATGCAAATTATGCATGAATTTATCAACCTCAAACACTTTTCCATGAAAATAAGGCAACATATACGCCCTTGCTGCTGCACAGTGGTTTGCAGCTCAATGCTCAGTGCAGATGAACATGTATAGAACAGAACTTTGCTGAAAGTACTAAGCACTGTTTGTCTCCAAACTTCCTTGAAGAGTATTATCCTTTGATCACTTTTCAGCTGCGTCTCATATTTTGTGAGTCTGTGAGAGACAGTATTCTGAACATACTCATATAACTTTTCTGGATTTTTGTAATTTATACTCCTTTGCCAAGGAAGATTACCCTCTCAGTGAGCAAGCAATGGTCAATTGATTTCAAGAGCAAATCCTGTTGGCACTTAAGACAGAAATTATTAGACCCTTTGTTATCAAAGTCCCAAGGTCAAGTCATCAAATATGACTGATTAGGTTTTCTAATGGTTTTTCTATGCTCATTAAAGTGCATTCAAATATTCAGAATCACCTCTGATCATGACATTCAAAACCTGCTCTGATGGCTCCTGACAAGCAGAAGTGTATTCTCTAATCTTTAACCACATAAACAATAGATAACTACTTGTAATTGGGTTCAAATTGATTTCAGGTGGCTTCAGAGAAAAGCAATTTCTACAACAGATTAACCTTTTAATTAATGTTTATTAAGGATATTACCAGGTGCAGGAATCCTCCTAAAGCAGAAAATTGCATTTCATTGACATTCATTTATGATAGAATAGCTGATCCATTCCCAGGTCATTATCCATGTATTTATCATCATTTCTTGCTTTTCATGAAAATGCCATAAACTCTAAGTATTGTAGCACTCTATGTTTTAAATATATTGTTGTATATTGAATAGGGGAATGGGCATATAAAGATCAAGATGTCCTTTGGCACAGGTTTCAGAAAAGGAGTCAGCAGTCTTTACCAAATGTCACCATGGACAGGATATTCAGTTATAGCATCAGCCTTCTCTAAAGGTTTGTGAGATACCTCATTCATGAAGGGAACACAAATGCATGGAGAACTCTGTCAGAGTTCACGCACCATAAAGGACTTCATCCACAGAGGAAAGATAGGTTGCTCTCTTGAGAGGAATATAACCTGAGCTATAGTAAAGTTTATTTTCTATGTTTGTAGTACATTAATGTCTCAGTGATTGAGTATCTGAATCCAGATCATAAGGAAAATGATCTCCCAGATACCTTTGAAAATTTCCAACTCTAACTGTGGTTAGAGGTGTTTTACCTGAGGCTGATGGTGATGTCACCCCTGGATACATCTCTAACACTAAATAAAGAAAAGGTTTGTTATTTTCTGGATACATCTGTAATACGAAATGTAAAAACAGTCAGTTATTGGTCGTACTGGTCAGCTGTTAGCTCTTTCCCTGGCTTTACTTTGGACAGTTTCAGCTAGCTCTTCCCAAGAAACGTCTGCCATGGAGAGGGCTGACGCTGGCTAATATGGATGTAGACCGGAGTGTACCGTTTAGCTTTGGGGCCAGGATCAGTCCCCGATCCTCTTTCATGTAACAGTGTAGACACCAACTTTGTGGCTATTGCTAATTTGCTGCTGCCCTAGAAGGACTTCTGGCAGTCTCAGGCCATTTTTTGACGAGCTAATTGACAATCCTTGTACTCTCAGGGGAGTTGCTTTATTTTCTTTTGCTGTAATTGTGGAAGGAGTCACTCCCAGCATTGTACATTACTTCTCTAACCAGGGCTTCAGTTTAGCATGCTATATACACAACATATGGTTAGGCACCAAGTAAAAAATTGCCTTGAAAAGTTCTCATTGTTCCATAGTGTGCTTCCCATTCTGTAAAATTATGTCAATTAAAAAGTCTTTTTGGGAGCAATGAAATAAATGAATAGGTACAGAAATCCTTTAGTTCTCTTTAATGCTAAAGCCTGTAATTTTCTGTGGAAAGCTTTGTTCAGCTACTGGTAGTGTACGATTTCCTTCCGGCATCCTTCCTTAACCTCCCAGTTCCAAATGAAAGACATCAAAACACTACTTCAACTGATAAAATAAATTTCCTTCAAAAAAATAAAAGAAGATCTATATTGTGTTGGGGAGAACTCTCTGGACTCTTGTCCAGAAATAGGATAACTTGGTCAGTCTATGGCTAGAGCATCTCTTCCAGAAGTCAAGGGCTCTGCCACCAGGAGAGTCAGGCTGACTTTGGAACATCAGAAGACACACAAAAAGATCCTTGCAGCAGATGGCAATATTCTCCACATCTCTTTGTGACTGATAACTGCCTGGACACTCTCCCAACAAATGTTACAAGTTCAGGCAGAGGAGATCCCATTTAAAAAGTTGTCTGTAGTTTATATATACATATGCATATAATGTTCCTACATTTTGGTACTTGGCTTTATCTAATTACTAGAAAGGTTTTCATACAGAAATAAACTGCAAAATAGTCTGGTAACATTTCTGTACTTGTTTTAAATATGTAGGTTTCTTGATGCTATGAAATTCTATCAGCTTCCTAAAGAGTCCTACTTTCAACCCGTTTAAAACTAATTTTTCCTACCATTTCCATTCAGTTTCTTTGATTCCTGAAAGTACGACAATCTTTTTCAGATATCCCAGAACTACGGAGTTCATTTTCATCCAGTGAAACACAAAGGAGAGTTAATTTTCTCTTTGTTATACTTATCTAAACTACAAAAAGAGAAAAGTGAACTCCTCCACAAGACTTACACAAGAGCACTTAAACAGCACAAAGGAAAAGGGTCTATAAAGCTGTATCACTAGGCTCTGCTTAACAATATGCTGCTTCCTGATTAGTATCATTCAACTGTAATGCATGAATAAATTGTAATTTAGATGATTGCAGATATGCATCATCATATCAAAATCAAAATGAGACACTTAGACAATCATAGCTTTCTCGGTTTTGGGGGTTTTTTTTATTACTCCATATCTTTCCCTCTCTAACAAGGGGATTTGTATGTTGCACACTTATTCTAAGATTGACTGTAAAGGCAGGGTTGGTTACAAGGCGGAACGCTGACAAAATGGGGGGAAAGGCCTATATAGGCACATATGCAACCAGTTTTGTGGACAACCAAAGGCATGTTACAACCTGTCAAGCAAAAAGAGAAAGGAAAAGTAAGCTGTTGTTTTTGAGGCACCACCCTGGGATGCATGAGAGCTGGATTTAAGTTCCTTCTGTGCAAGAAAATTCCTCTGAGTCATCAGACACGTGCCTTCTGCAGCAGTTTGTGAGATACCAGCCCCAGGGAGAAATGAAATAATACATCTAGGCTTTGAGCATCTGTGAACCAGGTTGCACACCTTTTGCAGGGTCCAAATATATTGCACAGTGTCCTGGAAACAAGCTTGTGGCCCAGTTGTCCATCCTTCACTGCTCTTGTCCCAAAGAATCAGAAGCAGTTTGGTGTTACAAGTATCAGAACACGGCATGGTGCAGGCCTGAGCCATGAACAGGCATATCAATAGAGATAGAAATTCATGGACTCTATAGTCACTGAGCCAATTTGGCAAAGTGAGGATTTATTTAAGAGAAACAGAACTTCCCACCAGATCAAGCCCAGCTCCTTGGGTATATGAGACACCACCTCCGAAAATCTTTTCCTCAAGCAACCAAAGTTCATCTGAAGCAGTTTGCCCATGTTGGGCTGACCCCTGGTTCTGGCACTAACTGTTAGGCAGGACTATCCCTTGTCTTTCTTTTGCTTTATGCCTTTGTCTCCTCAGCCAAACTTTCTGTTTCTCCTAGGTGCCATGTGGCCATCTATTGATTCTCCTACACTTGTTGCCACTATGAGGGGAAAAAACAAAGATGGTTATATATTTAAATGAATGTCTTTTCATTGAGGGAGGGGAAGTGACATAAAACTACAGTGAAAACTAGTCATTTAATAGAAACTTCCAGTGTCATGTATTTCAAGCATAGGATTTGTAGTTCTCAGACAACAACATTGATTGTATGGAAAAAGAATCAGAAGCCTAAATTGATGAACTTTCTAGATTTCTTTTGGAACAAAAATCAAATGTTGGTCCTTAAATTGTTGGGGAAGCAGCAGGAAACATGAAGATTATGGAAAGCTTACAGTGTAGCAGGTAGCATTGGGATGGTCCTTGGTTTGGCCATATTGAAGATATTTCAGTTGAAGAAGCTGCTGAGATAGGACACCAGCTTGGGAAGAATGGCTTTAATTTANAACACAAAGGAGAGTTAATTTTCTCTTTGTTATACTTATCTAAACTACAAAAAGAGAAAAGTGAACTCCTCCACAAGACTTACACAAGAGCACTTAAACAGCACAAAGGAAAAGGGTCTATAAAGCTGTATCACTAGGCTCTGCTTAACAATATGCTGCTTCCTGATTAGTATCATTCAACTGTAATGCATGAATAAATTGTAATTTAGATGATTGCAGATATGCATCATCATATCAAAATCAAAATGAGACACTTAGACAATCATAGCTTTCTCGGTTTTGGGGGTTTTTTTTATTACTCCATATCTTTCCCTCTCTAACAAGGGGATTTGTATGTTGCACACTTATTCTAAGATTGACTGTAAAGGCAGGGTTGGTTACAAGGCGGAACGCTGACAAAATGGGGGGAAAGGCCTATATAGGCACATATGCAACCAGTTTTGTGGACAACCAAAGGCATGTTACAACCTGTCAAGCAAAAAGAGAAAGGAAAAGTAAGCTGTTGTTTTTGAGGCACCACCCTGGGATGCATGAGAGCTGGATTTAAGTTCCTTCTGTGCAAGAAAATTCCTCTGAGTCATCAGACACGTGCCTTCTGCAGCAGTTTGTGAGATACCAGCCCCAGGGAGAAATGAAATAATACATCTAGGCTTTGAGCATCTGTGAACCAGGTTGCACACCTTTTGCAGGGTCCAAATATATTGCACAGTGTCCTGGAAACAAGCTTGTGGCCCAGTTGTCCATCCTTCACTGCTCTTGTCCCAAAGAATCAGAAGCAGTTTGGTGTTACAAGTATCAGAACACGGCATGGTGCAGGCCTGAGCCATGAACAGGCATATCAATAGAGATAGAAATTCATGGACTCTATAGTCACTGAGCCAATTTGGCAAAGTGAGGATTTATTTAAGAGAAACAGAACTTCCCACCAGATCAAGCCCAGCTCCTTGGGTATATGAGACACCACCTCCGAAAATCTTTTCCTCAAGCAACCAAAGTTCATCTGAAGCAGTTTGCCCATGTTGGGCTGACCCCTGGTTCTGGCACTAACTGTTAGGCAGGACTATCCCTTGTCTTTCTTTTGCTTTATGCCTTTGTCTCCTCAGCCAAACTTTCTGTTTCTCCTAGGTGCCATGTGGCCATCTATTGATTCTCCTACACTTGTTGCCACTATGAGGGGAAAAAACAAAGATGGTTATATATTTAAATGAATGTCTTTTCATTGAGGGAGGGGAAGTGACATAAAACTACAGTGAAAACTAGTCATTTAATAGAAACTTCCAGTGTCATGTATTTCAAGCATAGGATTTGTAGTTCTCAGACAACAACATTGATTGTATGGAAAAAGAATCAGAAGCCTAAATTGATGAACTTTCTAGATTTCTTTTGGAACAAAAATCAAATGTTGGTCCTTAAATTGTTGGGGAAGCAGCAGGAAACATGAAGATTATGGAAAGCTTACAGTGTAGCAGGTAGCATTGGGATGGTCCTTGGTTTGGCCATATTGAAGATATTTCAGTTGAAGAAGCTGCTGAGATAGGACACCAGCTTGGGAAGAATGGCTTTAATTTAGTTAAATGTCATTAAAGTTTTTGTGATTGTTATAGCAAATGCACCCATTGTGTGCATATTATATCTTGTGGTCTGCCAGGCTCTCTACTTTAGACATGGTATCATTACAGGAGAACCACAAAAATGCCTTAGACTCTAGAAAACTGAAAGGGGGGGAAAACGCAAGACAGCCAAGAAGGGGGGGGGAAAAGAGAGAAAGAATAGAAGTTTTGTTATCCATCCTGTTCTTGGAAACTGAACCAACAAGGGCAAGACAACAAGGGCGCATATTTATAAAGCACAATAAAAGGCCTCTGTGCAGTCATGTCTGCACAGAGCAGATGAGAGGTGGAGTTCTGGGAAGAATTACATAAGGCGTCTTGTGTACGCGTGCCTGCAAACACAGAAACACGCATTTGCACACATACCCACAGTGCGTGCCCAGATGATGCCCCTCTTCACGTACAAAACCTCTCAGTCTCAGTCAAGAAACTCCACAAATGCTTCAGATGCAACCCATGAGAAGTCTTGTTTCCTGTAGTGCCAAACCACCCAAATCATAAGCAGCCTAAGAGTGGAACTGTGAGTAACTTTTCTCAGAAAAAAAAGGCTATTTAGCCTGGCTTCAGCTCAACAAATCCAAGAGCAATGATACACACACATTTAAGTGCACATTATGAACTTGACAGGCTGGAGGAAAGGCAGATTACATGCACAGCTATTCAAGAGGACTATAAATTAAAGAATCTGCAAGCAAGATGCTTTCAGATGGATTTGTTGTGTGTGTCCATAGCAGCTTGCCATGTGTCCCATCTGCAGTTCACACAGCCTCCAAAATCTCAGTGAAAGCCTTGTGTCCAAGTAATAACAAGACTGCATCTTCTTTGACAGTTAAATGTCAACGTTTAGAACTATCCAGCCACCCCAAAGCTCTTGCACTCTCTTCCCATCTCATATCTCTGCTGTCCAGTCTCTAATTATTCTGTTGTGCTGACAGCCTAGAGTAATATCTCCTTCGTCTGAAACCCTAACTTTTTACCTACATAGTGAATGCTGTCTGGATGTATACCATCCAAAAGGTGCCCTGCTACACGTCCATTTTCATCTTCCTCCCTTGTACAAGCTTCCAAACCTTTAACTATCTCCTTGTCAGATGTAATTATCTGTCCTAAACAGTTCTTGATTTTCTTGACAGCTTTTATAAATTAATGTCTTTTTTCCTCTCAGTTTTCAGAAATAAGTGATCAATGATGTGTGATGAGATTATGCTAAAGAATCTTGCTTTTCTCCCCTCTCTGGGTGACCCATAAGTTCTCTACTCTGCCCTCTTGTCTTTAGATGTCTTTAACAGCAGACTTCAGCCCTGTCAAATTCGGCTCCGTATTCTCTCTCTCTTAACATCTCCCCAGGAAAAAAAGACAAGTCTCCATCCACACCAAACTCCTTTCACATGCATAACATCCCATCCAGGTTGCAGAAGGAAATGAGAAGGACATGAGATGCTTCTTGGTTAATCTCTGTTGGCACTCCAGCGATTGCTGACATCTGCTCTGTCTAATGAGGTAGCTATGAGTCTCAGTTCCATCCAACTAACAGTGTTCCCTACCATGATTCCCCCTTCCTCCAGGAGTTAATTAATTTGCACACTCATTAACTAGGCTTAGAGAGCTGTTTATATTGCTAGTTGGCTAACATCTCTTAGCTGTGTAATGCCAGTGTACAGTCTTGCAGGCCCTACAAGAGTTTCTGTGTTGTAGCCCTTGGCGTCTTTCATAGCCCAGAAACGTACCTTTGGCCCAGAAGTGCGAAGGTGTTTTTGAAGGACCTCCTCTGAGCAGCTAGGACTGATTGTAAGAGGTCAGTATCAGATTCTCAGAAAAATAGAGTGAACTTTTGAAGCACTGCCAAACCATAGTTGGAGATTTGAGCTAAGTGTTTAGGTCCTGGAGATAAATGGGCACTTGTGTCTTACCTGGACAGTTTTCCATAGGAACTGCAAAAACACCTCGAAGTGTCCCAATTCCATCCCAAAGCATAGCCTAGACAGCCAAGACACCTCAGAGACTTTTGCAGAGGAAATCAGCAACCTAACAAGGTAGAACTCACCTGGCCAGTTGAAGATATCTAAAACAAAATAGGCTTTCTTCATAGTAGAGGATAATATGCACTTATAAGGTACAAAATATGTAGTATCCATTAGCATAAGACAAATATTGTCTAACAACAATCTATTTCTGTCAGTGAGCCACCAGAAGAATGACAAAATGACCAACTTGGACACAAAATAAACTCTGTAGTCTTCCTGTAAGTCAGGACACAATAAAACCCACCTTAATGACGGGTTAGTCCTCTGAATATCTATGCTGACATTTCAGCCAGAGTACTCAGGTTGCTTTTCCCTGTGTGCATGGCATGATGGGCTGCCACATGGGAAGGGATTTGGCTGAGGAATGACCACAGCCCAGGGCTGATGGTGGGGAACATGCCAGCTGAGCTGGGCATTTCTGAGCTCAGGGACCAAGAATTTCTTTACTGATCTGTGACCCCATATGCCTAATCCACACCTTTCTCTAACTCTCAAGGTTCCTCTTTTTCTTCATCCTTACATGCTTCCTTTTTCTGTACCTCCACTTACAGATTTCGTCTTCTACGATAGGTAGCCCACTGTGGAAACCCTGGGAAGGTGGTGTCTGCAAGACGTTGAAGGAAGTAGAGGGTGAAGAAGATGCTGGCATGGCAAAGGAGATTGCTGGGCAGTAGAGAACGACACTGTTGCAGTAAAGGAGTTGCAAGGCTCTCCACATGCTTAGTTATTATACAGGCCATGAGTAATTTCCCTGGCTACTTTCCCAGGTTCTTACTGAGGGTGGTCTTGTCCCATGGGAAGAGTAGGCAGATCAAAGCATCCCCCACTCAGCTGCACTGGGTGCACGGGGCCATAGGGCAAGAGGGCAAGGCCAGTGCAGCACTGTGTAAGGGTGCCAGATTGCGTCTTCCGTGTCTGGGTGCTGGGGCAGGAAGCCATTGGGGTTAGCATTCCCTCCATGAAGGGCAATTTGCACAAATTCTGGTTAATGCCAGATTTTTATTTTGTATATGAAGCCAAAAACATCAGACTCCCTGTGCTGCAGACTGCTCCAGGCACTTTCTGTCTTCCAGTGCTACCTTCTCTGAAGGATATTCAAAGATAAGAAAATAGATGAAATATCACCAGCCAGATCATTTCTGCACAAGGAGTGCACTGTGTGGGCCTGACACCCAGATGCTCAGGTCCTGTACACTTACCAACTGCTAACTGTGGCCAACACAAATCCCATGTGCTGTTTGGATTTTGTTTTTTTACACACAGGCTGAGGAGAGAATTTCAATCACTTGCCTGGGGCTTGACTTTAAGGAGCAGCTGTAGGAAAAATGAAGCGACCGTACCATAAAAAACCCACAGTATTTCCATGTTACGTATCCATGAGCTACAGAGCCGCAATATACCCTATTCAACCTCCTGTGGCTGTGGGTGACTTACCTAGGCAGTGAGGGGTGGAAGTGAGAATCCATGCCAGGCTCCTCAAATGAGCTGGGGAGAGCAAGGATCAGCTCTGAGTGTGTGATATGACTTTAGAAAATGCTGCGGCAAACATGCTGGGAGTTCAGGCCTGGACTTAAATGCCAACGATGCATTGCATATGTCCATTCTTAACAGGAATTTGCTAATTAGGGCTGAGTAACCTAAGGAAAAGGCTATTTGCAGACACAGTCCAAGAATGACCAGCCTCAGAAAGCAGCTGCAAGTGGTTTTGCAATATGATTTTATCTGGGCAGAATGAGTTCATAATTGGAAACTACCCCAATCTTTCAGTCAGCTGAATCCTTACTTCTCTTGACCAGATCTCTATCACGTAAGATGTTCCTTCAGCCTAGGGGGTGCAAAACTCCCTGCGGGTCACTTCACTGGGTAGATGGACAGGAGGATGAGGAGGGTAATAGACAGAAGGTTTTCATCCGAGACTCAGCTATCCACCCATTTGAAAAACCAAAGCTGGTACTCTCTGGCCCCGCCAGCACCTCAGAGTCAGGCTGTAGATGTTGATCTGTAAACCTCAGTGGCCTATCCTGAGCCAACAGCATCAAACCAAACCACAGGATATGGGTACGGCACTTGAGAATGCGAACCCAGGGGAAAAAACTCATTGAAAAATCAAACATAGCAATGGACCTTTAGAAAAAAAACAGCTTTTGCCTAGATCACTTCTCTAATATACATCACAGGCATTTCAACCAATTGATTTTTCTGCTATATGTCCTGCACGCCAACAAGCCCAGCAGAGCTGGGAGCATTTGGCCAGGCAGGAATGATTAACCAGGTGACTTCAGCTGCAAGGGCTGACATCTGACAGTAGCAAAAACAGATGTGGAAGAAAGAGCCCAGTGTTCTCGATCTAAAATACTGGCTCTGTTCTTCCTGGGGCTAGCAGTTAAAAAAAAACAGAAGCAAAAGTACGCATGCTAAAGCTAATTTCATGGCTCAGAAGGGTCAGATAGCAGGACCTCAATTCTAGGCAAAGTTCCCCCCCTGAAAATTTCTGGTAGGCAGAGGCTTGTCATTCAATTTCCAGCTCGACTGGCTTCCTTTCTCCATCAATTTCCCTGACACCATAAGTGTCTGGGGACCGTGCTCATATCTGAGTGCACTGAAGGGATATAAGGCTGTTGGTGAGCTGAGCAGCTGCAAGTATGCTAACTCCTTCATTTGAGGAACAGAGGAAAGCAATCAGGCTGAAATTTTGACTTACTGAAGGCAAGTGGCCCAATCTTTCCCAATCCAGCTTCCCAGCTCAGACAATTGCAATAAACGCCACAGATTTTTTGATTTTCTATCACTTTGGTGATTAGAACTTGACAACTAGAACCATTTCTCTGTAATAAAACATTTATGAACAGGCCAGAATAACAGGCCCGAATGAGTGCTCCTTGTCTCTAAGTGATTAAGTTTTAGACAACATTGGCTTCAAGATGAGAATGGACGTGCCAGCTTCACAGATTTCTTACATGCAGTCAAGTTACTGCAAAGAATATTTAGATGTGCTTTCAAATTACAACTGAAAACAGGTTTTAGTTTCACATACGTGTTTCGAGACTAGCTGAATATCAATATATAAAATAAGGAAGTGAATTAGCCTCCAGATTAGAGGAATTTGCAAAACTGGGGGAACGGCTGACTCACCGGAAGGCTGTGCTGCCATTCAGCGTGACCTGGACAGGCTGAAGAGCTGGGCAGAGAGGAACCTGATGAAGTTCAACAAGGGCGAGTGTAGAGTCCTGCACCTGGGGAGGAACAACCCCATGCACCAGTACAGGTTGGGGGGTGACCTGCTGGAGAGCAGCTCTATGGAGAAGGACCTGGGAGTGCTGGTGGACAACAGGCTCACTATGAGCTAGCAATGCGCCCTTGCAGCCAGGAAGGCCAATGGCATCCTAGCGTGCCCTAAGAAGAGCGTGGCCAGCAGGTTGAGGGAGGTGATCCTCCCGCTCTACTCTGCCCTGGTGAGGCCACATCTGCAGTACTGTGTCCAGTTCTGGGCTCCCCAGTTCAAGAGAGACAGGGAACTACTGGAGAGGGTCCAGCGGAGGACAACAAAGATGATTAGGGGAGGGGAGCATCTCTCTTCTGAGGAAAGGCTGAGAGAGCTGGGTCTGTTCAGCCTGGAAAAGAGAAGGCCGAGAGGAGATCTGATCAATGCTCACAAATATCTAAAGGGTGGATGTCAAGAGGACGGATTCAGACTCTTCTCAGTGGTGCCCAGAGACAGGACAAGGGGCAATGGGCACAAACTGGAACACAGGCAGTTCCACCTGAACATGAGGAGGAACTTCTTTACTGTGAGGGTAACAGAGCCCTGGAACAGGCTGCCCAGGAAGGCTGTGGAGTCTCCTTCTCTGGAGATATTCAAAACCCACCTGGATGTGTTGCTGTGCACCCTGCTCTAGGCACACCTGCTTTAGCAGGGGGGTTGGACTAGATGATCTCCAGAGGTCCCTTCCAACCCCTACCATTCTGTGATTCTGTAATTACTATTAAGCATTAATTCTCATGCTATAAATCTTACCCAACCAGGAAGTATAAATTATTTCAAGTGACATAAATGGCAGATGAACATGAAAAGCTGGATGTTAAATTTTCTCATACCCAACTAATTTTAATGAATTTCTACTTGTCTTCTCTTAGTTAAACCAAAGGAGATCTGGTTTTTACTTACTGTTTTCTTTTTGTTGAATTCTCCACCACAGTTGACTCTTGGTTCTGCTGAATCTGCTTGGGCACTCATACCTCTGCTGTCTTGTACTTGTCTTGGTTACAACTGGGACAAAAAATTTCAAGTTCTTCCCAAAGGCAAGGATAACTCTTTTTTTTAACATGTGCTGATGAGCTCTAACTCTGATGTTGGTCCTATCACTAGACGAGTCATTTAATCTCTGAAAGTGGGAACAAGAAACTTCTGTTCCTCACATATTTCTTGTTTCAAAGAGTGATAAGAATTGTTCTATCAGATGTATTTCCAAAGCATATTCTAACCTGTGTTTGTGTGTGGCATGTTTTGTATTAGAGAAATTCATAAAATGCATGGTGTGTTTTACACGGAAGGTGAAGGTAGAGTATATTATTTTTGTTTAAAGATCACTCTCTGCTTCCTTCTCTCTCTCTCTCTTTTTCTCTCTCTCCCCCCTTTGAAAATGCAGCCTTTTTTATTTTTGTATGCTATAGCCTCAGTAGAAATGGAGAATATATAACACATCAACATTTTGTGAGTCTAATGGCTGGAACATGGACCCAGGAATCTTGGCCAATATTTAATTGAACATGAACTTTTAGCATAACGTAGTGCCCAAGGGATCTACTTTTATTTTTGAGTGTATAAACTGGAGAAGTTTATGCTGAAGTAGGAAAGCAATATTATGAGGGGTTTTTTTCTAGTGGTAGAGAGACAGTTACAAATTCTATTCAGTTTTGGTACATACGTTTCAAAAAGGATGATGAAACCAGAGACAGAAACACTCAAGACCTAGTGTTCTGGGTAACAGTGATGGTGAGAGTCATCTCACCTAATTTCAGCCACCAAAAAGCTAGGTACCTAGTCCAAATTAGAAATGCAATATACGGAGGCAGATAGGTGTCTCCAGAGAATGATTCATCTCATTCTAAGTGTCTAAAATGAGTTGGATGAGTAATCTTCTGAATGAATCATCTTTCCTCATTGACGGCAGGACGACTGTAGAAAACTACCTTAGACTAGATGCTTCTCATGTTTAGGTAACAGAAGATACATCTCATCTCAAGTAACTACACTTTCCTCTCATGCATTTAAGTTACCAAAAAGGAGTCTGCAGTTGATTTGATAATACATATAACTTTGAGGAGATATGCAGTTTTGGAAGAATCTTAATGAAGGGCATGGTGTTTTCTCCCTCATGTGAAAACCCTAGACTAAGAGATGTGCTCTAACTCAGCAGCAAAATCTGAAGGCAGTGCAGGATACATCAGTGAAATCACATGCCCCAGATTATGGAGGTCAGATCAGACAACGGCAGTAGTCCATCCTAGGTTTTAGCTCTGTTTCTTATCTATGAACAGTGGTATTCTGTTTATAAGATGATATCCCTCAGAGCAATGGATGTAGGCAAAGTATGAAAAAAAATAGTGGACACTTTGTCAGAGAAAAATCCATATGTCTTGAATAAAATTTATTTGGGGGGGGGTGGGTGGGGTGGGGGGTGTGTCCCTGACACAAAGGTGTTTGCAGCTTTGCAAAGGTTGTTTTAAAATAGCCTTCCTTTACTACGCAGTTCTAGTCCTATGTCCTAGAGAAGCTAGCCAGCTGCTCCCCATGAGGAAAGCAGACTCACATGGGTTTACAGGTGGTTTTAGATCAGCTTTTCTAGTTTGAAAGTCAACATCATTGGTGCCTTTAAGGATAACCAACCACCGCTGAAGCAAGTTAATTATATGAGGGTAGCTACTCATTATTCACAAATAATTTTGAAGTTTTAAATCCACGGATGTCATGTTCCTCAATGAGAGTGTATTTTTAGCTGTGGAGCACATTGGCCTTTCCTGTCTCTGTTTGCATTAAAGTTAACGTTAATCGAGTTTTGGCTCTATGCGTGCAGTGTCCCCTCCACCAGGTAATTACAGTAAATTTACAGAATAAAACAAAAACAAAGTCAAGTTTAGAATTCCTTGCTTCCAACCTTCAGTGGTTGGTCACTCATTTCTTTTGGTATTGCATCTAGTACTCATTAATCACATTGAAAGTCAATGTGTGTGCCTAGAAATGTGTCATTTTCCCTAGCACATCAATCAGTTACTACAAGCTATTACCTCTCCCTACACACCTGGCCTCTCATAAAAATGATTAAATATAGGCTGCATGCAAAATGCTCTGTGAGGCAGGAAAATGATCCCAGAACTCTTCCATGAGCTGACATCTTTTGCCGCAGCAGCCTTCCCTGTAAGTTGGTGAGAAAGGATATATTTAGCTGTTATATTACAGGAAAATTATATGGAGAAAAGCAATAATATTTCAAATTATTTCCACTTAGAAACCATCAAAATAGTTACAAACAGATGCAAACAAACCTACACATCTTCTTCGTTTCTGAAAGTTTAGTGAAAGAGAAGGGACCTCAGTGGTAGAAGGCTTAGTTTAGTTGAAAGATGCCATATCCTGTGGCTGTGGGAATCTCTGTGGAGCCACAAACTCTGGCTGGTAAGTATGAGATAAATTATAAATGTTTGCTTTAGCAAAACTGACAAACAGCACTACACCGCTTTCCCCACAAAAAAATCCCCGCAAAAAACAGAAACAAAATGCCAACAAAAAAGAAACTGGCCGCATCTTCATGGAAAAACTTGCTTCCCTTCCCAGCCAGCCACTGCAGGTGAAGGATGGTCTTCATCCATTGCTCATGATATTCATTGCGATTTGTGTTTTTCCCCCATTTTTAGTCAGTGAACACAGTGCAAATTGATGTAAAGCAAAAGTTTCCAGCTCTAGATCCTCTGCAGCAAAATGATGGAGTTCATTGCGTGGAAGAGTGTTGCTCTTGCTCATGTTTATAGGAAAAGCATTTCTTACTCCAGATAGTAGTTTTTGACAGTTGATGGGTGACATTTTTTGTATGCTCAACTCAAAAGTGAGCAGGAGACAACCTATACAGTGAAGCCTGCTATTCTCACAGTATTTCTAACACAGACTTAACATGTCTGCCTCACCCCCCTGACTGTTGCAATGTTCTGTGTATTTCTTGGACTCCACGGGCTATTCAGCAAGATTTTCCTCTGCTCTGACACATATCTAATGGTACAGGGCAAGAACATGAGCAGTGTAGCCTAGTTTTGATCATAACCACTTCCCTGCCTATGCCATTGGGCTAATGCCTGTTGTCCCTACATCACTTTTACTTCTCTTTCCTCACATGGATTTGTGAAAACTCTGGATGCCACAAGGTAATTTTTTGTTGCAGCAAATCAGCATATCAGAAGACAAAGAAGTTCATAGCCTCACCCACTCAGTGGGATTCGTGACTCAGGTAGTGATAACTCGTGAATCATCTAAAAGTCACCTGGAGTGCTTACTGCATGAGCACTCAGAGGGGAAGCCTTTTGGTAATTGATAGGTGGTTCTTCACTTTCTGTTTCAATACTGAAAGTCAGCTAATGACACTATGCGGCATAGAAGGAAGAGGGAGGTTGGCTGCTCAGTTTTCAGGTTTGTTACTCAACTGAGACAGTCATTACAGTTCCAGAAGTTGTCAAATTATTACTTCTCTGAAGAATAACATTTTCAACATGACATTTTAGCTCAGATTTATTAATAATGTTTGCCTCCATCCTACTTGAAAATTCACCTGGTAGAGGACAAGGTAAATTCCTGATCAGATTAGAAATGTCACCCCATATGATACAAGCAATATGCCCTTCACACTAAGCTAAAAGAACAGAAATTTATGGGTATTGAGTATGGAGACAATTGAGTATTATACTAGACACAAGTAGGAAAAATAAGTGAATCTGAAATCTATTTCTAAAAATTACTAAAATTGAAGATTTCCTCTTCACAGGCTCATGCAATGGATTGGTCACTTTCTCCAGCACTCAAAACCATGACAGATATCTCGTGAGCCAAACTGACTTGTTCCTTTCTTAGGAGTGCCAGCCATTTGAGTTGTAATAGTCTTTTTTGTTTTACTGGGCCCAGAGAATATCTAACAAAACTTTTAAATTATTCATCCTCTCTGAAAACATATTTGCATAGTCCTTCTATTAAACTGTTCTTGCAGCTCTGCAAAGTAAATATCTTGCTTTGCCACTGTCTTACTTCAACATGGAGCTGCCAGGTTCCTTAATCCCACATATTTAGCTCTGCCTTTTCCTTGCCACTTACACAATCATCTTTTGAAAATGGCTTACCAGCAATTTTTCACATTATCTGGAAGAGAACACCTATGACTGGAATATCTATCCTCAAATACAGTGTTTCGCCTCCTCTTTCCTGGATTGCCCTCCAGTTCATCTCCACCTAAATAACTCATTGCTGATGATCCCTTACC
This sequence comes from Steatornis caripensis, assembly GCA_013398225.1. Lineage (NCBI taxonomy): Eukaryota > Metazoa > Chordata > Aves > Caprimulgiformes > Steatornithidae > Steatornis > Steatornis caripensis. Next base: position 16,399 of record VZSC01017419.1, on the reverse strand, counting down.
TTGACTATGCCTTATTACAATGTATGTCATTCATTTCAGATGTATATTTATCCCTCCTGCCCACATAGTATTATCTGACTGCAAATTACTGAAATCAGAAATGCCTAGTCCTAAGTCTGAGGTTATGGAAAATTTAGTACATGTTAAGAATAATCCTGTATAATTAAAAGCTTCCTCTGCTATTTTTGCCATGTTCCTCATTTAAAGTATTAGTTACACACTTCACAGGTCAGTGTCAAAAAATACTAGATTTTGATGGTTTTGGAAAGTAGAGTGGGCCACAAATTGTCCCACTAAGTAAATCATACTGGATGGCTCACGGTAATGAGATACAGAGTTTGTTTCTAAGTCACTTACCTCAAATAGACTCAAGTTGCCAGTTCCTGAAATTCATTACAATCTAATGATGTTCTGTGTACATCCAAAGGTGAATGATTTGGTCACCTTACTCTGCACCAATTAATTCTCTAAGGCTTTGTCAGTATGACTAAGGCCTGAATGATCGTATAAACGGAACTCAGCATCGCTCCTGTAAGTGATAGAGTTATTTTGACAGAGGTGAAGCTTTTAGTAGCTCTGTAGGGTAGAATGCGATTGCATGGAGACAGAAGGGTTTTGTGGTAGATGATCCGCTACTCCTTCCTCTTAAGGTCCATTATTCCTTTCTCTTGTGACCCAGTGCTGATAAGCTATTGTCACCTTAATCCCCTTTTCCCACTTTTTCTTCCTCATCATCTTTCTCTGNGATGATCCGCTACTCCTTCCTCTTAAGGTCCATTATTCCTTTCTCTTGTGACCCAGTGCTGATAAGCTATTGTCACCTTAATCCCCTTTTCCCACTTTTTCTTCCTCATGATCTTTCTCTGTTGGTAAATCCATCTCTGCTATGAAGACTTCTGTGGTTGCACTGACTCCCAGTACTTGCCTGAGATGAGCTTTGGGCCCATACCTTAACAGGTGTAGTCAGGCAGGCCTGTAATTTTTCTACTTGCATGAAAGAATTTGAACAGACAAAACTGCACATGTCAGGAAGCGAAACTCTGCAAACACAAGTAGAATTTAATTAAAGCTGTAAAGGGGCCTGAAGGAGAAAAATAACTTATTATTAGTGACTTGAATCCAGAGCTGGCCATAGGTCTGTATGACAAGCAGCTGCTCTTTTGGTGTGAAAAGGAAGCTGGCCAGCGGCCCTTACCCAACTCAGCTACAGTCTTCCAAAACACACCCTTTCTCATGCCTCCCATCCTTGTGACACACCTAGCATTAAAAAAGCTTCCAGTAATATTGCGCCTCTGGCCTATGTAAAATGAAAGAAATTCAAGTCTAAACTTGCCCACTCTTGCTTTTGGAGGTAATAAATGCACCCTGCTGTGCTAATAGGAATTCTGCGCTACAGCCACAAGGAGAAAGTCTACCACTTCTGAGCAACAAGCATTTTCCCGCTTTAGCTGCCTAACTATTCTTTTTTCTGATCATTACCAGGCACAGAATCTACCAGCTACTTTCATGGTGTACCATGACAACAAGCTTTTGTCCTTAGCACAGATATTCAAAAGGCTGTAAGAACATCTTGGACCCTGTTGTAAAGTTAAAGACACAAGCTGAAGCCAGAATACTCTGTACCAACACTGCTGGAGAACTATGGGATGTTAAGCAAGTTGCCTTAATGCCAAAAGAGACAGCTGATGAGAATCTACTCAACCTTTTCCATATTCTCTGAATCAAGCAAATAGCACAGTCCAGACCCAGCACTTAAAAAAGAACAAAATTTGCAACCATGATTGGAGAGAAATTTGGAACTGCAATGGTCACCAACAACTTTAATCAAAGAACAACTGCAGCTTGTCATCTTCTCGACCTCTCTGCTCCAAACTCATCTACCTCCATACTTCTCTTTGAGTTCTTTCAACATAATTGAAGAATATTACTGAAGAGCATGATGTTTACAATTGCCTAACTTGACAGTTAGGCAATTATCTTAGTGTTTTTTCTCGCTGATCATCTGGAATGAAAGAAGATGAGGAGAACAGCAAAAGGAGGAGGGTTTTTAGAAAAGGGTGCACGGAAAGGATTCATTCAAACCACACAATTCTGTTTTCTTGTGTGTGGGTGCTTTATTGCAGACTAGAAACAGAACTAGAAAGGGCAAAATACGTCTTATATAGGATGTGTTCCGTGTGTATTTGTATTAATTAATCTGCTTAATACGTTCATAGGTTGTAACATGTGCTTTATATACATTACACAAAGGACACTCTCCTGAGAAAGATTTCTGAAGAACCAGATGGCCACAGAAGTTCACACCTCATCTGGATAACAAATCTGTCGCTAATTGATGTGGGATTGGAAGGATGGCTACCAGGTGGCATTCCCAGCACCAAAAGCTGAGGGCAAAGACCATAAGGATCAGAGTAACCTAGTGTCTGGGTCAGCCACTGAAGGAAAATGTAATGCAGGTTAACTAACAGTTTAATGAAATTTAGGACTAGAGTACTGGTTTTGTGCCCTCCAGACAGTATGGACAAGACCAGCCTGTTTCCAGCTGGAAGGAAGGGAGCTGAGGAGAGGTGAGCCATGCTGTGCCACTTGCTCTGGCTGGAGAATGGGCCCTAGTCCTATGTAGTTTGCTAGCACAAGTATAGCCAGAGATTTCAGATCAGTTGCCCTATGGGATTACTGGTGCCTCTTCGCTCTCTGATGTCTTCCTTTCCACTTTGTGGCACTTCACTTATTCTAAGCTACATAGTACAGACTGTTTCTGGAGGAAAGACCATGTCTCGAATTGTTAAGACAGGTGTAACTCTGCAGGGCCCTCACATATTTCTGGCCTTCTGGACTCTCTCTCACTGTCAGTCACGCTAACAATTGTCTCCTGGTCTGTTAAACACAGTTCATTTTACACATTTTAAAGAAAAACATCAAGTTTGAAAACAGTGTTTATGGGATGAAGCACAAAAATAATACATCCAGGTGTATCCAGCAAACATTTCCATCATCACTTCTCTACCTCCTTTGGACTCTGATCATGAAAACGATTGTGCATGGGCTTCTCCCTAAAACTAAATGTCATTTCTCAAAAAAAAAAATGAAGTATACACCAGTATGTGTTACATGAATATAGGTAAAACATCTACAGGTGTAGAGCTAATGCATAGTATAGACTATGCATAGTGAACAGAAGTCAGCTCATGTCAGCTCACTGCTGATGTCTCCGAAGAGAGTGCAGATGAAATACAAAGGGTAAGAAAATTAAGAGTTACCAGGGGAAGGAAATGCTGAGAGAAGAATAGAAAAATCACAAATATCAGGGGAAAAGGAGAGAAACAGACAAAGGGTGATGCAGAGCAAAAACTCCTTTGTTTCTAAATGAGTGCAAATTTTCCCATCAAATAGTTTCTTGTTTACTTGTTGCTACAAGATTCACTTAATAGGAAATACAATAAATGTCAGTCCACTAGATGCTGGAAAATAAGTTTTGTCAAACTCCTTTTATCTCATTAGAAACACAGAAAAATAAGTATAGAAGGAACTTCAGGGTTCATATCCTCACTGAAGAATTGTTTTGCTGGTGAAGGTAATTCAGCACATAGGATAGACCATAATGTGTTTGGCTTAGCACAACACACTCATTAAAGAGTAGTACTACACAATAGCTGGCTCTAACTTTAAAGCTGGCCTTGTTTTGAGTGGGGGTTGGATCAGATGATCTCCAGAGACTTCTTCCAAGCTAGATTATTCTATGGTAATATGAATAGAGTGATGATAAATGGGCAAAGGATTAGTGGAGGGAAAACCTCAAGAAGGCATGAATGGGGATGAATTCTGATCATTGAATAAAGGTTTCTACATGAGTGGATAACAGGCAAAATGTTCTGCAATGTTTTGACAACGGCCTAATACAGAACTACTGCTGGCAAAATTCGTAGATGATACTAATGGGAGAAAGAGCAGATAATGATGCAAACAGAACCATCAGGAGAATGCATCTGTTTTATTTTTTAAGACACTGTAGTACAGTCAAGAACAAAATTTTAGAATGGAATCATAGAATCAGAGTCATTTAGGTTCAAAAAGACCTTTAAGGTTATCACATCAAACTGCAAACCTAACACTGCCAAGTCCACCACTAAACCATGTCCCTGGGCACCATGTCTACACGTCTTTTAAATAACTCCAGGGATGGTGACTCTGCTGCTTCCCTGGGCAGCTTGTTCCAATGTTTGACAACCCTTTCAGTGAAGAAATTTTTCCCAGTATCCAATCTAAACCTCCGCTGGTGCAACTTGAGGCCATTTCCTCTTGTCCTATTGTTTGTTATTTGGGAGAAGAGACCAACCCCCACCTCACTACAACCTCCTTTCAGGCAGTTGTAGAGAGCGGTAAGGTCTCCCCTCAGCTTCCTTTTCTTCAGGCTGAACAATGTGAGTTCCCTCAGCCGCTCCCCATAAGACTTGTGCTCCAGACCCTTCACCAGCTTCGTTGCCCTTCTTTGGACATGCTCCAGCATGTCAGTGTCTTTCTTATAGTGAGGGGCCCAAAACTGAACACAGTATTAGATGTGTGGCCTCACCAGTGCCAAGTACAGGGGGACGATCACTTCCCTGATCCTCCTGGCCACACTGTTTCTGATACAAGCTAGGATGTTGTTGGCACCTGGGCACACTGATGGCTCATATTCATATGTTGTCAACCAACACCCCCAGGCCCTTTTCTGCCGGGCAGCTTTCTAATCACTCTTCCCTAAGCCTGTAGCATTGCATGGGGTTGTTGTGACCCAAGTGCAGGACCCAGCACTCAGCCTTGGCCCATCAATCCAGCCTGTCCAGATCCCTCTATAGAGCCTTCCTACCCTCAAGCAGATCGACACTCCCACCCAACTTGATGTATCTGCAAATTTACTGAAGGTGCACTCAATCCCCTCATCCAGATCTTTTCTTCCAGCTCAGAGGGCTGGGTACTCGGAGAACAACTGATCTTACTACTTAAGACTGAGGCAAAGAAGGCATGAAGTACCTGAGCCTTTTCCTCATCCTTTGTCACTGTGTTTCCCTCTGCATCCAATAAAGGATGGAGATTCTCCTTAGCCCTCCTTTTGTTGCTTATGTATTTATAGAAATATTTTTATTGTCTTTTACGACAGTATCCAGATTAAATTCTCCTTGGGCTTTGGCCCTTCTAAATTTTTCCCTGCATAACCTCACAACATCCTTGTAGTCCGCCTGAGTTGCCTGCCCCTTCTTCCAAAGGTCATAAACTATTTTTTCCCCCTGAATTCTAGCCAAAGCTCTCTGTTCAGCCAGGTCAGTCTTCTTCCCACAGGCTCATCTTTCGGCACATGGGGACAGCCTGCTCCTGTGCCTTTCAGATTTACTTCTTGAAGAGTTTCCAGTCTTCCTGGACATCTTTGCCCTTCAAGACTGCCTTCCAAGGGGCTCTGTCAACCAGGCTCCTAAACAGGCCAAAGTCTGCCCTCAGCAAGTTCAAGGTGGCATTTCTGATGACTCCGCTCCTTACTTCTCTGAGAACTGAAATTTCTATCATTTCATGATCGCTATGCCCAAGACAGCCTCCAACCATCACATCATCCACAAGTCTTTCTCTGTTTGCAAGCAGCAGGTCCACTGGTTTTCCTTCCCTAGTTGGCTCCCTCACCAGCTGTGTCAAGAAGTTAACTTCCACATAATCCAGGAACTTCCTAGTCTGTTTCCTCTCTGCTATACTGTATTTCCAGCAGACATCTCTAAGTTGAAGTCCCCAATGAGAACAAGAGCTAGCAATTGTGAGACTTCTCCCAGCTGCTTATAGAATATTTTGTCTGCATCTTCATCCTGGCTGGGTGGTCTATAACAGACTGCCACCATGATATCTGCCTTGTTGGCCTTCCCCTTGATTCTTACCCATAAACACTCAACCATATGGTCACCATCACTAAGCTCTAGACAGTCAAAAAACTCCCATTATATGTGTAGCAACAATGATCGCAGGCTGGACTGTCAGAATTGGGGACTATAACATGGTCCAGCAGCAAGGTTGGGAAGGGCCATAAAATCAAAGTGTGCAAGCACTGCTGCAGAAACTGCCTTTGTGATTTTGCAACTGGAGATGCAGCTAGAAAACTTGGAAGGAAGGGGAGGAAAGGATTAGACAACAATTGGAAGTAAGGAGGTGAAGAGTGATCCTCGGGAAAGTAATCCCTGGAATAGATGAGAGCTACAAAAATTATTCAAGGGCTGGAGAAAGGGCCTTACAGTATGTGTCTTAACATCTATCTGTTCTCAAAAAGGAGACTGAGAGGTGATTCGATTGGTGTGTAAACACTTTCACAAGAAGACAATATCAGATAGAGAAGAACTCTTAAGCAGAGAAAAGCAGAACGAGAATCAGTGCCTGCAAACTGAAACCAGGCATATTGTACCTATGAGACACAACTTTCCTTCTATCGTTCTTTCTGTTTCAACAGGTAAACTAGAGATGAAAAAAATTATAACTAGCAAGAGCATTTATTGCTTCTTTCTTTTCTGGGTATCCTTCTGTGTGATAACAGTAGAAGTTAACAGGTTCAAAATAAATAGATGGATAAACTGTAATGGCCCATGATTTATGACTAAGATTGCTGGCCTTGCGAATCAATTTACATTTACCCTTATGCTCCGCTTTTTTTTTTTTGAGTCTTTTTTTGCAATCCATTGGTCCCATCAAACAACTTACTTGTCATATCCTTCATGACCTTGGGACTGAACTCCTAAGAGTAGAGATGGTCTTGTTATTGAACAAGAGGATGAGCGCTACGTAGGGCACAAAACAGTAACTTAGGAGGCCCTTGCTTTGCCTCTCCTTTCCTTTGTGACTTTGGATGCATGACTTGGGTTCAAATTCTCAGAGGTGTTCAGATGGCTTAACATCCCCTGAAGCCAAGGAGTATTTTAATGGGAGCCAAGTGTCTCTACAGCTTTAAAGACTTGGGTCTGAAATCAATCTGTACATCAATATACTTCCACTTCATACACTTGCCAAGGAAACACCACCGTAATGCTGTTGCAGTGTCTCCTGTGAGTAGAGTATACTAGAACATGCTTCATATGGTATATAGGTAATTTGGTCATAGTTTGGTACAAATATATGTAGCGTACATGATGAAAATCATAACTGGTCTCTAGCAATTTCCTCCTCCTTATCTGCTTTTTGAAATTAAAAAAAAAAAGAAAAAGAAAAAAGTTTCACCTAAAAGTAAAACAGCAGCATTTAATTAGGGCTGTAATGTTGCCATGGCATTTCTTATGAGTTGTCACCGGGTGTTCAGGTCAAAAGTCATGGAAACATCAACATACGAACCACAGTTTTATCTCCACTGTTTTGAACCCCAAATAATCTCTATTTTTTCACTGTAGCAGAAATTGGCAGGCTTGAATATATTCTTTCAACACCAAGCATCAGATAGGAACATTTTCATACCAGAGCCAGATTTTGAAAACCAGCTTTATTCCAAACTCAAGGGAAACATCAATGAGATACTTGAGCTGGAGATTCAGAGCACTGGTGGTGTTAGGTGTCTGGTGTTTGACTTCCGTGTCAGGTATGCAGCATCTCTGACACCTCTGTGGTTCAGCTGGAAAAAATACACTTTTCAGAATTTGGTTAAAAACACACTGTGAAGTTTGCTAGAATTGAAGATGAGTTATGTGTTTTGCTTTGACAAAATTTCAGCAGGGCATTTTGACCTACTTTGCTAGCATGTTTTTCAATCAGTATGGATCAGAAAACCTGGACAGATTTTCCAAAAACATTAAAATCATGGAATATGTAGAAAGTTAACAAAAAATCTAGCTTTTTTTTTTTAAGCTCAGAATGCCTCTGTAATGATTTATTTTAAACAGATGACATAAATGTCTGAAATTAGATCAAGTATGTATAAGTATGTGATATCTGAATTACAAATTATTTACACAACAATCATGTGGCAAGAATTTCTCACCATGAGTTTGGGGAGATCACATTATTCATGAGTGGTAAAATCACCAATGACTCATGATTCCACATAAGTACCAAGTTATGGGGCAGTAGATGCAAATTTCAGTCTTTGCTCATGTTAGCAACCTGTTACTTCTCCAAGTATTCCCAGTGGTTTCAGCATGAGTCAGAGCTTGTCAAACTAATCACTCCTGCACAAAAGTGTTCTCTTGGGCGTAGCTTCCTACACCCATTGCCACAGTATATTGTACTGCTTTAAAACTCTTGCATTAAAAGTGCTCTCAGGACAAACCACCAACTTGGCCTGTAACTTTGGCCAAAAAATCTGGATCACAAAGCACTGCATGTTCCTTTATAGCTTGGAAGATATCACATGCATTTCTCCAGCTCTCCTTAGTCTGTTTTGCTGGTGTTCTCTCCCACTGTTCCTTAAAAGCTACCTGAGTCTTGGGCTTGGATTCTGTATAATGGCTTCCATATTCTCTCCTTGTTTGGGACCCATAAACACTCCACCTCATGGCTCAGCCAGAACAGTTTCTGCAAATACAGAAGATGCTCCTTCTAAGAAACATTATAGCTTATTGCATAGACCAAGTCTGCAGACGTATATCCACACATACTTCTGAGAACGCAGTATCAGAACAGCTGTACTTGGCCAGACAAAGAGACGATTTGGCAAATACCTTCTGAGAATAGCCAGCAGTGGACATGAAGAGGAAGAGTAAATAAACAGCTTCAGAATAGAAATCCTTTCCGCATCAGTCAGTATATGGACTTTCTGAGCCAAAGGTTGCATCTGGATTGTTTTGTAATCATTGAAATCAGACTGGAGAAATAGATAATCCTAATAGGAAAACAGTCCACTGATATCTTTCTTCTCTTTCTTTACCTGCTTACACACCTTTGAATTTGATGTTACACATCCTTTTCGTTCTCATGAGAAAAAAAAACATGCAATGTTCTCTATCATTACTCCAGTAGGAAAAAAATTCAGCTCTCCTAAACTATCCATTCATTTATCCTAACAAAAAGCCCTCCATGTTTTCTTCTGAGAAAAGAATCACACTATGACACGGTTTTAAGGTGATGAATCTGACCATCTTAGTTCTTATAGAATTGCTGTCAGGTTCTCTGGAGCTTGGTTATATCATAGATATATGAGAGTGGGATCCTTTAAAAAAAAAAATATATATATATATATAAAATCTTTCCTGACCTCAGCATGAGGATAGATATGTTTTCCTAAGAGTTTTCCTCATAATTATTTCTCTTCTAATGAAGTAGATTGTTCCATTCAAGGATCAGGCTCGTCCTCCTTCCAGGCAATCGACCAATTCATTCATGTAACATCTGTATCCTCTGATATTTCCTGAATCATGAGGGTTATTTGAGGTTCTCTCCAATTTCCTAGGGTATTCACAAGCCAAGTTTGCCTTGAGGGTTTCCTTTCAGGCATAGTTACCAAATAAGTTCATGGTCTAACACTTCTATAGGATTTCCTACTGGCCTTGCCACTAAGCCAAAAATTTACTTCCAGGAAACAGTAACCGGAATAACACTTTTTGTTGTGTTGCAAATTCTTGTATTCTACACCTGTTTTGTTTCTTTTCCATTTCCAAACCTCCTCAGAGTTTCCCTTTCCTGACCAATAAAATGGTAGCTGCTATCCATTTCAGTGAGCTGGTCAGTTTTCTCACAGGCATCTCTGTGTAGGCATGAGGGGAACAGTCTAGTAAAGGAGGCTTAAGGTTTAATCCAAGCAAAGATACTCATATTCCAAGAAAGGAAATAAGCCTTTAGGAGAGGCTCAGACACCTAAATTGATGAATACATTCCTCTACTACATATAAGGAGAAGGCTACAGAGAATGGAAGAAAAAGGATCAGTCAGCAAGCAGAGAGTGTAGGGAAAGGATAGGAATTACCAAGTTTCAAGCTGATCTAGGACGGCAAAGGAAATTAAAACATACTGCAAAAAACATCAGATGGCTCTTGATTTGGGAGGAGACAGAGGTGCAGGTAATCCAGATGTGACTATAGAACTGCACCAATCATTTTTGTTACTATCAGGGAGACCACGACTATTGAAGATTGGCCAAAGAAAAGAGTTTGACTCACTTAGCATTACAGCAAAAGCAGACAAGGGATACTACTGCTTACTACAAAAACTTCTCAAGGGAAAACATCTTGCATTTAATGCAGGAAAAGAATGACTGATTTATAAATGGAGAGAGACTGGCTATGCATACATTGACAATGTCACTTGGGAATAAACTCTCTAACCATCAGAAAAATAAGGCTTGCAGAACATCCTCTCTTCCAAAATACTAGGGTAAAGAAACTCACTGATTTTAAGACAGAGGTGAAAGGGGTTCCCTTTGATATGACCGACCAGGGCACTGGGCGCAAAAACCTAGCAAATTCCTTCAAGTTTTCTGCTGTGAAGTAAAAGCAAAAATGAGGAACAAATAAGGCAGAAGTGTTAGTTGAGATGCACACCACATCCACAGTTTTCAAAAGCAGCAATTTGCAGCATCTCCTGCACAGACTACGTACTCAAAAGAGCATACACACACGTTGCAGAGCTTAATCCAAAAATTATTTCCTCTTTACTCAAAGAGGAAATTGCTCTGATTGCTAAGGTAACTCCAGCTCTCCAGGCACCAATGTGTGTTAATAGGTACCTTCCCAGCCTTTCTGGCATGATACAACTCATTCAACCATTTCCTACGCTTGATTTTGCCAACCCCAGCCAGCAGTTCAACAGTGTCTGTGAGCTTGTTCACATTGCACTGTTGCAGCTTTAGTGCCCTGTTGAGCTCATGCGATGCTTAGCTGTATGTCAGAAATTTCATATGGCAGCTGCTATGGAATTGCATCAGGTGGAAAGAACAGAACTGAAATGTGTGTGTAACATACTTTGCAGAAAAAGACTCCATCAAAAATTTGAATATCATTGAATATCATTACTTCTTTGAAAAAAATTCCCCAAACTTGAGATTCTGCAAATTCCAGGATTTCATCCTAAATTCAAATATATTTCTAGCTCTGCACTCAATAACACAGGCTGTATGGAATCCTAAGTTGCCTAATAGAAAAATCAGAGACAGGCATCACAATTTGCATTGCATTAGTACCACCTCAAGAAAAAAGCAGGAGAAAGGTAATGAAATGGAACAGCTCTCATATTAAGCAGCTAACTATTAAAGCTAGAAGAGGAGTAGAAAATAAGCTGAGATGAGAGAAATTCATTAAATCAAAATTACTCATTCAACAGCTTAATATCTGTGCAGATTCATGTAACAGAAATGGTGGAGATTTTTGATCTTGGGGATGAAGATGGCAAAAGATTTTTAAGATTTTTTTTTTTGCATTCCTTACCCTGGATCTGCTCAGTTTGAGCACTGCCACCTCCATGGTCGCAGACAAGTTACTGCCACTTCCAAAGACAGCTGTGTGTTCCTCTGCTTGGTGCTACAAAACCTCTGGACTCCCACTAATCTTCAGTGGAAGACTGAAATAAAGTAGGGTAACATGACATTAAGTAAAATAACATAACATACTGAGTCAGACCAAGGTTATAAGTGGCCCCATATGCTGTCTCTAAAGATACCCAACAACAGACCTTTAATGAAGTGCATAAATAAAGTGTGTAGTGATATTACTACCACACGATGACCTATGTCTCACGTGTTCTGCTCAGCTAAGAAGAAAGCTTATAGACTGCATTGGGTGCCTTTGGTAAGATTTTGGTAGCAGGGACGGAGGAGACAGTGCTGCAGGGGTGACCTCTATGGAAGGAGGTCAGGGGCTGCCCTATGCCAGTAACAGCCAGCTCTAGCTGACTCCACAACAGTTCCCCAAAGGGACTGCAGCCCCTGGAGGACCCACGTCAGAGCAGGTACTCCCTGAGCAGACTGTGGCCCATGAAGAACTCACACCAGAGCACAGGAAAAGAGTAAGAGGGAAGGAGGAGCAGAAGAAAAGAGTAAGGAACAAGGAGTGGCAGAAAGAAACTGATACACCCTGACCCTAATGTCCTGTGCCACCCATTGCGTCACCAAAGCGGCTGAGTGTAACCTGTGATGATAACAAGAGCAGGAGACTAGGAAGGGGAGAGGAAAGGTGCTTTCCCAAAGTGTTTGAACATTTGTCGTGTTTGTTTCTCAACACCTGAATCATTGTCTTTATTTAGACCCATGAATTTTCTTCCTCCTCTTCTTATTTTCTTCCCCTACCCAGCTTGGGGGGTACTGAGGGAGCAGCTGGATGGGTGCTTAGCTGCTAGCCAGGGTCACCCACCACATATTTGGCAGCAGAAAATCCTAATGAGGAAACACATTATTTCCAAAGTCTAAGTGTGATTTTATTGATGACTCTATGGCACTTGAGTCTTTTGTCTCTTCTACTCTTCCGAAATTTTGTTTCAGATACCAAAGTGTTATTCTGGGTCCTGCTTTTATCATAGAAGAGTCTGACATTTGTGGTCTGAATGGCATTGTCTTGATAATAGATCTCTACCACGCAACCAGTATCTAAAGATATATACATTAATAGCTGATATGATCAAGTATTGCTGTGATGGTTGGATGAGTTCCTAAAGCAGATGCATTGTACGAGTCAGATCCACGTATAGACTAAATGGCGTAACTCCATTGGTACCTTCCAATTTATTTACCAGTGGGAGCACAGTTCACAAGCTCTATACTCTCAGGCTCATCATACAAAGCTCTGCTATTATAATAAAAGTAATCACGTTGACCTCTTCTCATTTGGATCTTGCTGAAGGGAAGCACACATTTAGATACAATGCTGCCAGCAATGAAAGGTAGATGGGGGAAAAAGGTGTTGTGTCTGTTCAGAGTAGATTATGCATGTGCTCACTCAGCTCTGTGATGATCATTGAAAAGGAGTGGTTCATTTTAGTAAACTTAAGAATTTTTAGTCATCACCCCAGGGGCTAACTCTTTAGATCTTACTAGCACTGAACCAAAGTCAGAGACAAATGACTTGCTGGACAAGATTCTCAGCTGCTGGAAATTGGCATAGCAACTAAATGGAGCTATGCCAATCTATACCATCTGGAGATCCAGTCCAGGGCGAATAAATGTTAAACAAGCTGCTTTTAAACTAGGAAAATAATTCCACTTCTGACTCGCCTTCCAACATGTCCTTAATAAACTGCTTAAACGAATTACACAATAATTAAAAGAAAAATACCTGCCCAAGGAAAACTTTCTTCACCTGTCATTTCAAATGTTTTGAGGGCTTCATTCTTGTAAAAGAGGTCTTCATTTCTTTTGTCAGACCATTGTGAACATCCTCAGAAAATTCACAGTCTCAGGAGTGTCTCCTCTTCTTGTCCTCCGTTGTGAAGGCAACTAACCAGCATAGGACCGACACAGACTAATCTGGAACACACACCAAGAGTGCGAGGGTTACAGTGAATCCTGGGGCTCCAACTCATTGAACTCGGCATTCAGCTGTGTATCATCGTCACACTCCAGATGCAGATGTGCCTGGGATATGCTCCTTTGTGGGTAACATTAAGTTATCTCAAGGGAACAAGAGGGAATTTCAGAAGACTATAAAAGGAGATAAATTACAAGGGTACACAAATATACAGTATAATCACATCTCTCCAGGGAAAGCATCTAGGTTTAAGTTGCTTACCAGTGGAATTTTACAGCTCTTGTCAATGTAAATTTTTTGCAGTTCCAGTGACAAGAAGATATTGAAAAATAGTATCCTTCGAGAAAGATAAAACTGAAGTGAAAGCTGTGAAGTACGTGAAAGGCAGATAGGCTTATTCAAAGGGTACGTCCTCCATAGTCAATGCTGACTGAAAATTAACTACACTCTGGGGAAGAAGAAAAGGAGAAAAAAATATCTCGAGGATACAAGACTCAACCAAATATTGCTCGTGGACAAGATATAATTTTAGATAACCACAGAAACACTCTGAAAATTGTCAGAAGGAGAAACCAAGGTGATGACTGGAACTAGTTGACTAATCTGCCTCAAACTATGTCATTTGTCATAGCAGGTAACTAACTGCTCGTGAGCAACATTTTCTCCTAGCAGTTGATGTTGTTTTTGTTATGTGGTGGTGCCAAGCCTCAGCGCAGCTCACAATGGAATATTTCTGGACACTTTGAAGTGTTTTCTCTAGTGAGTCTTAGTACCAAAGGCACAGGACCACTAAGCACACTAAGGCACTGGGCTGGCAAACCATCTGGGATGTTTGTTCAGAAATAGAGCAGCCTAACACTTGCAAGTGAACAGAAAGCAGGTTAACTTTTTTTTTTAATGGATCCTTGAAAATGTGGAAAAATGTCCAATTAGTTCCATAGTGTGGTGAATTATCAGTATTAATGTTATTTTTATTTATGTTTAGAGAGCCTATTCTGCTTGGTATTGTTATATGATGAACAACAACCAGATGATGACCTTGAGTGATAACTAAACAGTGATAACCTTGGGCATCACCATAAGATGTATTTAATACTTGACCTTGCCATCCCGTGAAATGTGAACACAGCTGTGGTAACTAGAACAGCACAGGTAGTAACTAGGAACATAATCAGGACACTTGCTTTTATGAATTTGCCTTCTTCGTAGACGTAGAAATTTTATTTCTCCAGAAATGTAAAGAAATCAGATAATGCGATCATAGATGTAAAAAACCTGGCTACTGTGAAACCAGAAATGTCAAAATTTACATCTTTCTGACTCTTGTGGTCATTTCAGACTAATCTTAATGTTTAAAGCAGTGTGAGATTAGAGGATCATATTTGTTTTCAAATGTTTGGCATAAATTTTTCTCCATTTCTTCCAAGTTCCACTGCTGAGTGGAAACAGAGCAAATTCCCAGTGGTGTAAAAGCAAACCACAGCTACAGGCACAGCCACACAATCCAACACGATTAAATTACTTGGGCTTACTGCAGTATCGCCTGTTAAATAAGCAGAAGAAATGGTGTCAATGCCTAAGCTTAGCATCTTGACTGAGGTTATATGCCTGAAACCAAATGGAGGCATCTAAAACTTACTGGTCTTTCCAGAGAAAGTGCTTCAATTTTCCCAATTCTGAAATGCAGACAGTACTAAACCAAGTTCCCTCTAAAATGCTCTGAAACATAAAGAACTGTACCAAGGCTCCTGAGACTGTATGAACGAATTGCAATAAATTACCCACTCCTTCCTCACTGGCTAGCGTTTAGTACAAGACCTGAGATGAAGGTGAAACATTTGAAGGTTTGGAAAGGAACAGATTCATAGAGAGATCACTTAAATGCCAGTTCCTCAGTGCTACCAAGTGATAAAGACATATCCTATAGTGAACTTGGTGCATGCCAAGGTAGATGTTATATGACTGCTCATTCAGATGTTTAAAAATAAACTAGCACTGTTGCAAAAATCTGTGTGCCATTATTTACAGCAACAAGCTGCAGAACTATTTGTTTGAGCAAACGCCACCCTAGGGAACTTTCAGTAAAGAAATTAAAAATTTTATAGCCTTTTTTTTTTTTTTATCTTTGCTTAATTGTGTCTCCATTTTACACTACACTCTTTATTCTCTGCCCTTTTGACATAGCCAGCTGCCTTTCGGAGCTCTGTGAAGAAGCAGGCTGGCTTCACGCTGTAACAGGCACCAGCTCCCAAAGCCTGGTCTATTGATGAGTCACATTGCTTCTGTGTGCCTGTAAGCACATCGCACAAGTTCCTATGCCGTTTCCTTTCGAACTGCTGGGGAAGAGGCAGGGGGAAAATGTGCGTGAAGCATGAACTACAAAAACAATGATGGTATCGAAGTCTCCCGCTCCACCGTAGAGCACAATAACCAGTCACACAGTGGAATGTCTGGTTCAGAGGCAGTGCAGGTTCATCCTGTTATCGGCCCGGCAGCCCGGGGAAGTGACGTCAGGCACACGGGCCTCTTGTTTGAAGGCAGGGAAACACATCGAGACGTTTCAACACTTCTACCGAGGCAGGAAGTCTCTTTTTTAAAGGTTGGCTTGTGCTCACGTCAGTCCCCTGAGCTGCCTCTTATCCCAGCTGGCCATCCCAAGCTCAGCTCAGGATGGGGCTACCATACTCGGCGCAGAGAAAGCAATGTCTTCAGTTAAGGCTCAGTGCCACCACGGCCAGGCTTGCTCTGAAGGACACCGGCCAAGCTGTCAGGAAGAAATATTCTCACACAGCCCTTGCTCTGCAAACTCTTCTTTGAGCAGAAATTCCCCATGAACTCGGTAAGGCTAAGTGGAGATGTGCATGCGGGTCAGCCTCTCTATTAGCACGCTTCAAAATTGCAGCTACCCAAAGCAATACTTGCAGTTACACCATAGCAGTGTACACTGTAGTACCTACCCTCAAAAACAAAAAACTGTGCGTGACCGACCATACTGATGCGCTCTACTGCATCAACATATG
>VZSC01017418.1:783026-803554 GCA_013398225.1 Steatornis caripensis | reverse complement strand
AGCAGGGGGGTTGGACTAGATGATCTCTAGAGGTCCCTTCCAACCCCTACCATTCTATGATTCTATCATTCTATGATTCCTGGCCTGACATCTTTGCCTTAGTCACCACTTAACAATAATGACACACCAAATGCCTGCATACTGTACTGTTTTTGAGGCATCGAATATGATACATGAAGATACCGTACTAATTACCTATGTATATCTTTGTGCAGAGCAGCACCGTACAACATACCTGTAACACTTCTTGCTTACCTGTACGTTCTCGTTCTATAAAACAATAACAAACACCGTTTTCACCTATAATGGCTAAGCACAACACAACAGATAAATTCCTATGACAAGAACCATATGGTTTAAGGAGATGTAGCAGCACCATTTAATGATTGTAGCAGGATACTGGGAATTGCTGAATTACAGCTGCATCTCTGACTTTGTGAGGCCTCAAGCAAGTCATTAAAATGCCGCCGTTTGGGCAATGAAAAAAACACAAGACCCCAAATTAATGGATGTTTATGCAGCACGGTTTTATAAAATGTTTGCCTTGATCTTTGTGTTTCTCTTGTACTGTATACACAACAAGTCTAATGATCCATCTTTAGTACCTTCTTGGCATGCTCTGGGGATTAGTTAATGACTGCACAGCTCTTTGAAGATGTTCAGGCTATTTTATTTTTAATTAATGTTTGCAAGCTACTTTGAGCTTCTCTGATGAAAGGGCTTAAACAAGTACAAAATTTCAGGTGGTTATTACTCCAACATGTAAGAGGGCAAGACAAGGAAGTAAAATGAGACTATGGGCAAAAGGAAACAGCTCCATTTATCAGGCACCTGGGATATATAGGTAAATAATAATGAAATTAAAAAAGTTTAAAAATTATGAGATGAGCATACTGCTCTGAGAAATGGCACGCTCCCAATGCGTGTGCTGTCTAGAAGCATTCCGTGGAAATTCTGAGGCACATCTTCAAGGAGCATCAGTTACTACAGTTTTATAATACAGCTCTGGCAGTTCATTCTAGCTGAGGATTGGATTTACATGTTGACAACAGACTATTCTCATCTCCTCCCTCCTTGCCCTACATACTGCTGGGACACAGAAGTAGTAGGCAAATCCAGAGAGTCCTATTTGTAAGAGTTGTGGATTAGACTCCCATTAAAATCAGCAGCAAAAACTCTTTGGGCCCAATTTCATTAAAAAAAAAAAAAAGCGCTATGATAGCATCTATGTGGTAATATTAGGATTTCACAATATTTGTAATGATGTGGGTGGCATGCAGTTTGATGACAGTTCTGTTCATTCTGACCTATTGTAAGATAAAACCCAGGTCTTTGAAATAATTCTCTGTAGTGTTCTATTTTCACTCACTCTTGCTCAGTGGCTGATAATGGCTAAAAAACAAAAGAAAATGGGAGCTGCTTTGAAGTCACGAGGAAATTTCTATATAAAAAAAAAACTGCAGCCATTGGGGAGTAAGATATATCTTTTAATAACAAAACACAAGTGTTTTGTCTTGTATACTCTCAGTCGTCTAACTGGCATAGTGCTGCCACACCTCGATTTATCCAGTATTTCTGGGGCTTGTCTGAAGGGAGTTCAATTGAGAGAACATAGTTGGTTGAGTGGCCAGTAGTGGATAAGACACCTCTTCTTACACTTGTCTTGTAAACAGGGCATGAATAGATGTTCGTATGAAGAAATTTGGAACTTTCTCCAGGTTTCAGCCAAATTATGGGCAAAGAATCATAAAGGACTTTTGGAAGTGATTCTCCAATTACCGACGATTCTCTATCCCATCGTGCACCTTCCAAAAAAAGGCCTCTCACGTAGGCCCCGTCTTCTGGCATTTTCTCCATCGTGTGCTCCTGTTTCATCACCTAGAATGATTAAACCATTGCTTGATTTTATTTTTATCTGGAGTACGTTAAATCCTGTAAGTGATAGTCTGAAATTACTCCTTTAAATTTCTTTTCATTTGAAAACTCTATTCCTTGCTGCCCCAGAGCACGTTTCAAGAAAAACAAAATTCCCCTGCACTTTCTTACCTCAAATTCAAATCCAATATGGTCAATTGGGATTGTGTATTTTCTGGCATAGTTTTGTAAAACACCAGTCAAAAAAGATTGAGTGAAGAAGAATCCTGAGAGCCAAAAGACTGCGGGAGGCCCATTGTTGACCCAATCCTGAATATGGAGAGCAAAAAAAAGAAATGTAAGGAAAAAAAATACATTCCGTGGCTTCACTGTGCCAATCCACCAGAAAAGGGATGTCTTTTCAGATACACGTGAACAGCACAATGAGATCTAAACCTTGATGGGACCCTCTCCATACTGTCATTAGTCATATATTTTCCAGAGATAACAAATCACAGAAGTCATTTATTTATGATGGCAACAAAAACAATCACTCATTCTGAAACAACCAGAACTCAGTGCTACTGAGAAATTTCAGAAAGTATCATAAGCATATTTTGGTAAATCTACATAGTAGGCAGCAAAAAAAAAGAAAAATCATTGAATTTGGACACTTTTATCAATATACCCTCTTTTACAGTCTTGTAAACACCAATCTGCTAACATGAAAAAAGGCCAAATTTTCTTACATAGTATATTCACCGATCACTGTGAGGGCACTCGCTCCAGTCAGCACATCAGATCTTAGTAGAGGAAATCATTCCAGTACAAAAGATGCCAGGCAAGGAGATCTAGGGCCAGCATTTTTGTTGTTTATCACAAAGGCAGTAAGAAAAACAAGGCAAGGGCAGAATGTCCCCACACTAAGCTGTTTGGAGTCAAAAGAAGTCCATATGGTACTCTGATCCAGCAAACAGGAAACTCTGCTGTTTATACAAATCTTTCAGACACATCTTTCTAGCTTTCTCCTCCTCTGACTTGTGTGGGGTTCCACTACATCTCAATACCTCAGCTATTTAAGGTAGTTATTTTAATTAGTTTAAAGATAGCGCTAAGAATGCAAGGGAAATAATGGAAGGGTGAGTAAAGAATAAAATAGCTAGTTCAAAAACTGTGTGGAAGTGGTGGTGTCACTTTTTATTAAACTTGAAAGAGACTTACAGTCACATATACAAAATTTAATAGTGCCTCTTATGCACTGTTTCTAAAGCGTTCTCACACTTGTTCAGTGTCCTTTGAGCAGAGAAGTCATTAAGGCATCAATGCAAAGTAAAATGCATCTTCTAGAAACAGAAAAATGGAAACTACCAAATGTAGCACTGGATTAGCACCAAAGCATTATACTCTCAACTCAACCTGCTGAGCAATTGCCCAGCTAATTCCAGTGCTGTTAATGCAGTATATATTTGGTCATGAGTATGTGCAAGCAGTTTACAATCTGGAGTTATAAAGGTACTGCTGAGTAAGGACAGTACTGACACACATTTTACCCATTCAGCTTTCAACTACGAAGTCCTTAGATCTGGCAGTCTCAGTTTAGCATACCTGGAAGAAGACCAAACGGCAGAGGAGATCGGACACATAACTTCCCAGTGGCTTCAGTGATGGATAGGATCTGGCAGCCCACATTGATGGTACTTTTCCCATTAGCATGCTGTTGAAAACATCTTCAAGTTCAGATGACATCAACACTTGGCCTTTAATGGCTTTGCCTAAATTAATGAGGCTGCTCCGAATAATTTCAGTGAGCCTTAAGATAAAAACAAGAAATAGTCATCCCATTATTTATTTCTTACTATCTAGCTAAAGACCACTGAGTCCAACTTGAATGAAGTGCCGGTCAAAGCTGGTAAATGTTCTGTCAGAAATTCATTATCTCACCAGTAGTTATCAAAACTCCTACTTAATTTTGGAATAGCAAACAAAGAAAAAACACACACGGAGAAATGAAAGATAGTGAAAATTCCCATTCTAGACAAGGGAAATCAAGCACAAGAGCTTTAAAGATTGTAACACTAATTAACATAGTGTGCTGTGAATACTGGGGCCTGGGTATGACTTCAAAAGAATGAAGTAGGCTGCCCTACCTCAACACAACAAACTCACATCTGATTTAATTTCATACTCCAAGAATATAGGTACTATTTCTATATTCAGGCAGTCAGCTGCAGCTTTCAAGTCTTTTTAAAAGGCTCATCCAAAGCAGAATACTATGTATTGTAAAAGGCTTATAACTGTTAAAGGCTTGTGAGTGGCTAGCACTGATGAACACATTTCAGTATTAGTAGAGCTACACAAAACAATAAGCCATACCTGTTAAATCGAATTAGTTCTTGCCTAAGAACTGTATTCATGGACTCTTCATAAAGTACTGGGTATACCTTCATAACCTCTTGAACATCAAAGCTACTTGGTAATTTGGATAGGATGTCCTGTGCCAAATCTTCAACAGTTTCCTGAAATCACAAGTTTGCAGTGATTGAGGAATTTCCCTTTTTTCACCTATTTTTATTCAATAAATTTCACAAAACACAATAGCTTTTAAATTTTTTCTGTATAACCACATAGGTATTTTAGTCCATTTTCCTAAGGAAATAATGCTTACATGCTCTTACTCTGTTTGTGTGACATCGTGTCTGTCTCTGCATGTGCCTGCTTGCTCAATTTCCCTTCATGATAATCTTAAATTTGATAGCAATTTTGGTTTAATTTGCAAAAAGGTTTTAGGCATATTCTAAGGAAACAGGCAGCAGGGCAGACAAGCATAATCCTACTACTGCCACAATGAAGAAGATAAAAGTATGCAGCATGGGGAAAATAATGGGAAGACCATATGAATACCCCAGCCACGAGAGAAGCTTTACTTACAGCATGCTAGACATCAGAGAATCATGCTTTACTTACAGCATGTTAGACATCAGACAACCCTGCAGGAAATGAGGCTACATCAATTCCACTTTTCAAGAATCCACTTGTGTATAAAATAAAGGATGTCAAATCTGAGGGGCTTGAAAGGTCATTTATCTATATCTCAAAAGGGTATGGATTTGGCCTGTGTAACCTGAGCTGCCAGGACAGGATGAAGTGAAAAAATTCCCAGCATCTTCACAACCAGGTCCCATGGAGGAGTAGATGACAGTGAGGTCCATGTCCAAGTAATTCCATTCTGCCAAACTGTCCCCTTTCGTTGTGCCACCCAAGTCACAAACACAGTTACACGTTTGGGACCATAGAAATTGAAGCAGCCAAGGGGATGCAAAAAATTGTTCTCAAAACCCAAGCATTCAAGGAGTAATAACATAGACTGGAAGTGCCATTATAGCACAGACTTCACCAGGAAGATGACTTTTGCCTCTAATGGGCTTATACTGCTTGCCTGGTGGTTGAATGTCTTGGTATCATTTCCTGGCACTCTGGAGTCTATCCCCTAGTGAGAATGGCAGGGATGGTCATAAAACCACTGTTGGATGAAATTGGGCCAGCACATGAACCTCCATCATTGGAATTTGTAGACTGGAATTAAATGTCATACTTTAAAATTGCCTAGAGATGGATGTGATTTGAGGTGCTTTACCAGCTGTGATTGTTAACTGTGCTCTAACTACAATTCATGACCGAAGTGAAGCACTTCACTTACTTTAAAACATGAAATATGAAAGAAACATTCCTATTCAAACTGCATGTTCTGCTCAACCAGGTGGGGTTGTGTGGAATTAACCTATTTGAATTCAAAGTCATTAAGGTGTCTTCCATCTTTAAACGTTCTTCTATGCCAGATCTGTCTGCTTCTCTACAAGGACGTTCAAATCTACTCCCAACACCACAGTCATGTGATAAGAGATGTTGGATTACTCTGAGACCTTTCCAGAGTGCAAACTGATCTTTCTTCCCCAGTTACCTGAGGGGACTTTCCACCTCCCCCTGCTACTCTAGGCAAAGTCAGGAGCACTCCACTGAAAAGCTGGTTAGTCTCCTGGTTATCCTTGGTGATGTCTGCATTTTCATGAAGTCCAAACACTTCAGGGTGTGTTGTAATTGGTAAACTTCGTATGTATTCAATGTAAGACTGTAAAAGAAACATTTATATACCAGAAATCCTGCAATTCTATATTCATAAACTATCAGTAAACCCAGCTTGGACAGAAACTTCCCATTTACAACCAAATGCATTAGTTCCCAGTTAAACGCATCCAGGAATTGACTTGCTCAGTCCACAGAGACAAATACAAAAGTTTTTAATGATTCAAAGACTCACTGAGGAGGAGTTCTTACCACCATCATGTAAGTAGCAAGAGAAAGGAATGTACATTAGAAATATAGAAGGAGCACTGGTAGGAGCCATGGAAGAGGGCAGGATGCCCTATGTATCACCCGTACCACTGCAGGCTACACAAATTATTGGGATTTGAGGACATTCGTTATCTCTACGCAGTTGTTGTTAGAATGGAAAAGGGGGATGAAAATTGAGTATATACCTGCCATTCCACCTCCTCATCTTGATCACTGCTTTCAAGCCAGCAGTACTCTGGAAATTCCTGAAGCCTGACTTCTGTTGGCTTTCTAGAACTGTATTGGAAGCCTGCACAGGGGTGGCCCTTTGCATCAACAAACTTCAGAATATTGGACGATCACTACATCTCCATAGGGGTGTGTTAGATGCTAAGTACCAGATTCATATTTCACACATAAGATATATTCTGGCATGGCTTCGTGATCTTATTTTCTATTTGTTGTATTCAGCATATCAAAATACAGTGTAGTTAAGGTTTTTCCCAATAACTCAGAGAGAATTTACATCTGTTATCTTCTCACCTCATATGGACCATGTTGTGGTATGTAGTAGTCATCTCCAGCTGCAAGCATATAATTGTCCTGCTCTATATCCTTGCTATAGACTATGGAAAGAAGGGACAGCAGAAGACGCCTGTCTTTATCATCTGTTACTCTGCCGCCATAGTTACATTCCCCTGGAAAAGGATAAAGAAAACTANATATGGACCATGTTGTGGTATGTAGTAGTCATCTCCAGCTGCAAGCATATAATTGTCCTGCTCTATATCCTTGCTATAGACTATGGAAAGAAGGGACAGCAGAAGACGCCTGTCTTTATCATCTGTTACTCTGCCGCCATAGTTACATTCCCCTGAAAAAGGATAAAGAAAACTAGGATGAAAAATTGAAAGTTAATGAACAAATAAAAATTGTTTTGCAATGATGTATAGCTCCACTAAGCTGAAGTTCTGAAGCTCCAGATGTTCAAGTTTTTAGGTTCTATACTTCAATTGATTCAATGGAAATTAGTTCCAAAGGTGTTGAAATGCCTACGGGCCAAATTTGTGTGTCTTGATGACGAAAAGTTTAAGAAACACTATGAGTTGGTCTGAGAAACTGCTACTCATGCCACAGAAAATAGTCTCATGTTTTAAATGACAGCTCTTTTGCTTGAAATTCTCGTAAGAATTATTAGAACTGTCAAAATCTGAACAGTGCTATATAGGTGATTCTTGTCTTGTTCCTTTCGTGCAAACTTAACCTGATTACATATGTATACAGTAGAAAACAAGGGGTCACAAATATGCAATACCCCTGTGCAGAAGGGGCTGGAGAGACGTAAGTAACTGGCAAGCAATGAGGGAATGTTTACACTGATATAAAGTACAGAAAACAGCTAAAAGCTCACAGTTATTACTTTAATCCTGACTCCCAAAATTCTTTTTCATAAAGTTAAGCAAAAATCAGGAATGATCTTTATAAGGCTGACAAGAAGCAGCTGTCTTTCTGGAGAAAGGGAATTGAATAGCCGCAGCAACCAAGCTACTTACACAGGTCAACACCTCCTGCTTTAAACTAATGACTATGATCACATCCTTTGGTAAACTGTCAATGCTTACTGTATCAGGATCATATTGATCAGCTAAGTTGAAACAGAAGCCATTCACGTTTTTATTTGACACATACGAAACAAAGACCAGGAGGTTTGCTGGACCATTAGTAATTCTTCTAGCTATATATAAGCCAAGACAGCAATGACATCTCAGGGCTTGGGATCCAACTTGTCTGTATGTAGAAGGCCCAGAAAGTAAACCTGAATAGAATCCACTCATTTTGTCAAGAACTCATCATTTTATCGCTGTACCAGCCACAAGTGCCTAGCAAAGTCAAACACATGTTAGAGGGTGTAATGCCTGTACCTGTTAGATATGTCAGAGCTTCAAATGGGATTTCTTCATATTCATTTAGAAACATCTGGATCTGTTGCATACTGATTCTGAGGTCAGATTCGTTGAACTCGTATGGAATATTCCAACCTGTTCAATTCAGAAAAGATACGCAGGGCAATGGTGCACTGTACTGATAACCATGCTCAGGAAATGGTGGTATTGGTACTATACTGCTACTACAGAGCTGAAGATAACACCTGCCAGACAGTATCTAGAAGCAGCCCTGGAATTTACCAGGCTGTTTATTGCACAAGGGACAATATGACTCCATAACAATATTGTATCCTAAAGCACTATTACCATCATTCTGTATAATTAGAACACAGACATTTTGGCACCACACCCTCCTGAAAAATTATATTTTACCTTAAGTAGAACATAGACCTGCCCAGTACTTTCAGCTAATCTGTTGCTGTCTGGAGACTATGAAAATAGGAGTTTTAATTCATTGACTGATTTTAATTTTTAATCAATCTGCCTATCTATTAATGCTGTTTGTATGTGACATTCAGAGTAACAGTACAATAAAAAAAACCACACAGGAGCACACTCTAGATAAGAGAATCCTTCGGAAAAACTATACCCCTAGTGCAAATAAAAAAACAGGGCTATCGTGCAACTACCTTTCTTCCCCCAGACAGATGGTCACATTAAGCAGTAGACCTTGCTTTTGAAAATGACCTCTTTGTCACTTACAAAACTTGTATTTTTACTTTAAAGCAATAAATATCTTCATACTGGCAGTCTAGTGTTTATTTAAATGGCTTCCTATTAAAATAAGGACAGTAGCTTTCAGTCAAAATGT
Organism: Steatornis caripensis; assembly: GCA_013398225.1. NCBI lineage: Eukaryota > Metazoa > Chordata > Aves > Caprimulgiformes > Steatornithidae > Steatornis > Steatornis caripensis. Next base: position 794,614 of record VZSC01017418.1, on the reverse strand, counting down.
AACATTTCACAACAGTAACCTGTTACAATGAAGACAGACTCAGTCAGAATGGAAGGCTGAGAATTTCATGTGCACCAGTGGAGAGTGTAAGCTTTATATAGTTATAAAAATGGAATCTGTAATTCCATACACTTTTATGTCTTATGTAGAAATTCTATATAGTTTTCTCAATATTTCAAGTTTATAAAAAAAGCTGAAGCACAAATCTTACTAATACACATCTTTTCATTGCTGTGCTATGAACAACACACTTCCAGCTACACAGATGTTTCACACCAAGTAAACATATGCAACAGCTTTGATAAAACAAAGTATACACATAAATAACAAAAGCAGAACTGAAGAAGATACATCTTTAATTATGAAAATTTAAAAGGAAACTGGATTTGATGGCTAGTTATTAAGAACTACAGTAATAAATTAATAATTTAGTAAGCTATAATTTAATGTAACTGGTGTATAACATATTTACTTGGAAAACTGGTACTTTCTAGTCCTCCCCTGGTGTAACACTTTAAGTCGCTTCCAGAGTAGCTTTGCCTGAATAAGAATCCCTGCAAATACCAGCTTTTAAACTTTATTATGTTCTGTGCAATACAAGTTGCACTCTTGTAATATTGCTAACAACAATACTGCCTTTTTACAGAGAGGCTTCAAAACTACTAATCCTTTTGAAACAACCTGTAAAACAATCTAAACCTTACCCAGTGGGCCAAAGCTTCTCCTTTCCTGCACAATAGCATGAAAAAAGCAAAGGCCAAACAGCAGTTTTTGCCACATTTCTGGCTTCTGGCAACCGCTAAAGAACACAGGATCAGAGATGGGGTCATTGAGGTATGATCGAAGAAGGTTCGCCCTAACTCCTTTTGGAGGCTCATTCGTCATTTTGATGCCATTCTGGAGGATACTAACAGGAAACATTTCTGATGGGTAACTAGTTAACCACAACCTGAAAAGAATTTTAAAAAGCACAGTATCAAAAAACCATGAATATTGACAAATCCTCAATATTGATCTGCAGAACACTAAGTTTTATTACTAGCTTAACTATAATGATAACATCTAAATTTGTTCTAAAATGCATGCATAAAGTAGGTTACATTGGACAGGTAGCAAATACAACGTCCTAATTAGGTGTCTTTATTTTAGCACTGCATGTAAATGCTATGAACCTTATGCTTAGCTGTTCACACAAAAGAAGTTTTATTTCTTTTTACTAGTGTCTTCAGCAAACAAGAGGTACTCCCATTAAAAAGAGCAAAATATTAAAACTCGTACCTGAAATTATCCTTGGTATTCTCAGGCACTATAACTTCCTCACAGATTTTTTCCAAAGCAGGCATCCAGCTGGCTGCAAGATGGCAGTTTTGTAACACTACCCAGGTTCCATCAGTAATAGCCTGATGAATCATTTTTGCTGCTATTGGGCCTTGGCCCTGTCCAAGCGAAATAGTCTGAATGCTTGCGCCTCCCATGCCAACATCATCAGCAAATTTTAGCAAACCTATGATGGCAAGTTTCACACATGCAAACAAAGACAAAGTCTATTAGAAAGTAGATCTATGTTACACTCATCATTTTTATAATGTAAAAAGTAATTAAAGGGGCAAAAGTCAGCAAATATTTTACTCAATTGAAAAAAACCAAACACCTCAACTCACGAGTAGTATCAAATGCTGTATCAGTCACTGCGTTTCTGAGGCATATGCTAAAATTAAGGTGTATAAAGTAATGCTAAAATATATATATATATTAGCCAGGTTAAATGCCTGTCCTCTTCCTTTAGCCCTGAGTGCTCAGTTCCAGCCTGCACTACAGCTGTCTACTCTCTCTGTTGCACAGGTACAATAGTTTATGGGGGTTGAGTTATAAATTGGATCTTTAGATCTGGTTAAAAATAACCCTTCAGCTTTGCCATCAAAACCTTATGGTATTGCACCATATTACAATTCTTTTGGCAGAAAAACAGGTTTAAAAATAATCTGGGTGGTTATTTTTAAGGGACGTTTAACAGATGTGTTTTTAAGTGTGGTCATATACACCATTTAATTAGGAACTGAGAGGGAGGAAACTTTCTGGAGGAGGGATTGTAACAAAGACTGGGGCAAGTCCCAAACACCCACTGAAAGAATTGTAATGCAAGCATAAATTATAAACTGGTCTGGATGTTACAAGATGTTAGATTTCTAAATTGCTGCTCAGAGACCTAAACATTTCATCACCGCTACATTCATTCCACCCTCTAGCAATTTTACTATCATTGTATATATGTATGTGCAGATGCAAATGTTATTCCATTATTGCTGTATCGTACCTTAAAGACACTTTAAAGACCAGATGAAGGGGCCTACACTATTATCAGTTTAGTCACACTCAGTGACATTTAACCAGATTAAAGAAAGTTTAATACCAATCTCACCTGCCATNCCGCTACATTCATTCCACCCTCTAGCAATTTTACTATCATTGTATATATGTATGTGCAGATGCAAATGTTATTCCATTATTGCTGTATCGTACCTTAAAGACACTTTAAAGACCAGATGAAGGGGCCTACACTATTATCAGTTTAGTCACACTCAGTGACATTTAACCAGATTAAAGAAAGTTTAATACCACTCTCACCTGCCATAGGATCAGCACCCGGTGATAATACAAAAATCAAAGGAGCACAACAATTTGAATCACTGTAACTTTTTCCAAGATCAAAAGTAGGTGGTTCAATAAATGTTCTTCCCATATTTTCCACAATGAACTCCTGCACTGCCGGAATAATTTTGTCAGGTCTCAAACATCTGAGAATAACCATGTGATCTAACCCCATCAGTGTGCTCCATGCATCTGGGAAGGCTTCTTCATGGGGTCGTACAGAATCATATATTAGTTTCCACTTCGAAACATTCTCTCTTACGTGTTCCATTAGTCCGTGGAGGTTTGTCAGACTAGATGCACGTACGAGCTCAGCCCACGATTTGTCAGATAGCCAATCTGGAGCTGGATTGGGGTGAGGATTATCAAGAGCAACGCCGCCTGTCAGTAGGAAACGCCAAACCTCATCATCTATTTGGTCTTTTCCCTTCATAATGCCTACTGTCAGAAGGAAGGAGAATAACAGCTTATCCTTTTCAAACAGTGAACGACAGACATTATTATAGATGCTTATTGTGAAATGTTCGGTTATATTTTTAATTCTCTTTTCTAGATCTTCACTCTTCTTGCTTTTAGCAATAGATTGAACATACAAGTTAATGAACCAAATCAATGAATACTGGTACATAGGTTCAATGTTTGCCAGATCAGAGATGCAGAAGAAGACAACAGCTGAATGAATAGCAACTGGCTTATACCCCATTCGAGTAGAATCTATTTGCATCTCAGTTACAGAGGCAATTTTTTGCTTTTCAGAGATTTCTTCAGATAACTCTTTGGATGAAGACAAAACATGAATTGCCGTTTCATCTTCTAAGATGTTTCCTTCTGAATGGGAAAGGATCTCCAGGATTTTATCTTCTATTTCCTTCAGTTGTTTCTTGTTGGCTGCACTTTCTATAATCAGTTTGTTTTTCTTTTCTTCTAGCTCAGGCTTTTCCTCCGCAGCTACAATCCCAAGGAGTTGGTCCTGAAGCCCCAAAGGTGTAATCACGAAGTTGAGCAGACAAACTTTCACAGCCACTTCAGGAAGATAATGAGGATTTCTTAAGCGGGTTGTTATGTAAAACCTGAAATCTCTCGAATATTCTATTATATTTTCCCCTAGTTTCATGTATTCTACTCCTTGTTGTTTGAATGTTAGCTTTAGTAAAATGGGTTCTATGAAAGCATCTAGTTCTTCACCAATATCTTCTAGCAAGACTGGTGTTCCAAGCTGAATAGCATTTTCTAATGTCCTCACATAATGTGTGTCAGATAATTTGATAACTGACAGCCTGTTAGTTTTCTCCATATTTTTTACCCACTTGTTAGCTTGCCTTTGAGGATCTATCATTAAAGCGTATCTTCTTGAGTTAGAAACAATTATGCCATTGTCAATGGAAAAAGAATCAACTGGCAATCCCGCAATCTGCCATGCACGGATTTTGACTGGATCCCCTAACGTATTACTTAAGCTAAAATCACCGGAGCATGGTATGTTCTTTTCATTGCATAAGTCCTGCCATTGCTTTTGACATTTGAGACGATAATCTACAGTAAAGGCTCCCAAATAAGCCACAGTTCCTGATGATAACAACACATCTCCTACAAGGTCTGTGTACCGGATTCCTAATAATCGTGCAGCTTCTGTCCACCTATCTTTCTCTCCACCAAGACCACTAATTAGCTGTTCAGCTCTCACAAGCTTTTGCGAACAGAGTTCAATATTATTTTCTAATTCTCTCTTCCGGTCATTCAGGCTTTCAAACTCATCATTCAAAGCTTGGAGGCGATCAACTACCTCCTTAAGTTCTGCTTGTTTTGTTTTTAGCTTCTGCATTTGAACCTCCAGTAATCCTTCTGCAGCTCTCAATTGTTCACGCTTTGGGGCAACCACTTTTGCAACACGGTCATACACCTCCATGGCTCGCACCCACTTGCATAGTCCTTCACAGGCAGATGAGACATTTTTTATGACAGCTGGCTGAAAATCTGGATGCTCAATAAACCTCTCTCTAATTCTCTTCATTATAGCAGGAGGAATATTATCCTTGTCATACGTCTTTAAGCTCTCAAGGAATTTCAGATCTCCAAGAATTTTTCTAGACGGTCCCCAGTAGTCTTCTATCATTTTACCTATATTGCAAATAACACTAAAATCAGGCTTTAAACATGCATGTTCAAACTGAAAAAATACTTGAAACATAATATGAAGAATTAACATCAATGATTTCTCAACATAATTTTACTATGCAACCACTGTTTACTCGTTTGGAAAAGTCATTCACTAAAGAAATTCGGCATCACTAACCTATGTATATTTATTAATTACAGACTAATTCTAACTCAACCAAGCAAAATAAGGGAAACAAATTACTATACAGTCTTTCTTAGCATAGTTTATTAGATAAATAAGTAACTAAGTGAAAGCATTCCTTCCTAATCTAGGTAAGGCAGTTGTGGATGAAAGACATTTATAGAATTATTATTTTCTATTATAAACGGTTGAACTGTGGGGGCATAAGGTCAAAGAAAAGTTAAAGAGAAAGGTCTCTCTCCTTTCCTGCCTCACAAATCCTGTGCAGTCCCACAATAAAAACATAACCCACATAGAAAGAGCTTGTTAGAGTAATCATCTGTGGCAGGGGTATGCAAGAATTCTGTCTCCCAGTGTAACTGATAAAGTTTGGTAGCAGGGATTAGAGGGGAAAATACAGGTGAATGGTGCACAGCACATCTCCAGCTCCCACAGTTCCTCCAGGCAATGCAAATCTCAAGACTGGGTCAAAGCAAGTTGAAGAGATTACTTTGTGCTGGTGACTAGGATCGTATTTACAAAGCTTGTACAACAGTGTCAAGCAAGTGCAATATGCTACAATGGCTCTTAGCTATTCAGTGTAGATGTAAGTAATTTCTAGCAAAATTTTTAGTAATTCCTAGCACTTTTAGTAAACATGGCTGCATTCACGCCAGAAGCACTTCACTAGTACAACACAGCAGTATCCCAACCATTTGTAGGGCAGGAGTAACAAATATCGCATCATTACCACTGCCACTTGGATCAGGCTTTCTCTCTGGTTTAGTTCCCTTCATGACACAGATACTCTCCATGACGAGCTTAACAGGACCAGGTGGATTCTGCATGGCTTTCACAAGAGAGATGTCTGAAGGATTCAGGGTATCAAGAGCTGCAAGTGCTGCCTCCAAAGCTGGCATGGCCTCAGCAAGGTCTCCTTCACATTCATCCTGTTAAGACATTGGGCAGAAGCCTGTAAACCTTCATACAATACCAGATCTGCAACCTGAATACCTCACTGCAGCACAGCGTCAGAGAACCTTCTCAGCTTATAAGTACTTAATAAAAAAGACTCTTCACAACATTGTGTTTCTTGGAGAGAAAACTACTTCCACAATTTGTCTGCGCAGTTTAAAGAGGGAAGGTTTGCAGAGAAACTAGTAACTTCCATAAGCTGAACTGATAGCTGAAACATCCAGACAAGCTTTCAAGATCAAAGTCTGTCCGGTCTGACAAGGAGAGTTAAAATATGGGTTAGATACAGTTGTTCTTAGTTAAATCTTACAGTGCTGATCAGGTAAAAATATATACTGTGTAGCTTAAATTCTTTAATGTGTACTCAGATCTCAGTAATTATCTATCTTACCTATCACTGACATTTCCAGCTAGTTACAAAAAAAAATATTGAGGAATCCTGCAGCTTCCCATGGGAAATTCTGTGCTACAGACATCTGGCTATGGCAATATCTCTTAGATTATACCTAATAGGGCCCCATGCAGCGTTATGCCAAAATACCTCAGCTAACTCTAAACGAACTGTCTTTGGTCCTGGAAATAGCATAACCTCATTACTCAATCTGTTGAGAAGGAGAATACATTAGTACAGAACTAAGAGCTACACAGCTTTTGGGACGTGAACTAGAAAGGGAAGCTATGCAATGCTGTGAGATACAGTCATACTCCACACAGCCAAAATTCACCATTTTTATATTAGGAACATGTCATTCATCATCTCTTGCAACTTTGTTACTTTAAGAGCTTGGATCATCCCATTAACACATCATCACAACTCCCATTTACTTGGAAGGACTTGGAACCCATCATGCTCCAGGCTCAAGACCTTGTACCCTACCTTGATAGCTTTAGCAACAGCTGCTGCCTCATTAGCCTCTTTTTCATCTGCTGACACTAGTTCCTTCTTTGCATCTACTTCAGTTGTCTCCTTTTCAATCTTGACCATCATTTTGTCCGTTTCTGCAGAAGTTTGGATCAGTTCAGGCTGAAGGGCAGTCAGTTCCTTCTGCATCTCTGCAACCTGATGAACGTAACGGGAAATCAAGAAGAAATTTATGTAAATTTCACATCTTGATGTCTTAGGAAGAAAGATCAGAAGACACTATGTTAATACAATCTTAAAAGGGACATTTGATCTAAATATTATTAAAATAGTTCTCTAGGCTATTTTTACTAAGAGCTGTTTTATTTAACTGAACAGAATTTTTTAAAGGATTTTTTTTTTAATATCCATGCAATACGTTTGCTTTTTTATGGTCAAGTTAATTTCAATAATGAGAAATAAATTGATTAATTGTATTTTTTTCCTCACAGTCAGTTTCAGTTTATAGAATCCCAAGTAATACTTTATTGCACAGGTGGAAAACAAAAGAAATTTGGAAGGAACAACAGCAGCTGCAAACGACATTCTTCTTCACCAGCAAGTATCTAGAAGCCCTTTTACTTTGCATCTTGGCAAGATCAATCACTGGAACACACGGGTCGAAAAAGGAGGTTATTTACCTGGAACCTGACCAATTTCCTACTGGGAGTCTACTCAGGAATTAATGTTTATTATTGTCTTACAACATTCTTCAACTTCTCCCCTATTTTGAAAAGGGTAATGGGTACTAGAGTGCTGAGGTATGGATTCTCTGTATAAAGTTTGGAGAAAATAATGAGATTTGTAAGGTTTATTCCTCCAGCATTTAATGAATACCATCCATTTCATTTAGTTTTCTATTAGGTGCTATAATCTGAACTCAAATACCACAGTTTCTTAAAATGACTAAGTAGTATATCTAATTTTTCCTGCTGGTTTTCTACAGAAAATTATCAATTGCATCATTAATTTAGTGAAGAGGGAATTTAATAAGTTTTCTTTTTATAAGTTTTAATCAGCTTTTACAGACCCCATACTAAAGTACGCATATGGCACATATTCAGTGTTTTCATCTGAAACTTACTTGTGAAGATGCAAAGTCAAGTTTTTGAAGTCCCATAAGATAACGATTTCTCATCGTGTCAGTTTCTTGCCTTTTTCTGTTCAGCAGAGTCTTAAAGGTAAGAATCAATTCTAGGTATGAAGTTGGTGTCACATAGTTGTGTCTTCGCAGGATACTGTAATAGCTGACGGAGAGCTCTCTCACACTTTCTTGGAAATATTTGCACATTGACACAACCCTAGAGAAAATTTTTCCACATTACTATGAAAACACAATCTGTCTTTATGTTAATTATGAGGAAATTACTCTAAGCTTATGGAATTATATTACTGTTAGTGAAGGCAGAATTGTTTTTTCCCCATTAGAAGAAATATTTCAGGTTCCTTTCAAAGATGCCTGATTTTCAGACACATCAGATACATATATCTAGGTATCTTTGATTTGCACTGAAATCTCAGAGTCGGCTTAGCTTTGTCCATTTGTGAGGACTGTTTCCTGATAAGTATCTTGGGGGCATGAGGGGGAGTGGAACGAACATTTGCTTCATATGTTTTTTGACAGATAAACTCATACTCTTTTCTAACGTCATCCTCGAGTTCAACATCCTCTAAAAACTTGTTAGCAACCATTTCCAAAGCATCTGTAGGCCAGGTTTGGAACCAATCAATGGTGCAGCAGTTTATCAGTGAAGGGAACATCCGTAAGCGATTCCGAAATGCATCTCCAATAGGACTCATGGCTAGAAAAAAAAAAAAATCATGATTGTTACCTAAGTTTTTTTGCAGTTAGGAAGCAGAAAAAACTAAGCCTAAGAAAAAGCATTCTAAGAAATAACACATTATATACAGACCTAAGACAATATGCAAGTTTTTCTTCACCCTTTCAATAAAGAAATTGTACATAGCAAGGGGAGTGGCTTCAATTTTCCTGTTCTCAAGCCTTGCTGCACTTTGCATTTTCTCAACAATTCCAGCTTTCTCATCTGCTGCAAAGATATTAGGCACATCACCGGTATTTAAAAGCATGTTGATGTCTTCTACAAATGCTTCATCCTTTATTTGATTATCACAGAACAAAAAGGACACATTCTTGTTACCAACACCTGCTTTCAGCATGACTCGTTTAATATCTTCTTTCCATTCATGGATTCCATAGGACTTCGTAATTTCAATTTGAAAGAGTTCAAAGGCATTCATGTAGGTGGCTAGTTTGGTAGCACTTTGTCGACCACTCCCACCAACGCCCACCAACAACAGATGTCCATTATCCTGTTTCAATACCCTGCAGATCCTTGAGATATGCTCAATAGCAAACTTGAACATGACTAAGGACATTGGTGCTTTGCTGATATTGTTGTATTCCTCAAGGTAGTATTCCATCACAGTTGTCAGTTGCTTTAAGTCTGTAATTTCATCATACGCTTTTACATTACTGTCCGGCTTCAAATAGTCTCCAAAGAACAGGCTGCGAATATTATCATCAGAGATTTGTCCAGTAGGTGAGAGATGACTCAGCACCTAGAGAAAAGACAAGAATCAACAGATAATTCAAATTATTAAAGAATTATTTTCCTTAAAGTCATAATAATTCTTATCATTCATAGTAATAATATACTGTGGGAAGCACTGTTTTCCAGCTATTCTAGTTACTGCCTTAGTCTGGGGAAAAAAACCCACAAAAACCCACCTAAATATGCTGTAGGTTGACATGTAAGTTTCCACATATGCATAATTCACAGAGAGACTTTTCTGTCAAATATAGGACAAGTTCCCAAAAGGCGTCTCAGAAAAGTACCCACTACTCCCATTGGCTCATCCAAATATTATTTTAAACAAAAGCACAGAAAAATGTTGTGTAAGACATTTATTCTAGATAGTACCAACATAGAATCTTTTTGAAGTTATAAATCATTCTGATATGAAGTAATTTGTAGTAACTTGACTAAGCATATGTGTAATACTCAATACTGCATAGAAGACCATCCACACTTTTAAAATGCACCAATCAAAATAATTCAAAATGTGTCCAATACTAAAGTAATCTCAATGTCTAAGTATTTCTGAAAACGCATCAGTCTCATTCTTGGTCCCATCACATTACCCGAAAATACCTTATTAAAGCTCTGCTTGAAGCTATTTGATGTTGTCTCTTGTACCATCTGAAAGAATACCTTCCTGTCCTCCTCATCAACTAAGCGATCATAAAAAACTCGGTAAACCTCATGAATCCAAAGTCTGATCAGTTTATCTCCATCCTGAAAATGTAAATATGAGAAAATAGGTACATACAGCTCAGGCAGGATTTGTTTAAAAACTAAAAGGATAGAAATGGCCATCTGGACCCTGCTATATCTTGCACTAAACTCAGTAGGTATCTTTCAATTCCAGGCCACTCAGCACATGGGTCAGCATCTGCTAACTTAACTGGCTTGCTCATATAGTTACCTATCATGTCCTTCCTGCCAATACAAACTGTTATGTCAAAGCATTTTCCTCTACTGTATCAAATCTCCCCACCCTTCCAACATAAAGAATAAATCTTTCAAAGATATGGCTCATGGGCTCTAAGCCATGCCCTGCCCAAAACAGTTGCTGGCTAAGATTTCCCGTGAATAGCTTGTAGCTATTTTGTTCTGTTTCTAAACCAATAGAAATAAAACTTTTAATACTCCTTTAATCTGAAATTTTACTGAAAATGGATTAAAAAAGTAGAAGGATGAAAATCATATACATCTGTTCCAGGATTCTAGTATTCATTTGTAGTTTGTGACAACAGGCAAACTAATTCAGTCTTCTTCACTGATAAGCTTGCCATTTGTAAATGAGAGATATTGAGTCTTTTCCTACATTTGTTTCTTTTGTATATTTAGTTTGAAGTTCAAGAGAAGGAACTGCCTGACTTGATGTAAACGCCTTCACACATGGGCCTTGGATCTCTGGGCCCAACTGTATTACATGTAAAGAATATTAACAAAAACGACAGCAGTGTCCTTCAAAGACAGACAGAAAAAATACAGTAAGGTATTCAAGGCCTATCCTGACTATTGAAATCACTGTTCATGTATTTCGAGATGTTTAGTTACTGATATTATAAAAATAATTTACTTTTTCCATTGCTCTTTCTTACAGCAATATAATTAAACTATGACTTACTTGCAAATGAGTGTGTGGACAGAGCAGCACTCCTTTAATAACCCTGGAAAAATCCCGTAGATTAAAGACATAGTGGGATTTTGAAGGAGTTGGGAGAAAATTATCAACCGCCATTTTATAAATTGCCATTGTTGCTTGGACCATCATCTTACCCAGCCTTAAGAAGGAAAAGAGATACAATTTTAACTTCTGCAGATAGATCGCAGGAGAAAAGATGACAAAGCTGTTAGAAGAAGAAATATATCACATTACCTTAGAAACACAGGTTCAAAGCCTTTGCTGAAGTGCCAATCAGCAACTGCAGTAAAAATCTTGGTTAATATGTCATCATCAAAAGAACAGATAGATACAATATTCAAATGCCGTGTGAAGCGTCCTGTAATATACACAAAAAGATGCAGAAAGATTTAGGAATGTCTAAACACTTTTCCACCTTTCAGGTAGCATATTCTACGATTGACTGTCACTCAAACAACATTTGAATCTGCCTCCAGTTCCATGATTTTGTTTCTGGCAAATTTCTGCCGCAGCAGTGATGCAAAAGGAATAAACTGGGGTCTTTTTATATTT
>VZSC01017418.1:759301-782816 GCA_013398225.1 Steatornis caripensis | reverse complement strand
CTGGTTTTAATATGAAAAACATGAATCTCCATTACAACAAGGCCACTATTACCCAAATTTAAATGTCAGCACACATTAGACCTGTTGATTGTGATATGATACAGTACATCTTTACAAAATCAAGTATCTGGTTATTGGCTTTTATCTAAAAAAATTCAGTCTATACACTAGTAAATATTACAAATTTAGCTGTATCAGAATAGTTATTTTAATAAAGCCTCCTAGAAGCACATACAGTTATACCTGTGTTAGAGTGTTTATATGAAGCAAAGTAGCATAAGGTGTCTTATAACAGTGTAGCTGTAGCTAGATTAGGGCTTCTACTGACATAACTTTTTCATTAGAAAACATAATCTCCCTTATGGTGTTATGACAGGAATCACAGACTTGCAGGTAACATGCTTGTAAGTAAATGCAGGCAGCCTATCTTAGCAGCAGGAGATACGAATTCAGAAGAGAACTGCCAGAAAGATTTGGCAAGAAGATGTATTCCCTCCCTTTTCCAAAGAATAGAAAATAGAAAAAGTGTCCAGTTCTCTAATTTTAGAATTATTTTCATCGTTCAAAGTTTAATCAACATTAAAAACATTGTTTCTAATGTTGATTAAACTCCCCCTGGCAAAGGTACAGATTTGACCTTGAGCATACGGACTTCTGTTTGGAACGTCCCAGCCAGTGAATCTATCTGTAGGTTTGCAAGTAACAGATAAATGTAGAATTCGGCATCAGCAAAACTGAACCTGCCTCTTAACTTCAGTCAATTAGATAACTACTTGCCATAGTAATATATTTCCTACCTGTAATATCATTCCTGCCTCCCCCAGGTGGACCCATAGCTGAAACAAGTAGCACATCTATGATATTAATCTTGGATGTATCTTTCTTGTCATACCAGTGACCATGGTCAATCCACTGTCTGAGAAGCTCAATAGGTGGCTGGGCTCCATACACTTCCTTTGCAGGCATGTTTAGGTCATCTATGGAGAGCATAGCCATTAAATAAAAAAAAAACCCTCATTTTTTAGGAATTATAGTTTTCTTTCAAAGCTAAGAGGAAAAAATAACTGAACTAGAGGTAGAAAAGGTTGTGTCTTGTTATTCTTGCTTCCCATTAAACCAACCAGAATCAAATTACATACTTCACAGGCATACTTAGAGGTGTGGTTGGTGATTCTGTTTTATTTCGTGTCACACTGCAACACTATGAACTATTCTGAAGACAACCACCACCTAAACAGTTAGAAACTTTTCAGCAGGAGCAGTGCTAATCCTTCTTTGGATGCCTGAAAGCAGCCAAAGAGCACTGAGGCAATCCAAAATTACTAGTCTCAGTGAATAACTTCCTTTGCCTAAAGCCAGAATTAAAATTATGTAAAAACCCTGAAAAAACTATCTTACCCACAAATATTATAGCTTTCTTCCCTGAAGGAGGTCCAAATAATCCTTTTCTTCTCCTGTCCAGCTTGGACATAATAATATCCTGGGTTTGGTTAGCAGAGGTTCTTGCAGAAAAGTTGATGAAGCTTGGGATGTATTTTTGCTTTGGAAGTTGTAGTAGAAAATTGTTTGTTATAGCTGATTTTCCAGTGCCAGTGGGACCCACAAAAAGCAAAGGGACATTATGCTCCACATATGTTTTAAGAAAAAATATTTGTCTGGCAGTTTCCATTGTTGGAATGATCAGCTCAGATACCTGTTACAGAGGAAAACAAAACAGCACATGAAAATTAAACATCAAATACCTTAATCAACATGAATATTTGCAAGCAACTACAGGAAGCCTGTAGCACAAATGCATTTTTTAAAAATTGTTTTCTCTGAAAATCTAAGCTATAACAAGGCTCTAGTAGATGGTATGGCTCCACTTCTTCTTCAGTGTTCATACAGTAAATAGCACAACTAGCATGGTCTATGCTATGGTTCACAGACACTATACAGTGCGTGGAAGGACAACTGCAGGATTAAGTATGGCTTAATTCTGGTCGCCTACTATGCAAAGGGAACAATGCTATGGAAATTTTTTTCTCTTCCTCATCTTCATCATTAGCAGGTGTGCACCGGATATCAAGAAAATATTTTAGACAGCAGAATGAAATGTAATCTTACATCTCTCATGTACTTAATAGACAAAACAGTTGCAACTACAATGGAATGAAAAGCTGAACAAACATCACGTAAGTTATCCTGAAATTTCATCTGCAGGACAGGTACTTTTTGCAGATCTCTGCTGAGCTACACTTCCCTTGAGTTCACAGCTGTCATTTAAAATGCGAATGTTCCTATTTGGTAATGGATCCAGGACTCTCCATACTGCTCTCCATACCCCAAAGAAGTAGCGAGCCTCTTTGCTTGCTTTCTCTGATTAACTTACACTATAATATCATGATATCAACCACAGAAAACAAAAATCAAGGAATGGAAATTCAGGCTTTGGCTTTTTCCTACCATGATATCACAAACATCAGATGCTATTACAGAGACAAAAGCAAAATCAAAAATTTTAACCACCGGCTAACATCAGGGCAACATACTCACCTGCAGTGCTGAACCTTCAGTACTGATGGTACCAGAATTAAGAGATAAGCATGAAAAGGAACCTCCAGAGATCAATGAAATGTTGCAGATCAACCATTAAACAGTTTAATATAGTAGAATCAGAGCTAGCTAAGCTAGTTGATTTATACTTCTAAATCATTTAGTCAAATAACTATTTTCTATAATGAAAGATATCAATGCGAACCTTAGCCTCTGGGGAGATAACTTGTTCTTCTTTTGTGATGTACTCGGTCCACGTGTTCCACTGCCCACTGCCATGCTTGTAAAAGTAGAAGTCATAGACAGTCCCTGTTAATTGAAAAACACAACACAGGAAAATCCACTGATTAAAGAATAAAAATAAACTTTAATCATTTTAGTGTGAGACATCCAGCACTGTGAGATAATGAAGGCTTTCCTAGTATACATAATACCCTCCCCCCTGCCATTATCATCACCAAATTATTTTAGGCCAGATTCAGCTACATTGTTTGAGTACAACACAAGGCATATGCTACTCCCAGTTAAAAGAGCCAGGAAACAGCACCCAACTGTGCAGCCCAAGGCTTGGCAGATGGTGACTCTGCTGCAGACTTAACATCTGCCAGGCATTTTATTCTCCCTTAAAGTGCTGAGTTTTCTTATTGCTTTATAAAAGGCCAGGCAAATACAGTTATGAAGTACACCTTTTTCCGGGAAGATATTGTTTCTGGTAAGCTTCACACTTTTAGGGCGTGGGTTTTCATCATCCGTTCCCATTAGCAAGTTGCGATAAAACAAATCAAATTTCTTTCTGCTGTCTGCATCGATGATCCCACCAACTGTCCAAACCAAAGCAAAAAGGAAAAGCCCCTGCAGCCACAAGATCATCTGCTGACTAGACATGCTTTCCTTCTCCTCTTCCTTGGATTGCTTTATTTCATCTAAAACACATATTACACATATTTTGAATTTTAGTTAAATGCCAGTAATAACCATAAACCCCAATTCAAAATGTATTTTTGCAAAACTATTCTGAGACCAACTTTGAGCATTGTCTTCAGTGAAACAAAGCCTATCTACAGAGCAAGGATCTTGTCTATGTAAAATACTGTGTATAAATAAAAATAAAGAAGAAAAAATATTTACAAAGAATCCTAATTCTTTTCTTCAGATGCTAACAAACAGCAAGCAAAACATAAAGAACGCATTCACAAGATCATGTTCAGTTTTGCAATGACACCACTGTCCAAATGTGAAAGCTCCGTATGCTAGTCAAAGAACTGTTATTGACACTGATCAGTAAGAAAGGATTTGTGCTGTTTGATCTCAACAGTAAGGGATTCCTTTGGTATTTCCTTGCATCTGATAACCTGCATCTTGCCATGGGACACGGCAGGAAAAAAAAGAAAAAATTAAATTCAAAGAACAGGGCTTAGGGCACTTACCAAGCAGACAAGTATAGAGTTTCATCAAGCTGTAACTCAGATGAATAGAGGATGTTTGTACAATGGCTTTGCAGTGAAGGTGAACAAAATCTAAGCAGGGCTGGACTAGCCACAAAAACATGTCATTCACCTACCAGAAAAAAAGTAAATTGCTTTAAAACAATGCAGGAATTGCCACATTTCCCACTGTCTCTCAAGTCTCTCTCAATAAAACATAAGGGATCAGAAATTCTCCAGGTTGGCAGAGGGAAGATCATGAAAGGCCCGTGTGAGGCAGTACTTAAGTAATCACAAAGTCACACCGTCATTGTATGATGGTGAAACAAGTTGCTTCTACCACAGAGAAGTTTTCGGCAGGAGTTTTGTTACCTAGTTACTAATCCAGACAGCAGAGCAGTAGCTCAGCGGAGAGAGACCCCTGCTTTGCTTAGGCAACAACAAAATTATTCCAACACAAACGAAGACAAGGGCTTCATCCTCCCTTAAAAAGGACAGGCCCCTACTGAGGACCCAGCACAGATACTGTGCCACAGCAGAAATTCCAGAAAGCTGGAACTGACTGGTGCCTGTGGGAGTGCCACATCACGCAGGTAGATAGTGGCGATGGCTAGTGGTATCTTCTCCATGAACTCAAGCAGGAAAACAGGAGAGGAATCATGACCCAGCCTTTTCCCACAGACTACTACTCAAGAAGACACACTAAAGCGTCAAGCTATCTGCTGGCTAAGGAATTATTATTTTACTTTGATGAACTAAGAAAATCGTCAATAAAAAGCTCTTCTAGTCTTGGTACTTCCTTTGAATTTGGTCCCAATTTCCTGCAAAAACTCAAAACAGATCATGTCAAATCAGAAATCAAGGCTTTCTCCAGCTCCAATCCTACTGTGGACAGATCTTAAGCTGATTCTTTTACTAGACTTTAATGCCTATGAAAGGGAATTCTAATTTTGACAAGATTAAAAGCTGATTCCCACCAACACCTACTTCTATTTGCATCTACACTGAAGATACACTACAATACACAAAGTTCTCATTCATGCAAGTAATCCAGTACACAAAAGACTATTTAGCAAGGATTTATGAGGTGACCATGGCTTTGAAGATCAAGCTGTTAATGATAATATTTTTATAAGCATTTCTTAAGCTAAACTCTAGATGTCTTAGAAGAAGGATGAGTTCAAAACATTTTGAGTCGTCCAGTTTTTCCCACATTGCATTTCCAATATTCATGGCATCTCCAGCTCTCAGGTACTTTCCTTGCAACAACATTTGGCATTCATCACTACAAAATAATTTACAACATCCACTAGGAGATCTGGGACCCTCCAAATCACAAAAGTACTTCAAAAAGTTTTGACTCTGCATGCCTGCCTTCAAGTGGGGAAACTGTGAACATCACTTTCAAGTTAATCTTCTAAATTAGACCTATGTAAAAAATTAAGTCTCGTACCAGCTCCCGGTGTTCTTCCTGCAGGTTTGGAGGCAGTGTTTTCATGTAGGAATCCTTCAGTGGCACCCAACCTAACTGTTGCGGGTCCATATAGATCATACCACACCTGGGAAGAACAAACAACTATGGCACAGGAATAGATGTGCAAGGTGGGACAGTTCAAGTTTAAATGCTTTCACATTACCTGCTGACAGTTGCTGGAGATGCCTCCTCTAAGTCTGCCGGCTCAAAGATTAAACTCATTTTTGAACTCATCTGAATTATTTCACCGCTCATTAAGCATAGCTAGAAGAGGAGCATCACATAAACATGATCTAGTCATGTCAGTGCTGATCATCCAGTCAAAGCAATGCCTGTCATAAAATCACTCAACATTCTACTCATTCACTCATTCGTACACATATTTTCTGACCTTGTCTCAACTTTTCCATGTGTTACTGTAATGGCTTGCACAGACAAAGAGAACAATGATCTAACTTTAAATAACTCTGCGAGGAAAAGCAGTTATGACCTGAAGCATTTTTTTAGTTACTTTATTCACTAAGTAATTTAAGCAAGTTGTTCAGTTTTCAGTTACAGAACTGAGTTTATGTATTCCAGTTTTCTAAAGGGTCAAAAGAGCCTCAGTAAGCCACCTCATTTCAATAAAGTAGGAGTAAGACAAGGCTCCTAGGGAGAAGTAACAGCTTAATATCATCTCCTAAACCCACTCATACAACTGGGGAAAAAAGCAATGCTTTTCAGCACATCAGCCTTTCCTGAGTCTCACACCTCCTTTGACTAACATGGTAACAATATTGCCACTACTAAAATGAAGTATGTATATTCAAGTATGAGGTTACTGGCAAAAATTAGGCTACCTTTTTATTATCATCCAGCACAGTGTTCATGTTCTCTATCCAAACTGCATCCACTGGGCCATCAAAAATAATCCACTTCCGATCATCTGTGGTAGAAGATGCTTGTTCCCTGAAGGCAGTTGCAAGAACACCATCTCTCCACTCATGGCTTACAGGATCAAAACTGCCATACAACTGTCCCATAGTAATTGCTTTGGGGTTAATAACTTTGTATTCAACAGCAAATTCATCCATGGATTTGGCTGTGTAAAAAGACAAATAGATGACCTTGAAAATTTGATAGGTTAGTTTAATTCAACAACTGAAGTACAGAACAAGAAGATTCCTGAGAATCCTACTTTAGCTGTCCAAGGCAAAAAAAACTCAGACATTTGGCAGCTAGGCAGCAGCAAATAAGAAATTCCGTTACTTGTACAAGGAAAGTACAAAGTCCTACGTGCAAAAACACATGAAAAAAATAAAAAGCAGAGCAGAATAGATTTTACATGTTTATGGGAGCTACTTAGAATCTCCCTATCAGAGCTAGGCTTTCCAAGAGTATTATGCACAAATACAATGCTTAAGAAAATTCATAAAAGCATAAACACATCACTATTTTTACTATTCCAGTAAATGCAGACACAAACAGTTCCAGAAAAATATACCAGACAAAAATAGTCCAATCAGTAGAAACTTCCCAGTCGAGAAAGCAGCATATAGGACAATTAACAACCTGGGCATATCTCTGCAAAGGAAAAACATTAGTCATAGAATTAACTTCATTTAATGAGAAGTTTGTGGCTGAACAATGCTACCTGCATACAAATCGCCAAGGGCTCCAGCTAGCACTTTGTACGCACAGGTCTTCCCACTCAAAGGATCTCCAACAATCATGAAACCATGGCGCACTAGCATCATTTCGTATATCTGCATCAGTAACAAAAGACAACTCTTTAGCCTAGCACAAAAGCAAGCTGTATGAAACTAGAGGTATCTCTCCTGCGCTCAGATGCGACAGGACAAAATATCAGACAAATAACTGCACTCTATTAAGGCTGACCGAAGTGTTAACCCAAATCAGAAGGNTGTATGAAACTAGAGGTATCTCTCCTGCGCTCAGATGCGACAGGACAAAATATCAGACAAATAACTGCACTCTATTAAGGCTGACCAAAGTGTTAACCCAAATCAGAAGGCAGTCATATTATTATGGCAATTCAAGAAGTCGTTGTTGCCCGTAGACATCCTCCCTTTCTCCTTGTTAAATGTCACCCCTCAGCTGTAACAGCATCATTGTACAGCGTGTGAGTGGACTAACCAGACACTGCAGATCACAGTCCACTCCAAAAGCCTAAATTGAAATCAGTGGTTACCAACGAAGCTAACACAAAGGATTGAAACTACATTTCTGAGGATCTATCATATGACTGGTCCCACAAAGGCTGACTTGGACTGCAAGAGTGGTAACTTCTTTAGTCACCCCACAAGATCTTGCCAGAACTTAAGTCAAAGCCTTCAAACAGAACACCTTCAAATAGACCTGTAAGAAGAACCTCTAAGGTCTTTTTTTCATCTCAGGTTAAGGCTGATATTTTGTGGTTTAGCTTAAATTCCTAACCAGTTAATACTACCCCTATTTAAATGAAAGATAAAGCATGGTTTGCAAAGCAGAATAAGCCAAGTCTGAACATAAACTGTAAAATCTGAACTGCTGTCAGAGGGGCCCCTCATTATCCTGGCCCAGGCCACACATTTTTTTGCCCTTGCGATTACATTGTCGCTAAGGTTGCACTATTTACAAGAAAAAAAAGTTAAGCATTCTTTAAAAGGTCTCTAATACTAGTAAATGGGGGACAATAGGAAAACATAGCTGGAGGTGAAGCATAAGAAAGGTGAGAAATGTCACCTCTTTCAAGACTTCTCAAGGAGACTGTGAGCGGAACTGGGAACAGCGCCTGACTGCCAGTCCAGAGTTCTGTTCACTAGGCTACACTGCCTCAGCCTGTAACAGATTCATTAATTTTCTATTCTGAACCAAAAGACCTACGATGTGGCTGCACACATCAGCTCCTTCACATGCTGGCTCAATTAAAAAATCACTATGAGCAAAGCAGGCTTTTATTCGTTTCACTCAGGTGGAAATACCCTGTTTGTAATATTCTATTAATTGATCATGGAAACTATTAGCTTTCATTCATGATGCAGTGAAAGAAGATTGTTTATGCTGTCACACTTTTCTTCCCCAGAAATATGTGAAAATAAACCTGAATAATTTTTCCGGTGAACCATGTTACTGGTTGAAGATCCATTTTGTTCATATTTTCAGTTAACGCCTTGACAAACAGGTCATAGTCTGGTGTAGGAAGAATCACTCCAGGAAACAGGTCAGATATGATGCCCTGTTGAGGAAAGACAGAAGAGAACGTTATTTAAACACAAATTACAAAAAGGGAAAATTCCCAAAGCATAAAAATCTACACATAAAACAATATTTATGCAGATAGAATCATAGAATCATAGAATGGTAGGGGTTGGAAGGGACCTCTAGAGATCATCTAGTCCAACCCCCCTGCTAAAGCAGGTTAGCCTAGAGCAGGTTGCACAGGAATGCATCCAGGCGGGTTTTGAATATCTCCAGAGAAGGAGACTCCACAACCTCTCTGGGCAGCCTGTTCCAGTGCTCTGTCACCCTCACAGTAAAGAAGTTCCTCCTCATGTTCAGGTGGAAAATAACAGGATAACAGGTTAACAGGAAAATAACAGGATAACAGGAGCTTTTTTCCTCAGCTGGATAAAACTAACTTCTAGGCAAATTGCAGCCATGAAATTATTCTGTATGCATGAGACAGAAACAAGTGCCTGCACTTTTCATACACACATTGGTACTGTAAAAGTAAGCTTAACCTTCTGTAAATTTGCCCCAAAAGGTATTACAGGAAAGGATGTGAAAGCCGCAGAAAGAATTTCAGTGATTAAATAGAAGGCTATCTGTTTTGTGTGTGCTTGTACCCTAGCTTTTAGGTCTTTAATACTGATTGCTGTGTAGCTTAGCATAGTCTTTATTTTCTATTAAAGCAGCACGCAAACAGAAACTTCATTGTTTTCATTCTGACCTCAAATTTCTCAGTGACTGTAATTTAGCTGTCCACATCTCTTGCAGCACAAAGTCAGAATGCAAACTTCAAAGAATTGTTTCCATGAATGAAGCACAAAGCGACTTTTAGCAAGATACCTTATAAAACATTTTATAGAGTAACTTAGAAGGCACCACTAAGTTTGTTTTTTCAAAATACTAACAGAACAAAAGAGTGCATCCAGATCAGTGGACTGAAATAACTCTATACTAATATGGCAGCATGTAGATCACTGTTCTAAATTAAGATAATGACCTGTTTCTGTAGGTTCTTATAATGGACCTCATCATCACAAAACTTAAAACATACTGGCCTGATAGCTTACCTGAAACAATGGTACATCCTGTGCCAAGAATTTGGCCAAGTTAACATCCTGCAAAGCCCGAAGTAACAATACGCTTTCATTTTCAGTTGGGTACTTCAGTTTTAAGTTTCCTGCTGCTGTCAGGACAGATTTAACAGCACGCATTCCATAATCATAGTGATGCTGAGATGACAGCTGCTCGGAGCATAAACGGTAAGTGGCAACAATTTTCTGGGCAAGACTGTGGATATTAAAATATCACATGTAGAATGAAAATATATCACCATGCAAGGAAAATAATTTAAGTACCTATATACACAATGTAACTGTAGTGATTATCAGACGTATCAGCTGACAAGATGGTCCAAAACACCTAGGAAGCAAAACTGTAGATTATGCCATGCTAGAAAATGTGTGCACCATTTAGGAATTCTGTTTGATATTATGATACATTTTCTAAGTGATCTCATGTAGAGGTGCACATCCGTCAACATGAGGTGCTAAATGAGAATTGATGATCAAGAAGGAGATTAAAAACTCTTTCTGGAGAAACAGAACATGGACAGTCTTCCAGAATTATGTGCCTCAAACACACGTATATGCCTTATAGAGGAATGAGGTATATCAGACTCAATTGAGGTGCAAAATTCAGCATGCCTTACCTCCGAGAGTCCAGAAATCCCATTGAATAAAGTGAAATTTCTCCAATCAAAGCATAATCCGGAACCATCATGGCAACTGTTCGGAACAGTGCCTGTAAGAAAAAAAGTAAGATATAAGCTTAGACTATGGCATATATTACTAACTTGTGTCTGTTTTGTAGGAATAGCATCTCTCCATAAAGTCATGAACTTCTATACTCTGTATTCCATTTTCATGACTTTTGGAATCATCTGAAATCTAGGACATTGCACTAGAATTCTATTCTATTCTAATCTTATCAAAAGGTTCAAGAGGTCTGTGCTAAGCCCTGTAGGAACAAATGTTTAGAAAGAGTCACAACCCAAAAGAACTATTCATAGAGAAAAAGAGAGGTGTCATTCATCTCACTTTCATAATAGACAAAGTAGCACATAGTGTGGTTAATGTCTTGTAAAAGGTCATGCAAAAAATTGTGGTAAAGCTAGGAAAAGAACTAGGACCATATCAGTCTCTGCAGTGTCTCAGCAACTTGCAAATTTATAATAAATTTAAATTGGGATTTGGATCATCAAGCCGTTGTAAACCAGAAGAATTTCCACTTAGAGAGTCTAATTAAAGCTGTGAACTGGTATCAGTATGATTAGACTGGGGCCTTTCATCTGTGCATTTTGTACAATCCTAAACACTCACGAAAGCTTAACAGAAGGCACAGCAGAATACACTCGAATGGGTCATCAGTTTATTATCTGATTGCTGCCTTCTTTCTTTTATTACAACAGACCAGAAGTTGCAAATTCTGTTTAATTTCTACAAGAAATCAGGATTCCAGACTTACTTTCAGATTATCAGGCAGCTCTGCCCTTCCAGCATACCCAGGATTCATTGTGATAAACACAGCACAAGTAGGATTAAGAGAGATCTCTGTCCCTTCGAAGACGAATGTTTTGAGTTTGCGAATAATAGCTTGCTGTATGCTAAGTATTTGTTGGGCAACTACAGATAATACTTCAACCTAATACAGACAGAACAGATTGGAAAACATAAGACACTTGGAGACAATATAATATGATTTTGTTTATGTATTTTGATGGCTATATTTGCATTCCTCCAGGTGAAAATCACCCTGTGTCTGCTACTGAGCCTAAATATTAGCTGTCTACTGAAGCAATCTCTGAAAGTTAGTGCCACCATTCCCCATTCAACCAATGTAGACAGATTAACAGAGGCTTCTAAAAGCCTCCAAAGGGAAATACCTGCCTGAATGTAAACATCAAAGTCAGGCGGACAGGAACTCCCTCTGGAGGCCTCCAAAAGCACTTCCCTTTCACCCAGACCTAAAGAATGTAGGCTCTTCAGAAAGACTGATTCACTCAATGCCCCAAATTGAGGGTAAATGTAAAGAACTGAATAGGTAAGGCAGCCTAGGACCAAACTTCAGTGCTTTAAAGTGTAAAGGTAACAGAATACTGGAAAATGAGAATGCTAACACTTGAATTCACTAAAATACAAGTTACAGCAGACAAATGGAGAAATTAAGGTGTTAAGGATACTAAAACATACAAAACACATCTTCATGGAATTTCCACACTTACTAGTATTTACTTAAATCTAACACCATCAAAATAACAATAAAACTTACCCAAAGTCATTAGTTACCAAACTAAAAAACAAAACAAAACGGAAAAAAATCCGAGTAAGACCAAGGAGAGGATTCGATGTGTCTGGTTACACAGCTAGTTAACCAGGTCACTCAGTTAGTCATCACAGGAATTCCTCCACTGGGATTTGTCTGCCATGTGCTGAACGCAGCTGTAGCTTGAGTTCTCAAGCAGAACAGAAGGACAGTTCTTTGCCAATACATGAGTGTCACATACAAAAGAGAAAATTGCACAGGAACAATTTTTTCAGCTAAAATAACCTAGAACACAAGACTTCTGCAACACAGCACAGGTAGGCATGTGCTCCTACAGCAGGCAGCTGCATACCTATTTCTGTGTCAGTGATTATCAAAGCAAAGAGGCTTTACCCGAAATAAAAGTAGAAAATTGGTACTAATGCTCTCATGTCTAAATCTAAAACTTCTTGAGTCTTAAATTAAAGCTTTATCATTTTATTTGCCCGAGTCAAGCGTTACCTCAATTCTGTTGAACTCATCAAAGCAGGACCATGCACCAGATTGTGCCAGCCCCTTAAAGAACTTGCCCATTGCCTTGTAATCAAGACCATCGGAGCAATTAAAGATGACACACTACAACAAAAACACAGACAGAACATCTCTCAGTATTAACACAAAATCCACTATTAAATTCTTAGCATCTAAAATGGGAAGGGATTATTATTGCTGATTTTGGATTACAACACTAGGATGCCATACAGACCCAGTCCTAAATGTGTGCTTCTTACCAACTATTTCTGTGAATAAAGAATAGGTACAGAACAAGCTGTACTTAAGAATGGCATTTCAAGAAATACCTTACATATCTCAACATAAACAATACAAAGAAGAAAAGGTTGTATTTTGATACCTGCTTAGCTAGTGCTTTTGCTAGATCTTTTACTGTTTCTGTTTTGCCAGTCCCAGCAGGTCCTTCTGGAGCACCACCAAGATTTAATTTCAAGGCACCCATTAATGTCCTACATAAAAAAGAACACAGGCATTAGAAATACTAATCTTTAAGGGCACATTGTCTCTGAAGAGATGGATAAGTATTTTCCTATACAAGTTCCCCTGGAAACAATTAACTTGTTCCCTACTGCCTTTGTATCTTGCCCTAAAAAACCAGTATTGTCTCCCAACTGATTCCCAATTGTGGAAGCTCATGTTCACCCACTTGGCCTACAGGGAATGTCAAGGCTTTTTTTACTTGTATCCACCCTGCATATCCTCAATTACACAAGCAAATGCACAGTGTCATAAGCAAAATGGCAGAGTTTGCAAAAACACACATTTTCATCAAGTGACAGGAACTTGAAGCTGGCTTTATAAATTAAGTCAATCATTAGCAATGGCCTAGAAAGCATAAAGGTTGTTTCATAAATCTGGGAATCACATTGCTCTCCAAGTGATTTTCATACTAAAAATGAGATCCCTGTTAACACTGGAGTGATCTGATTATTTTACAAAAACTTCATTCAAAGGCTTTGCCACCAAAAGTAGTTGTTAAGTTGTGCTGAATAGAGGCTGCTTGCTCATTGCTTGCACTGAAACTACATCTGGCACAGCTGACTGCACAGTCTTAGTTTCAATTGAGCTAATGCTAATAACGACAGCCCCGGTTTACAGCTAATGCACCAGCCACGTGGCTCTTTCAACACCACTGTGAATGCCAGAAGATTAAGCATTTGCCAGCATAGGCATTAACATAGGCACTTTACCACAACTGCCTTCTACGTGACAGTGAACTCAGTGCTGAAGTAAAATGTTTACATCCTCACCATGTATTTGCCTGGAGATACTACAAAGAAAGTTCTTTAAGCCTTCAACCTAAAATTACCTTCTGAGATGATCTGTGTCTCCAGGGCTCAGTAGAAGTGAAATGCCAAATGCCCTTGAATACTTCATCCTTGGGGGGTGAAGTATTTCCATTCCAATGTCTTGCAAGCAAGTGGAGGAACAGGAAGCTAACTGCATTCAAACATCTGTGAAGGGCTCTATAATTACCTCATTTATTTTACAGGCAGGCATACCCTACCCGTATGTCTTATTTCAAAGAAATTAATTAACCTGTGCTACTGTAGAGTTTTTTACAGTTCCAGTAACTGCCAGCTGCCAGCCGTTTTCAGAAGCACATTCTTGGATACAACAGAGACTGTTCTACTGGTGTAGAAACCTATACGTTGTAAATATATTACCATATTTGGACAAAGAAGATATGTAAGATTTGCCTCCAAAACCTACAGGAAAATCTTAGCTGCTGAGGTTCCTGCTATTATTAACTATAACAAATGAAAGTAAACAAAGATCAATCCAAAAAATGAAAACATTAACAACATGACTTTACCTATAACACCGATCTGTTAGTGGGGTTATAACCAGACGTAGAGAATTGCCCAGATACTCATAACCATATTTGGCTTCTGTTGTAATCATTCGCACTATTACATCCTTCTCTTCCCAGTAGTATCTCAGCTGAGAAATCCACTGGAAGTCATTCAGATCTGTGATTCTGTCTTCATTCAATTTTGCAACCACATCACGAGCTGCGGAGTAGGAGACAGATTATTTGAAAAATCTGAACACTTGTACTATGTTAGTTTACTTAAAAGAACTTGTAAGTAAATTAACATTTACTTACAGCTATGTAAGAGTATGTCAACATTTAGAGTAGTAGGCCAGCTTTCATGTTAGAAAGGACTCTGCATCTGTTTTGCATAGGGAATAAGCTTAATTTGATCTAGGTTCCAGTGCCTGTTCTACGTAGATGGGAGATAGTTGCGCAGGACTGAGCACTCTTCATCTGCCCAAAGACACTGTGCAATAACTCTGTACAGGTTGTTTAAAGTTAGAGAAAGCATTGTAACTGCCTCTTTCAAATAATTCACCCAACTAATGACAGCAGCACTGCCCCAGATGTAACAAGAGTACCAGCAACTGCACATTTACCATGCACATCAATGACAGTAAGAGCTCCAAGTGTCAGCCGGGCTCCACTGGACAGCTTTCCTCTCACTAACTCAACAATGTCCCCAATTTGTAGATTGCACTTCTCCAAGAAATTCTGCCACAGAAAGAGAATACAGGCATTAACGTAATGTAGTGGCTAGCAGTTCCTAGCTCCCATGGGTACAGCCATTGGAGATAGCCCTTCCAACAAAACATAGCAATGGAAGTCCTGGCACTACAGAAACACTCATATACCAGCATTTTATTTTACTATGAACACTTCAAAAAGCTTTATGGCCTGAAAATAGTGTAAGCAGAAGTCTTATCTTTCTTCCTAACAGAAATTACAAAATTCTACGACAGGAGGTGAGCAGATTCTCTCTGTTGGGCAAATTTGGATTAGATTTCTTCTGTAAATTAGTAGTGAATTGTAAATTAATAAAATTAATAGAAATCTAAGATTCTCCTAACTTTACTAAAAACATTTTGAATTATTTTCTCATTATTAAATGAGAAAGTGTAACAAAATGAAAGATTAATTAAGTTTTCATTAATGACCTAGACAACAGGCAGAGCGCACCCTCAGCAAGTCTGCAGATGACACAAAACTGGGGGGGGATTGGTTGACAGACCAGATAGGTGTGCTGCCATTCAGAGGGACCTCAATGGCCTGGAGAAATAGGCAGACAGGAACCTCGTGAAGTTCAAGAAAGGGGAAAGTCCTGTATCTGGGAAGGAATTACCCCATGTGCCAGTACATGCTGGTGGCCAACTAGCCAGAAAGTAGCTCTTCAGAACAGGACCTGGATGCTGGTGGACACCAAGCCAAATGTAAGCCATCAATGTGCCCTTGAGGCAAAGAAGAGCAACAGCATCCTTGGCTGCATTAGGAAGAACATTACCAGCAAGCCAAGGGAGGTGATCCTTCCCCTCTAGTCAGCACTGCTGACACCATATCTAGAGTGCTGTGTCAATTTTCATCTCCCTCACAGAAGACAAGCATGGGCATACTGGAGCAAGCCCATTAGCAACCTGGTTTAGTTGGCCTTGCTTTACACAGGGGTTGGACTATCTGAAGTCCAGAGGTTCCTTATATTCTGTGATTCACTGTTATGTTATTCTTCTTATTTTTCTTAACCTATGGATTGTGTAGGACATTTTCTTTGAAAGCAATAAATATTTTGAGTTCTGACTGTTCTGACTGGATATGTAGAATAAGATCTTCAACTGGTATTAAACAACACAGGCAAGTTAAACCTAAGATATTCAGTAAGGATATAGAAACAAAAAGCTAACATCAAAATTTATATTTGGTGTGAAGTTTATTAAAACTTTACTATTTCCACATTTTAAAAAGCAGCCCAAACACTCTGTTGACAGAATGAATCTGCAAATAAATCTTAATCCACCTAGCTCAATTAGGATCAGACAAAAGCCCATTGAATTAATCAGAAAATATTTCCATTGCTTGAGCGTTCATTTGATTAGCCTCAAGGAAGTGACACTTAAAACCATTGCAATGACAGAGACACTACAAACACAGAAGGAAAGTCTCTTGTATTAAATAACAAACTTGGTTGCTGCACCTTTGTCACCAGGAGAATCTAGAAATAACCAGACAAATAACTGCACGTTTCCCTGGGGCTTCACATGTAAAGACCGGCGTTAGAAATAAAAATACGTAGTGTTTAACAATGGTCTATCACTTTTGTTTGGTGCTTCTATTCACATCAGTATCACTTGTGAAAAAAAGTAATACAATTCCCTTCAGTGGGACTTTTCCCGATACACATCAAAGTAAACAAGAATAAGCCCCTGCTAAGACACAAGAAAAAAGGGAATAGACAGAAAATAAAGCACACTGCATGAGTTAACTGTAATGTGTTGTTGACCGAGGATCTTCTTTGCTTGAAGGAGCTTTTAATTACTAAACTCTGATTAATTAATACAAAGGTAGAAGAAAATCTTACTCTTAAAGTTCCTTTCGTTATAGCCTCAGACACTTCTTCTGTCCAGTAAATGGATGAAACGCAAATAACCACCTGTCCAGGCCACTGAAGTACCCACATTTTTCGAGGAACCTTAAACAAAAAGATCCATTCCAGACACAGAAAGTCATACAAACACATTAGGCTATGGCACTGATAACAATTACTTTCCCCAAATTTCTTTTGTCTCATGCTGCAAATAAATGAGAATGAGCATGGCAAGCTTTGATACTTTTCCTTCAAAAAATTCAGTATTAAAATTTCAGACTCGTACTACTGAACAAGAAGAGCCGGATTTCACTTAGCTTCAAACACGTTTCCATGATTAAGTATTTGAGCAACCTGTTCAGGTACAGTTGCTTGTGAAATCTATTTTATACTATAATTCAGGCACAATTACCTCGACATATTCTCTTATGCCATCTTGAAGAACTTGTCTTACACTGGCCAGCATCATTTGCTCTACTTGCGAAAGCCATTTTTCCACCATGCCCTTCAAAACAGAAAAACAGTTAAGAATCAGTACACATTTTCTGACTATATTCCTCCTAAACGACAAGTTCTCTGAAATGTGTTAGGCTTAAACATGCTTTCTTCTGATCTCGGGGTGGTATATATGAAGAAGAAAGGTTGAAATTTCCCCAATTCTAACAGGCAATACTGCAGTTTAACACTGTCTGAAGACAGGTAAATCAAGTTACCTCTAAAGACAGTCTAGCTGAAGAAATAGCTGGATATGTTTCATACAAGCATAAATAAAAAACGCAGATCACAGCTTGCATGGTCAGTTAAGCTTGGTCATTGAACCAGAGCATGTTTTGTTCCTGAAGGATTAAGGGAAAAAGGGTATCTGTAACTCACAACATGCTCCATCTTTCATTTCTTTTTGTTTATCATGCAGCAATTCAGCTCCAGACCTTCACGTTGGGAATAGCAGAAAAAGCTGGAACTGAGATAACTTTTCAAAACTGACAATGCTACTATTTCTACTTAGATATGCTTTGAACTCATGTTCTTTCACTGCCAGCCATTCATTATTTCCCTCATTCCTCTCTGTTTCAGCCATGCTGTGCAATGTTCCATACACACGTATAGAGATAGCTTCGTTTTTTTATATATATATATATATCTATATATATATATATCTTATCTATCTACATCTCAAAAGTAGTAGGTGCGTAAAGCTGCAGAAAAGTGCCTAGAGGAATTTACCCCAAAACTTAATCCTTTTTGTAAGAAATTCTTTTTGTTCTAGAATACCAGTCTGCCTTTCATGATCTGATTCTGAATGTTTTAAAACTCATTCCCCCCCCAAACACACAATTTGGGCAAAGTATTAATTTTAAAACATACAGTAAAAAAAAAAAATTTACTTTTGCATTCACTGGATAGATTTTATCTACGAAAGGAACAATTTCTTTCTCTGAACTGATCATGCCTAAGATCTCCAGATCTTCTGTGAACTCCAGTTTAGCAATTCCTTCAAAACATTTTTTTAAATGTGGTTGTACTCGAAGGGGATCCTTTGTTTCGGACAGTATTTCAAGCAGTTCATCATTAGACAAGAAGAAGAATCTGTTAGAAAAATACAATTAATGAATATGCACTTTCCAATCATGAAAACTGTTATTAATAATTTATTAATGCAAGATAAATGCAATTGGTTTTATTGTTGCTTAGGACACTATTGTAACAAAGAGGAAATTACTATCTCAAATCCCTTTTCTTAAGCAATTTTTAATGCTATAAAACTCATCACACCTGTTTTTTCAGTTTCAATATGACCATCCTTTTACGCAGAGGAAGAAAGAAACATTCTCAAACTCATGCAGGAAAGACCAGATATATCTATAGAGCCAATAAATACTTGGTAAAAACATAGAATCCTGTTCCTCATAATCATATATAACTCCCACCTCTACACAATTAAAGAGAGTAGGGCAGAGATGTAATTGCAGATCAGCCACGGGAAGGCAGCAAGCTCCTTCAAAAACGCCCTGTAAGTGATAATGTCTTTCTAATCATAAGTTTACGCTGTGCGAGACAGATTTTGTCTCTCCACCTTGGCTTGTCCCTAGCATTGCAAATTTAACTGGCGCTGAGGAAAATGAATGATGTCTGAAAAAAGACCAGATTTTCATTTTTTTGCTGCACGGGACTGTGTCCCACATGTGTTTA
Organism: Steatornis caripensis; assembly: GCA_013398225.1. Lineage (NCBI taxonomy): Eukaryota > Metazoa > Chordata > Aves > Caprimulgiformes > Steatornithidae > Steatornis > Steatornis caripensis. Next base: position 763,716 of record VZSC01017418.1, on the reverse strand, counting down.
CAAAAGGAGACTTTTCAGCTCAGTAGAAAAGTTTTGAAAGAGCTTATGGCTTTTTGTCTCTAACTTAGGCCTGTTTAATTAATTTACCTTGGGAAAAATAACCTTTTCTTCTCCAAGTAAGTATTCAACTCCTTTTGAATGTCTTCTAAGAGAGTATTTGCTTCCTGAAGTCTGTCTAACATCATGGGTTGTTCAGTTGCTACAAGTACCTTTGTGTCTTTCACCTTTGTACAAAACAAAGACACAGCAGAAACTGGTGAAAGTTGCAATAGGTTTGTACATTAACATTGTTATCATCAATCACATATGTTGCAGGAGGCTAAAAAGCTATATATTATTCTCCATAGTGTGCCTTCAAGTTATTAAATATATGTGCATTATTTGATAGTTTTGCTTTTCAGACCGTCAGTTTTACCAATTTGGATTTTACAGACAATAACAACGTAACAAGGAAATATCCACAGGAATTAAAATCTTTGGCACTTGCTCCAGGGTCTTGAGCTTGCTACATTTTTTTCCATTCACAAATAAGTTCCATCAAACAGAGCTGCAGTACATGACAATTATTCTCTGTTCTTGCTATCTAGGTCGCATTTTTTCTGTGTGATAACACTCCTCTTAACTTGAAAGGATACACCTATTTCAGAACAGGCTTCATCATTCACAGAGTCTGAGCCGTTAGACAGGTCTCAGAAGTCATTTAGTTATGGTGGTTGTTTCAACACCTTTATCACACAATCACACTTCCAATGTTTTTGACAAACATCTCAGTTCACACTACCAAGTATCTGGCCTCTTACTCAACTTCTTAGTTACAAGGAACTGAACAGAATACCCAACTGCACTTAGTATTCCCATTATCTTATCCTGACACACTACCGTCTCAGTATGTATTCACCAAAGTTTTGAATAACCATGCCACCACATATTAGATATAATATGCAAAAAAATCCTTTTAGTTGCTCTAATAATGTGTACGCCTTAAAAGCCTAATGCAAAATCTAATTGTACCCAGAGAAGACATTGTGCAGATTTGTCAGTGAACTCTGAAGCAGACCCTAAAAGTACAAATCATTCATCTTTCTACTTAATTCAGATCATTTAACCATACAAAAGCCAGAAAATTTAGAATTAAAATGTTACTTGAGCTCTAATTGTTCCTGCAATATCAAGCCTTTACATTAATCTTAGAGCAATAATGATAAAATCTACCATTTTTACTGCAAGACTAGATTTTGGTGGGCTTTAGGTGAAGAATTTTCCACTCTGTATTATACCTTCTTGTGACTTAAATACAAATATCTAAGTCCAAAAAAACTAGTGTGATAGTAATAATCATGTTACCAAATGTGCATAAAAATAAACAATTTATTAAATGCAAGCACTTACCACTTCTGCCATAATGCTCTTCCAGTATGAATCCACAACCCCAAACTTTCTGCCCTCTTCAGGCATTTGAGCTACAACATCTTCTGAACTAAAAATAGGTTCCAAATACAACCATGTTGCCTGACATTTTAACCAGCTATCTAGAATATCTTGCATTAAAGACAGTTTCTGTTCCCAAGCCTGTAATGAAAACATTTAATGTTTAAGCCAAATTATATCAAGAATTAACCTACACTGAGGAATCAAAGAGCATGAGTTGCTTGGCTTCAAAGAAAAAAAACCAACAAAAACCCCACAAACAATTGAACAATTTTAAGAGGGAGAAACCTTATTTTTAAAATTAGAAAAAAAATAATCTGAGTACTTCTTATAAACAATAGATACACTCTTTCAGTAGCACTTTTTACAGCAAGTTGTGAGAGAACAGCCTAAGAAGTGCAGAGATGACTAGCGTGGCAATCCAGAACGTCATCTTTTAATTTTTCTTGTGTACTTTCTATCTTATCATCAATGAAAGGATAAAAGCTTACTAAGGTATTCAGCAGACTGAGTAAATGTCAGTTCACAGGCCCTATATACAGTGGGTTCAATCTCTGCCCCCCCCAAAACAGCTATTTCATGCAACTGCAGCAGTACAAATTGGTTTTTAAACCAGAGAGTGATTCTTTTTGAATAAAGAATTTCAGATAGCATTGCTTTTGTGAGTTGGACAGTCAACGTAAAGGATATGCAAGGGAATGTATTGCAGGGAGAAAACACAGGTAGGCTGTATTGTTCATCATTCCACAAGAGGTACAAGGAGATTGTTAAGACAGCTCTATATTGATGGTTCCTTTTCATTTCACCAGCTCTACTGGAAAGCAGAACTCAGCTTTACCTACAATTTGGCTAAAGTCCACAGGAAAAGATACATCTTTTCCTACGTCTTAGCATTGCTTAAATATCATCACTATTAGGCCAGAAAAAGCCATATTAAACACTGATTGAAAAGAAGTCTGCTTTCTGCATAATCTTCCTACTAGAAACTAATCATCTTTAACAAAGATCACATATTTACAAAATAGTAGGACAGCTAACAAAAAAGGCTTTGAAACCCTTATGGATCGTGCCAATACCAGAGGATTAAAAATATATTACCTCTCACAGTTGACAGACCTATGTCTTTTCACACAATGCAGCAGGATTTGTTTAAATCAACTGACCCATTCCCAAGACATTCAATTAAAAACCCATGCTTATAACGACTAGGATAGAAATGCAATTACAATTTCTTTATCTGTAAAGCAAACTTTGCATATCTTTTTCTGGAAACCATTAATTCCAAGCTCTTGCAGAAAAATATGAACATGTATTCTTAGAAACAGTTAAAAACTATATAACTTCTTATCATGCCAAAATACCTTAAAGCACTTAGGGAAAGCGTATTATGAGACACGCAAGCTCAATCAAACCAGCTTTTCCTTACCCGGCATTCGGCTTCTATTGGTTTGATGAAGGGAGAGCCACACATTGTCTGTGTCTTAACAATGTGATCATCCAGCAAAAGCTGTATGTCATCAATTGCTGACAGAATGCTGGTGTTCTGTAAATACATCACACTTTGATAAGGCAAGCAGCAGTTGCTTTATTTCACTACTCTTCAACCTCAGCCTCATTCAGCTTCCTGTTTCCCCCTTCTCTATGATGGCTGAAGGCAAGAAGATAGCAAGGCGTTGAGAAAGCCTGCAACATGTTTGAAGATATGAAATGGTATCTCCACTGTACATCTCTTTCAAAGGTCAAGAGAGAGATTGGTTTGTGAATGGGAAGCTAACCAGAGATGCTAGTGACTTTTGGACTGCATGTGATTTCTTGTTTCTTCTGGGCAAGCTAAAATTGCACTGCCATCCAGCCTTCCATACAACACTGCAGAAGCTCTCAGGCTTACAGATTTGTTCGGATGAATATGTTGACATGACAAGTTATCCAGATACTAAGGTCCAAATATAAGGATATATAGTAATGGAGACATTTGCCCAAGCTCTGGGGTATGATACCACTTTCCATCATGCCACAATGAATCAGCAGTAACTTCCCTATAACATTTCTCAATTGCTATTCAGAATCAAAGTAATTCTTTTCGACAATATATATATTGATTTGGTGTTTACTCACGGTATCCCTGTATTTCACCAGAGTGAACTTTATGTTGGCCCACTCTGATTTCATTTTCTCTATTGATTTCTGTAAGGAATACTCCTTACTTGCAGCTGCTCCGACAGGTTCCAGCCTAAATTAAAATGAAACATAACTTTGAAATGTTTTTGCAACATAGCTGAAGAGAAAAAAAACAAACAGTTGTAGGTAGAGATGTATATCAGACTACTTCCCTATGGATTTGTTAATAGTATCATAGACCCTTATTTCAAGGAATATTTTTGCAATTTCAGGTTCAGCAAGTTAGAGATACTGATATTAATTTGGAAATAAATACAGACAGAAAATTCTGAACATGCAAATTAAGTGGTTTAGAAATATGACTCTGTTTTTTGGTGTCTTTGTGCTACAGAACAACTAAGTTCCATCCGTAGCTTGATAAAGTGCAGCTGATCTTACAGCAGGGTCTAACAGCACACAAAAAACCTCAAACAAATTGATATTTGGTATCTGACACAGATATTAGAGTGATCACCTAAAAAAAAAAAAAGATAATAGAGTAAGCTTCTTACTGATCAATATATTTTGAGAGTCCGAATTCCAATATATTTTTAAGAGTAGTAGTTTCATCAGGTCTGATCTCACATCCTACAATTTCACTAATCTGAAAATAAAGTAAGAAATAAAATTATCAAGATGCATGTTTGTAGCAAACTTTTTCAAACAGCAAGAAATAAATGCTAAAGAAGTATTAATGCAAACCCCCAATTTGCTTTTCCACCATAAATTATTAAATTCAAAGAAGCTCCTGCCTGTACCATCACAAATTTCAAAACTGGATCTGTCATGTGACACGATAAAGGCTCTTCTTATTGTGAGATATAGAACTA
>VZSC01017418.1:732805-752147 GCA_013398225.1 Steatornis caripensis | reverse complement strand
CTGCCTCGTTCAGCAGCGGGCCCACATTTTCCCTAGTCTTCCTTTTGCTGCCAACGTACCTGTAGAAGCCCTTCCTGTTGTCCTTTAACCTCCCTTGCCAGATTTAATTCCAGTCGGGCCTTAGCCTTCTGTGTTGCATCCCTGCATGTTCTGACAACAGTCCTATATTCCTCCCAAGTAGCTAGTCCTTTTTAAGCTTATTGTTGAGATCCCCTCCACAGTAAATGGAAGCAGAGAGGCCCCTCTAGACTATGGTTCATCTCCACCTGGAGATGTTTTTTAGATAAGTGGGTTGAATAATTTCTTTATGGTGATTGTCTCCTTTCACTGTGGGAGTATTCTTTAATTGCTGGGGGGACGGGGGCAGGGGGCGGAGTGGGGGTGGTGGTTGCAGCAGGTGAGGAGTGGTTTAATTCACAGAACCAGGATTATCCCATTACATTGGAGTAAAATTTTTTTTCAAGGTCTTTTTTTTTTTAAACTTGCAAAATATGAAATCAGGAACGTTACTTCCCCAGAAAAAAAAAAAGGGCAGGCAGGAGGAAAAAAAAGAAAATAAAAGAGAAAAAGAAAACAAGAGAAAAAGATGAGAGAGGAGAGAGAAGTCAGGGACAAGACAAATGCAGAGCTGCATAGTACATTCTTCATGTTGCTTTAGCAGATATGCACCAGCAGGGGAAGCAAGGACCTCAACCCAAACCCTAGAAGGTCAGCAAAGGAGCAAACAGCAATGGTGTATTTCCAGTCTGATATCTATGTACACCCTATGCAGACTGAGTTAGATATTCATTTACAAATATTTCTGTTCCTGTTAATTTTAAATACACACTTCAGTGTGCTTGCACATGTCTGGTCAGCACTAGAAATCCCAGCAGATTAATAAAGTTATCTTATCCACAGATACACAGCATCAGTCTACACAGACATCAGGAATTGCAAGCTAACAACATGTACCTTTTATTTAATGCTCTGTTTTCCACGACTTCAAATTCAATCAATCTATCTTTAAGATTTTGGGTCCGATTGCAAAGTTCCTCATTCAGTTGTATGGTATCCAGACAGAACATGGCCAGAGGGACAGTGACATGCATGGAAGCAATCTCTCTTTTCAGTTTTGTTAAGCTGTCAATCTTCTACAAATGGAAAATAATAATAAATCTGTTATTTTCTCTTAAAGTCCATAGATGAAAAATGCTACCCAACAACTACTTAGTTGCCATCCAGCAAATGGATAATATATTCCAAACAGAAGAAGAGACAACTATTTTTTCATCTTTCCAGAGCTCAGCTCCAATTCACAGATTCCGGGACTGAAAAGTTTTGCACTGTAATACACCATATTAAGAAACACCACAAGTTGCCTAAAAAAAGTATGCAGCCAGAGGCTAACTCAGGAATGCAGAGAGAAAAGTAAAGACAGCTGACTAAGGACAGTAGAGTCAAAAGACCAGCAAGATGCAGATTCACCAAATACTCTGGGCAGCCTTCCACTGGACTTCTAGGACCCAATAAAACCCGCAGAAGGAAGACATAAAGAAAGCTCCTTCTACATGTGCACAGCAGCCCTACAGTAAGGGGCTACATAAATTGAGATGCTTCCCTTGTACTCCCAAGGGTAAAACAAGCCATTTGAACGGAATTTCTTTAGGCAATACATTAGGAAGTCAAGTGTGATGTATTAGCTGCCGTATAAGCATGTAGCAGAGTTGTCAGCTACATATTACCTCTGTTAAATCTTCTAAAGAATGACCTTCTTTCAAGAAATCTGTGACATCTTGCTGTGCATCATTGTTCAAAAGATTGCTGTACTTGTTGTATATATTTAAATACCTTAAACACGGAAGGTGACAAAAACAAACATAAGATGCCAATGTGAAGATTCTCTATAATAAGAAACAAATCAACTCAAACTGTTTGCTTGAGTCAAATGGACAGTGTTATGAATCTGAGGGTTTGGATGGGCAATGGAGCTAACAGCCAAAACTTACTTCTGTGGACCAAGTATGTTGTTCTTAAAGATCTTTTCAAGTTTGCTCACACACTCTGAAAATAATGATTCATCTGGTTTGACCGTACTGAGAGTGAGATCATCTCTCTTTAATTCTGGAAATAGAAACCTTTCTACCTAGAAGGAAATGATTGCAAATACTGTAATAACACATACAATAGAGGAAATAAGGTATTCTATTACCCATTCATCCACCACTTCAAAAAATGTATTATTTGGTAAAAACATTGGAATGTGAAAAGGCTCTGATTCATAATTAACACCTGGTTACGCACATCGTTTGCTTGCCAAAACTACACGAAAAATCAAACCAGGGCTTTAATATAACTTGAATCTGAAAAAGAACAATTCCTATGCTATCTTTTATAATCACAAAAGTTCACACAGTTCGTGATACATGACCGTCATCTTTATCTTCTATTTGTCACTTTTCTGCCTCATTCGTAACTTTTTATATCATTGACAGTTTTTATTCATGTTGTATGCAGCTATAACTTATCCAGTACCTTTGGAAGTTCCTCAGCACTATGCAGGATCTCCCTGAAGCAATGACTGATTAAATGCCAACATTCTTTCAAAGGCGGCTCAAAGACAATCTTGGGTTCTTCCACACCGAGTTTGACTGTTAGTATCTGAGGTACAAAGAACTGCATTTCTTGATATGGTTCTGTAAAATCACTTCCATCCTTAGGAAAAGAATGAAAATTGTACATACCAAAGAAATCAGCTATAATTTTTAAAAGATTCAAACTCCCCCAGATCTCTTAACTACCAGCACCAATGGGATCTTGATCATGGAATCACTCATCCCTGATTTTTATTCAAAACACTGATGCCCCAATACACAAGATTTTAAGGTGCCAACTCCTAAACAAATCTATAAAAGTTGGAAATAGGAAACTGGATTTAAGTCTAATTGTCTTGATTTTCCCTAAAGTAACAGAAGTAAAGCACTAATCACCATACAGAAGAAAAGCTCTAAAACAAAAAAAAAATCGGTCTACCAGAAATAAAATCTAGAACCAAATACAAGATCCTGCTTCTTAATTGCCTTGTATGGTTAGTAAGAACTGCCCTACCCTCAAATTACATTTACAGTAATGGAGTCCTCATCCATGACTAGACTGCTAATGCATATAACAACTAAAAAAACCCCACAAAACCAACAACAACAAAAAAACCAAACCCAAACCCGAATGAAACCCAAACCAACCAACAAAACAAACCTAAAAAACATCCAACCATCAAGTCTGACAGCATGTTATATTGTGATACTCTACCTGCAATGCTGTATTTAAACTGCCACATTTATTCTGTTTAAATATGTTTCATTTTGTCTTATCATGGTAGATCCTGGGTGATCTCATATTTAAAGAACTCATTTCCACTAAGAGGCAACTTTATTGTAGCCAACACAGTGGTAAAAACTCTCATGGTGTAATGTTTATTATAATTACATGCATTACTTGAAATAACACAGGGCACTCATTTGGTACAGACAGGGACACCACATACTTAAATTACCTCTGCAAAAGGATTACATGCACGACTATGCACACTTGACTTCCAAGGGGATTATTCATATGCTTTCAGAAAAACATGTTTAAGTGTTTTGCCTGATTAAGGCCAAGAAAAATAAAAGTTAAAAAAAAAAAAGAACAAAACCAAAGCAGCACACTCACTCAAAACAGAGTTGAAAACTCCTATGAACTGCTAATTCTAACCCTAGGCCTGCAAAATGATTATTCAAGTGAGCACTTCTTGACCGTGCGAAGAATATTCCACAGAGTATGCACAACTGTTTGAAGGATCCAGCCATTTTTTGTGGTGGCAATATCTATCTGGGATATTTTAGACTTCAAAGAGCATTACATTTTATGGCTATATGAATTATTATCTCTATGTAACACTGAAAACTACAGATATACCTTGTAGATCATAAAAAATGCAAGAAGATCTTCTAAAGAGTTAACAACCATCTCACGTAATTGTAACGACATTAGAGTTGCCACTGAACGAAAATAGCTTTCAATTGGCTGAGAGGAATCACGGTCATTTTCAGGAGCGAAATGAAGCCATTTCCTTTTTTGATCAAGTAAGACGGATGCACAACTAGGGATCCACCTACAATGAAATAATACCAACACAAAGTTTTCAGAAGCTTATTAGTCTTACTTTGCCCCTTGCAATGAAATCCAAGCTCAGAAATTACCCAAAAAATGAGCAAAATTCAAAGGGCTATCAGGGAATTGTTAACTAGATGTCAAACAAAACCGTACCCACAGGACTTAGAGGAAACTTGAGGTTTCATAATAAAGATTCTTGTTATAATGGACCCCTACTATTAGTTTAAATTAATAGACAAAATACTACTGACAATATTAAATTATTAGCATTAAATGGGAACCTTGAGTCTGGAAGAGATCTCAGGTGGCAGAATGCAGTCACCTAATATCATGGGCTATTACCTCATATAATGTCTTTCTTACATTGATCGATTTCCATAATTAAAAAGTTAGTTTTTCTGTCACCATTTTTATAAATTTAGACTTCACTGATCTCATGGTTAGAGATCTTCTAATTTCCAGTCTACATTTATTCATAGTCAGTTCATTCCCATTTGCTCTTCCAATAGCTCTTTCAGCATCCAGATGTTTAACCCTCTCCACTATTTTCCCCTTTGTTTTGGGAGCCTTGTGGTTGGAACTAGTGTCATCTCAGTCTAAGATCTGTTCTAAAAAGAGAACTTCATGTAAATCAGACCCCCAGATACTCTACTTATCTACTGTTACTACATTTGGAACTGACTTAGTCTCAAGAATATTGTGAGCTTCCACACAGTGTCTTCGAATGACCTCCTCAAATTCAGTAGGCAACAGTGGCAGGTGTCTACAAAGCATTTCTTCAGTGCGAACAAACCTTAGATGACTATACCTATGAGAGCAAAACAAACAGTATATATTTTATGAAATTCTGTTTAAAAAATATCCTAAGAAATATAGTCAGGAAGGTCTCATGTATTTATAAACACTAATAATGTAATTTCATTGATGCATATCACTTCACTGCTAAGCTGTCCAAGTGCACTTCTGGGGTTTTTTTTGCTATTGGGAAACACAAAAGGCTTCACAAATTTCTTGTTGTACTTGGCATATTTAAAATTCTGTAAATTTTCAGCTAAACTGGTAAGAATCATTTAGTGTCCTTTTCCTAGATTCATTAGTGTATCCATACATTAAAGAACATACAGAATGACGTCTACTACTTCTATTCCATATTAATAGTATTAAGTACCTATCCTGGCTACCCTGTTGGGAAAAAAATAAATTTTCATCAGCATAGTGGATATCAGTCTATAATGTACAAGAGTTTAAATTCCTGCAAATGTTACTTAAATGCAAACACAGTTCTCAGGATTACTAACTACCATACTTTACTTCATAAGAAAACATATCTCAAGTTTCAAAAGTCCCCAGAAAAACTTTGAACTACAGACATTTGAAAGAGACTCAATTTTAAGAGTTAATTTTGTTATTTTCAGGAATCGAGATGAGAATTCCAGATCACTATTTACTTGAGCATTGAATTGTAATTTAGAGATAACATCTTTTAACACAGAGGATGATATTTTCATATCACAAAGTTATCCATTCTTCACTGTGGACATGTAAAACATGTTCATGCTTGCATTCAGTCAGCGGGAACAATAATTTTGAGATTCTTACAGGCTCAGAAAAAAAAATTATTTAGAAACAGAACAGATTTTGCCACTTTCTACTGGCTCCCACAGGATCTCTGTAGCATATGTAGAGAAGTCAGCAGAAGCACTCACTAACCAAGAAATAAAATAAAAACATTCTGAATTTAATTAAGATCCTATAACAAGACATCTTACTCTGAAAGCCAGAGCTGTTGCAAAGTGGGCATCAATGGGTTCACTATGAATAGATTCCTTTCATTCCAGCTTTTCACTTCTTCATAAGAGCTGTGCCATGGGACAGGTGCACGGATGACTCTCTGGGGAAAAGGGCGTGGGGTACTTCCAATAAACAGTCTCTCTCTCTCAGCTGGATCCATCAAGATGTAATCAACTAGAACAAATCATATGTATCACATCAAGACTGCATGTATGGCCAAAACCTACATACAAAACTACAGTATTCCATAGTTCAGGAAGAGATAGAATTCTGCACATTTAAAACTTATCCACTGTTGCATAGTTACTTGCATGCTTTTAGGATGAAATACAGCACAATAGTAAAATTACCACTTCGACTATGAAATTATTTCAGAAAAAGAAAACAAGAATTGGTCCTGGTTCTAAAAATGGGAGGCAGGAGAAATGTTTTTTCCCTCCATCTTTCCAGTTGAAGCATAATTAATTTGTGCTTCAATTCCTCATCCATAAACCAGGGGTGGAAATATCTCTCTTTCAAGGATGATTTTTAGAAGGCTTCTTAAATATTTGCGAATCACAGGAATGTTAAGCATCATCTGCTGCATCTAGGAAGGATATGACATTCAAATGGCTGATCTATCATCTGCTAAATGCCAAAACTCATGTGCTATCAGTTCTGACCAAGGGCCCATTACATATAAGATTAACAAAGGCTGGGAAGTAGACTCACTACCCCTTGTTGACATTAGCATTACCACAAAAAGCAACCGCAAACACTAAAATTGTGGCATTGATAAAAGGCAAATTAAAGGGTACTTAGAAAGATATCAGACATTATAGAAGGCTGAGTGAAAACTGTTCAGTTTCCCCTTTTTATGCTGCCATGAATGACAGGCCACATCTACTTACTGGTCAACATATTTAAGAAAATTGAAAGGAATTATTTCACATGTGGAAAACCCAAGAAAACTGTAAGGCTACTTGAAAGCAAATTTAAAAATCTCATGTTCTACAGAACTGTCTCTTTCACATTCACTTTCAAATGGGCATTACTGAAATTTAAGGATTATGACATTCTTTTGTATTTATTTATATATGATGATCTTCTATTTGTTGAACACGAGCAGTGTAATCATGCACATTAACATCTAATTTTCCTTAAACCTGTAATGTCTTAAATTCTTTGAACTTGTGACATGATACCAGTGTAACTGACTTCACTGGAGTTATGAGACAGATGAATTTGGCTGTTAATGGGTATCACTCACTCACTGCAGAATACCAAAAGAGTTAGTCTGGGAAGTACCTGTTAAAATAGCCTAGTTTACCCTCTCCCAAAATCAGGATCAAATATACTTAGACTGCTGTTGATAGATACTTGTGTATCATGCACTTCAAAGCCTCCATCAATGAATAATCTGCTGCAGTGCTTCACAATCTTTATAGTAACAAGGTCTTTCTAATTTATTATCTAATTTCTTTTGCTACAAATTAAGATGATTACTCCTTGTCCACCACCATTCGATCAACCCCCTCTTTATACACCTGATCAGATGGTATAGAATTATGCATTTTGAACGTGATTTGGATTTGAATAACAAATGTGAAACTGTATAAGTATGGACAAAACAATTCTATGCACCCAGAACTACTGACCTTGGAAATGACTATATTTAAGTGATGGGATGCAGGGTTTAGTAAACAGGTATTTGTTGAAACTGGAACATTATGTAGCATGATCACAGATTATATTCTCTCAGATATCTATTGCAGTTCTACTGACCCCAAAGGAATTCTCAATGGATGCCAAGAATAGAATGCAGACTTGCTTTCAAAGTGCAATAAATGTTTACATACCCTGAATTGCTAAGAGATTTTGAGTCTTACCAATGGCTTTCATGAGGCTGATACAATAGTCTGCCTTAATCTCTTCTTTCAAACTTGCAAGTAAATTCACCAGGCCTGGGTCAGCAAGAATGTGAGCTGGAATATGCTTTAAAACGACATTCATCACTTCCTTATCCTGAGGTGCCAACATGTCTTCCTGCACTCCATTATATATGTAGTAACAGTACCGCTAAAAAAAATGTTTAAAATATTATGCTTACTCTATGAATTTTCTGACAGATAATGAATTACTACAAAATACTTTTAGCTTTTCTACCATTTGAACCTTTTATGCAATTGAAAGGTGTTTCAATACAATGGCTTTTGGCTATCTCTCTCTTGGTTCTGTTTAAAGCACTGCCAATACCTGACATTTTTACAATACTTCCATCTGTTTTGATGTAAGCATATATACCAATAGAACTGAGCACAGCATATTATATTACTGATCTCTGGAGTACGAGCCAACAATGTGAGAGGTTAAGAATGTGGGAAGATACTTCTACTTGCAAACCCATTAGAATAAAAATCAGATTGAATAGCTAGAAAAAGAAACAAATGGGAAAGGAGTTGACAATATTTAACAGCAGTTTGCTATATTGAATATTTACATCTTCCAAATCTCATGTACTGCCTCTTTTCTCAACTACTTTTAAGTAAACAGTTTACTGACATATATTGCAGATTATTACTGCTGCTACTTTTATCTTAAAAGAAATTATAAAAATACCTCTATATCATTTCTTGAAAGTGGCTTTTCTCTCTTACTCATCTCCTTCTCATGTAAGTGCATGACAACAAATTGTTCTTCTGGGGTCAGTGGTTGGTCGTCTGTATAATGTACAACATGTACTTCTGGCATATGAGCAGGTGCACGCGGTGAAATGGGATCCAAATTGTTTAACAAAGTTGGTGTACTTCTGAAAAAAAGAATACAAGTTTAGTGAATAAAGAAGCAGCAAAGGATTCTTAATATGGACAAACGACAAGCATTATATAAACCACTTACACCGCATGGAGAACAAGTATGNGCAGTTTGCTATATTGAATATTTACATCTTCCAAATCTCATGTACTGCCTCTTTTCTCAACTACTTTTAAGTAAACAGTTTACTGACATATATTGCAGATTATTACTGCTGCTACTTTTATCTTAAAAGAAATTATAAAAATACCTCTATATCATTTCTTGAAAGTGGCTTTTCTCTCTTACTCATCTCCTTCTCATGTAAGTGCATGACAACAAATTGTTCTTCTGGGGTCAGTGGTTGGTCGTCTGTATAATGTACAACATGTACTTCTGGCGTATGAGCAGGTGCACACGGTGAAATGGGATCCAAATTGTTTAACAAAGTTGGTGTACTTCTGAAAAAAAGAATACAAGTTTAGTGAATAAAGAAGCAGCAAAGGATTCTTAATATGGACAAACGACAAGCATTATATAAACCACTTACACCGCATGGAGAACAGTATGACCTATGAAGCCTTTCAATAACTCAAAAAAAAAAATCAGCAAAATTGTAGTAGCATACTACTTTAACAGAAAGAGTACAAGACACAGACAGGCCGTATTTATAAGCAATTCTATCAGAGCCAGACCTACTAGCATTATTTAGGGTGCCCAAGATCTCTGCTTATTTTCAAGTTATTATCTTACCAAAATCTTAACTGTGCCAAAAGTTCAAATTGTCTCATTTGCATAAGTGTTACACTACAGACTTAGTTTTCATGATTATATGCTGTTTTCTGTAGGGCCTTTGTCCACGCTGCTCAGGATGAACAATACTCAGCCAGCAAGTGTCACTCCATACTTGATTTACTTCACATTATCAAGTCCTTAGTTGAAGAGAATTTAAATATTCCTTTTGCCTTTTTTATGGTACTCAGCATCACATTATCTTAACAATAAGGAAGTTACTGTCATAGCACTTCCAGAGAGGACTATTTCCTTGATTTACAGATGAAGAACCCAAGCACAAAGATAAAAAGAAATACTACAACAGAGCACCCAGTTTGACCCAACTTTAGGGGCATTACAGAGCATTCAAACACTCATAGTAAAACTGAGAGACTTCATTTCTACAATTTGCATCTCTATTAACTAAACTCTCCGTTCTCAAGTTAATAATCATGAAAGGAAGACTTTTCCTTTAGCATGCCTAAGACTGAAATTTGTCCTGCCTTAAAGAAGCAGTTAGAGGTGCTCACTTACCACACCACCGAATTTCAGTCTTGATGCACATACTTTTTTTTTTGTAGAAAGTTAACATTTGAAGCTTGGATGCTTAACATAGCATCCAAGTAAAAAGAAATACTACATCACAACTCAGATATCTAGACTGATTGTACTAGTCTCTATAACATTACAGTACATTACCCATCAGAATTCCACTGACTTCTTTGTGTAAGTTTGAGCTTTTTTCTAGGAGGATAAAATTCTTCTGCAGCTTTAAACATCAGTTAAGAAAATCACATACAGGAATATTTTTCAAATAATATCTTATTTCAGATTGGTGAAAAACAGAGCTAAGTCAATTGATCAGATAATGAAATAATAGAAAACTACAATGTCTCAAAGCCTTCAGTTTTGACTTAGCATTTAGCAAGACATTAAAATAATGTGATAAATAATCTTGCTGATTCTGGGACTATAGCTTCAGGAAAGCATACAGCTCATGCTTAAGGCTTCAGTGCTTACTTCCTCCCCTGCACAAAACATATTTTCTGCACTGGGACTTTCTATTTTGAATATAAAAACACTTCCACATCCCACCAAACACAAACCTGAAAAGCACAAACTATTACCTTGTGCTTTTCAGAGTACAAATAAACAGGTCTTAACAAAAATAATACGTCATGTCTTTTCACCAAGAAAAGTACCATGACCTGCTTCTCATATCCCACCCACGTACTGGAGAAGTACATGGAGTAGAAGAATCAGGTGTATGATAAAGAAACTGTTAAAGAGACACAATGAAAAAAATCAAACCTTCTTAAACAGCAAGCAAGAGGACTACGCAGATATTGAAGCTATTATGTCTCATCTATCACAGGGAAACTAAATAATTTCTAACAGTTCAGGGAAGCAAAGTAAAAATGCCGGATGAGTTATTCACAGACAGACTCACGGTATGTATAAAACTATGGTTTATGAATTTCTTACCCTTGACACAGAGGATATTTAACTAGATAATTAGGAAATAAAGCTCATTAATAACTTACTTCAGAATTTTCAGACTAATGGAGTTAATCTGACACCTGCACCTGCTAAGATACTTAAAGCCTAAACAAAAACCAGCCTGCTTTTGTAAAATGTTTGATATACACATATTGGTAAACTTACAAATAGCAAGAGTATTACAACTCTTAACCTTGTTTGCTTTATATCACAATGTCATATTGAATCAGCAGCACATAATATCTCATACTGTAGGATTTACATATGTATGCACAGTTTGCTAACAAATACATCGGTTATGTGGTTTAGACATAAACAGTGTATTAAGCAACATTTCTTGGATTTGATCATCAGGTAAATATTTTAATGCCTGTCCCCCATCTTGGTTTGCTATGCAAGACTCATGAATACGATGAGCGTAACAGAGGCACACATCGAATTTGTTCCTGTTTTCCTGTTGGTACTTTCACTTCTAGCAATACCTTGCTAGCTAACTTGCATTTTGTTGACTTTCTGCTTCGCAAACAATTCCCTCCAAATAATTGCATATGATTATTTGGAGCGATGAACCTAACTAATTCATCAGAAACTGGTCTTACCTTTATTAAAGCTATGCATGCATTTGGAAATTTGTCTATACTGCCCCTGAGATGATAAGCTTGTAAGCGTTTATTAGGGATGAGTGATTTTTTCAGGGATGATGCTTTAACAGATAAGCAATTAGAGAAAAAAAATGTATAGAACAAGAAAGGCTAAACTTATAAACAAATCCAAATACGGATACACGGTGAAGCTGTTCTCTGCTCTGCTGAACTCAGTGATGTCCCTGTCATTGAAGAGGTCTTTAATTTGTGCACATTTTTCAGTTTTAAATCCTGTGCAGTAAGAGTATAGTTATTAGCTATGGAATCACTTGGGCTTCGGTAGGGACTCTGTTCTTTGAATGGAGCTGCCAAAGTCCATGATGTTCCTTGCATCAAAGGAGGGTAACAGCCGCTCTTAACGACAAGCTGAAATTGGGAAAAAACAGCAATAGTTTTACACAGCATAGTAATTTAAAGAGTCTTCTTAGAGATAGAATAGGGTTAAAGATCAATTAGTATAGAGAGCAAATACATAAGTCTGACAAAGTCATTTGAACACCAATCTATTTTTAAATCCTGATGTTCCACACGTGTAAGAATAATTTTACACAATGCTTCAGTAGAAGTACTCACACATTTTTTTGCATAATCGAGGGGGTTTTTTTAGAAATAAGAAAAGGCATTACTACATTATCTGCTACTCTCTACTCCCTCACATCTCCATGTTGCTTTTTTTTCCTCCTCCTTACATTTGCTTAAATTTAGAAAATTCTTATTCCTCAAGCCTTTGCTAATGACCTTACTTTTACTCAATTCTTGTAATAGTTGAACAATAATTCAAGTTAACAAATTCAGCTCTCATCTTTCTCTCTCTCCGACATCAATACAGGATTTGTAATAGATTTCTTCTGTCTGTTCATTCCGTGTTTTCTTAGGTGACTTGGCTTGCCATCAGTCTAAAATTTAATGAGCTCACAGGCAGAAAGGATGTGGGACCAAGAAGTATGCTTCTTATCAAGATACCCTCAGATAGAAAACATACATAAGATAGAATCATGAATGTACTTCATACCATGGTTCCTAAAGCTCTTAATCTAAATTCATATTTAGCTTGTTTCAGTATTACATCTTAATGATTTTTTACTTCATTGGAGTAACACAATCATATCCGTATTACCCATTTCTTCCCCTTCACAATGCAGCAATACCATCATGAGTTTTAGATCATTCTTTTAAAAAGTTTCCAAATATACTCATGATATCCCATCTTTGGTTGCCTCATTTCTCTTGCCTTTCCCTTAGGAGCTGCAGTTAACCTCGTCTTCTCAACATTTTATGACCTCTGAGAAGACAGCATACTAAAAGCATAAAACAGCTTCTTTTAATTTAACCTACAGATGCAGCTATGAATTATTTTGTTTAGTCTATCATGAGCTTTAGTGAGAACAACAATACAGTTTGTCAATCTGAAATACAGGCTAAGGCAGCTGTTTCTGGAGAAGAAGAAACTCAACTGGCAAAAATCTACTGCTTATGCGACACAGAAATTTCAGGACTAGCTAAATCAGCTCCTATGTCTTATATAAACCCTTAACAGATCCCCAGAAGTCGAGCTGATTTTTGGATAAAAATATTTTTTTAAAACGTAAATATTCATTGAATAATTTTCACTTTTTTACCATTACTTTAGAGTATATGTTTCGCTTAAAATTTCCTATTTTCAAACGAATTCCAAAATAACCCATTTTCCATCAGAAACTACTTCAATTTCTTCGCAAACAACATCTTTCTAAAGAAAGACATCTTAGATGAAGTGCTGACACAAACGAGCCAAACAAGCAACTGTGAGGCATTTATGACGGGGAAAGCCAGCTCTCTCTCCTTCCTCCCCTTAAGTGTTGTCATACGTAATATTCGTTTGTGCCACACAGCAGAGGCTGTAGCTGTTCAGCTGTACAAGCCAGCCATTCTGATCAGTGCTGTACCTGTCGAGCTCTCAGCTGGTTTTGGAACAGCAGTTTAAGTCCAGGGTTTTTGTGCTCTGCCATAAAGTATTAGTGCAGGGGGCTGAAATTATAATTTGTTTGGAAGAGAAATGTTTTTACTATTTGCTTCCTTCCCCAGAAACTTAAAATATTTAATCCAAAATTTAACAGCAAACAACTTTAAATTGAAAGAACAGATTTAAACTGCCAAGGTTCAAGACCCAAATCATAACAGAAGCTGTAACAACACTTTTCTAAATAAGAGCAGCTCTAATGAAGTACCTGACAATCGGCTTAGTACTTTAACCTAGTAATTTATATAGTTTTTTCCTATCTTCACTTTATCTGCCTAAGGCCTGGTAATATATGATGCCTAAAACCATGCTAGCACATGTAATTTAATGTATACCCTGACACAAGGGGAGAGAGCACATACCTGATACAATTCTGAAGGTGCAGCTGAAGCAGAAGCAGAAGCAGGCAGGGGCAGTAACTCTGGTAACCGCTTTGCGTGACTCATGTTATACACAGAATCTTCTTGTGACTACAGAGAAATGAAAAACAACTTCAAAGACATTTATGAAATACACTGTTCTGAAAAAGATTCATTCAGGAGAACAGAGACTTTCAGTTTTCATTGAAAATGATGTATTGCAATTCTTCTAATTTTAAGGAAACAGACATTCTGTGGAATGAGTTCCTCAGGAAACCAGGTTTTCAGATTGCACTGTTCTTTGTCATCTTTTGATAAAACTTCCAATCACCAATAAATATCAGATTAAAAAAAAACCAAACCACATTTTTATATTACTGAAAACAACTGAAATAGTTTTAAATATTTTTAGTTATACTAAAAACTCCACACGTTGTATGGAGTTTGTAAAGATATAAACATTGGATATTAAAACATTAAAGCCTACTAGATTGCCAAATTGACAGTGAAATAGTCCAAGTTGTGTGAACTGCAGAACAGACATGTGGGGCATTACTGGGGAGCAAAAAAACCACTAGATTTTTTTCATGTCTATAATGACCCAGTTCCAGAAGAAGCTATATTGTCAGGATGTCACTGGAAGAACAGATCTCCAAAGTGTTTTAATACAAATGTCAGAATACCCAATACGTCTTAGGACTATGTTCTACCTCCTCAAGGCAACAATACTTTGAGGTGGCCTTCCGGGACTCCATATGAAGTTCTCTAAGGATATTTTCTCAGAATTATTTAGCCTCAGTGTTTTAAGATGTTTTTGAATGACAATGTTCCTTAGTATAGGCCAAAACCTCACCCCTAGTCTGCTCTGGGTTTCCTAAACGAAATTTGTTTAGGAGATTCATAAGGAACAAATTTCCAAATACATAGTGACACTATCAGAAAAAGGAGGTGGAAGTATGTGGCATCTGAATGCCAGTGAATTAAATCGTCATGAAAGAGGAAGTTATTACCCAATACAATTACGTTTGAATAATGTATGATCATTTTTTACACAATTTTTAACACATTTTTTGCAAGTGGTTATTGCTTTCTGATATATGACTGGAAAACTAGGCTGCCGGAACTAGTTTTCCAGCAGACAAAACTGTGCCCCCCTCAATACCAAAGTAGAGCCCGTTTAGAAATACAATTTGAGAAAGGATTGATGTGATTTACCTCCTTGGTATTCCCCAGCATGCCTGCACACAGACACACAGAAATCAAGACATCACTGCCAGGCATATTTCACTAAAGACAGTGTGAACTGTTCTTGATTAATGACTAAAGTATTGGGCCTTAGGGAACTTTAAAAATGAATAAACCATGCAGTTTACTAGGAGATTTGTTCATTGTTAAAGGTACAAGAGTTATTAAGACAGTCATTGTTCTTTCTAAAGAAACTCTTGATTTATATACCACCTAACCTTTCCAAAAGTTACATGCTTGAGCAAAGGAATTCTTAATAAGCATATTATAAATGCTTAGGTCCAAAGAATATTCAACAAGAACAAGTGTCTTCAAGCAGGAGTTCTTCCAATGTCAACCCACTAGCCACCAGTAACGGCCAATTTCATGTGAAATTTTGAAAAAGTTACCAATCTTTCACAGTCACTGCGGAAAGAACTTACCCTGAGGAGCCTCCGGCTCTGTGTTGGCTTCATTTTGCTTTGGTTTTCGTTTGCTTAGAAGTTTTTGGTCCTCCTCCTCAATCTAAGCATCCTTGTCCTTACATGCACTGGAAAAGAATTAGAGACTCATTTCAGGTACTACGCAAGTTGTCAAAACAATCAGCTTCCTATCCCAACTGCCAGGAATCTCTCCTCCAGCTCTCTTCTTCCTTGTTTATAACACTAAGCTTTCCTCTCCTCCAAACCACAGGCTCTCTTTTTCTCCATTCCTCTTCAAGCTCACTTTTCACCTTAATCCTTCTAACTCTCTCCAGACATCTTTCAAGCAAGGTTTTTTCCACACTGCTCTTTCCACTTTCTCCAAAACTAGTTTCCTCCCCACTGTCATCTCTAATGTTCCACAGACTCTGAGCCCTTAACTGTGGTTTACAGCAGCCAGAGCCACAAATTAATTGCCATGAGAAATAAACACAAGTCAAAAGGAATGGGAAAAGAGAGAGCAATGCCCAGTGTGCCTCACACATCCACAGAGTGCATGAGTGAGCAGGGTAAGAGCAGGTACTACCTGCAGACGTCCTTGTTACCAGTCCCCTCTGCCTGTTCCAGCTTGGTGAACTCCTCTGACACTCTGCCTTTCAGTCCTCAGCTTTGTTGACCCAGTTACAGCATAGCTGCTGCTTGGAAACAGGAATTCCCTCCTCCCTCCCTTCCCCAAGTGGAGAGAAAACAGCCACTTTCAGTGCAGTGTTGCACCAAGCTGTGGTCAGGGAGATTCAGTGAGCAACTGTACAGGTTCACTTTACCTCCGAAAGCTACTAAAAACATAGTCCTAAGACATCTAAGATATTTTCACATTTGTATGAAAACACTCCACGCAGCACGGGAGCTCCCAGAACAATAAAACCAATATAAACCCAAATTTTCTTAGGAACAGGAAAAAAAATATTAAAGATTAAAAATCTTGAACCCAAACATCTCCACCTCTTTTCCATCATTCAGAATCGAATTTTTTGAGCATCTGAAGACAGCAGGTGGGATGCTTGCACTCCCAATTCCTCTAAGTTTGCTTGTAGGCATTTGCCTCCCACTCACAGTTGTCACCATGTCCTGAAAGAGTTCTCCAAATTTCTTCACAAACATGAGTTGTTATTATCCAACATGAAATCTAGCAGTGTCTCCTTATACCAACCCTGAAGAGAGCCCTCGTACATGTTCTGCCAACACAGCAAGCCTTCAATCTTAACTTAAACTTTCCCAACATATTTGGATGCTATTTTTCATGCTATTTTCTCCAAACGGCGAGAATGGTTGATATCCCTGATTTAACAGCACTGTTTTCCTTATATCTTGGCCTAATACCAATACAAATGGAACATTGCTCCTGTCTGGCCACACGTGAAAGTTCCTACCATAAACTAAGCTGCTTTTTAAACACAAGCCAGCAGCATGGGGTACAGAACCAGCACTGCTAATGCTGGCCATTGTTGGCAATTGCTCGGCCAGTGTGTGTGGTAACTCTCCAAACACTTCAGTGCTGGTTTGCAACATGACTATTTTCCTGCTAATTCCCGCTGACGCTGGCATGAAGACAAGCTCAATTAAGCAACAGTTATACTAACTACTGTTACTCTGCACACAACAACTTGGCATGCATATATATATGCACGTCCTTTGACGTTAAATAAATTACTTGTGCTGCTTGGGAAACATTAAAAACAGTTATTTTATATAGAAAGAGATTATATGTGAATTTTTAGCAGGACAAATAATTATCCATAGCAAGAAGATAATTCACTAAGATGTACAAGACTATCTCCAAAACTGCAGCTACAGAACGTTTCGAAAACAACTAGAAATTTAAAATCTCCAATATACTTCTAAACTCAGCAGAAGCATTAAACTTTATAGTGCCATTATCACTAAATTATGTCATACTATAACTCTACCAGTTAGTTTTTCCCTATGCTCACTTAAAAAAAAATTATCTAAAAGCAAAAAATTGAAATTTAATTTTACATGCACTAGTCTACGAGGAATACCAATACACCACGCACTTTAATAATATGAGATATAAACACTTTAACAGTTTAAGCAAAACAAACTCGCCCTCACCATCCTCCTCTTGCACAAGCCTTGTGTTGGGCTTTCAGACCTCACGGTTGAAATTTGTATTAAAATGCAAATCGCTCTTACATCCTCCCTCTGCACAGAGCCTTGTATCTGCAGAGCTCATTGAAATCAGCACCTCAAATACACAGAGCTCTCACAGTCTGATATGTTAAACCGCCCACATGTTATGAAACCTCTCTTTGTATTGTAAGACCACCGTGCTCCAAATTATGCATGCTATTTGTTTTGTTGCCTTTAAAAAATCATCATGAAGCCATTAATGTTAAGTTTTGCAATACTGACATGGGCAGTATCAATCAAAAAGAGTGACTAAAGCAGTCATGAGAAACATGAATGTTTTACTGATTTCTGACTGTAATTTATAGCATGAACAATTCTACACAGTGAAAGCTGGGAATTCACTGAAACTTCACACTTACATGTAACACCATCGCGATGGCTCTGGAAAGCAAACAGGCCAGACGTGGTGCAACACACCTCACCGTGCATCATTGCTGTGACGAGCTGTCCTATCTGCCTGCCACCCCACTGCCACTTGCTCTTGCTCAGCACAGGCCTTCCTAATCACAGCACAAGTGCTGGGACACCACAGGATGCATAGGATCTTGCTGAAAATCCAGCTGATTTTTTTAAGTAATTATCCCTCACATAGAGCACCTCCCCAAACGGGTTTGCCACGTGGCCACCGTGGAGGCAGCAGGACTGGGTGGAAACGTGTGGGAACAAGTAACCAGGGAGCGGGAAGGCGGTTTTGCTGTTTTGCAGCGGCCGTTCCGCTACACCGCGGGCCGTGATTGCCCGGACACTCGCAGTTCGCTGCAAGCTGCCTTCGTAGCCTCCCGCTCCCGTGGCAGCGGCCCCTTTGGCTGGGGCTGGCGGGACCACAGGCGCCTCTCCGCAACGCCCGGCACCCGGCGGCCACACCGCCCCCGCCTGCGGCGCCCCCGGTCGGGGCTGAGCGTGGCTGTACGCGCCTGCGCCTCCCGCAGCGAGGAACCGCACGGCTACTGCACGCATCCTCGTTCCCTAGCCTTAACTGGGAAGAGCTCGAGGTTGCGTGTCCTAAAGCCACACAAAAGTCCAGGACACTGCCCGAGGGTGCCCAGAGCCGAGCGGCTGCGGCAGGGCCCGGGGGGTGAAAGGCAGGGCAGGAAGGGAGGCAGGAAAGGACACAAAAGTGAAATAAATAAAAGCCCCTAAAACCCCGGGCGCCCTCTGGAAACCTTCCCAGCCCCTTCCCCGCTAAACACCCCGCCGCGGTGCCTGGGCCACGCCACGGGAGCCCTGCCCCAGCCCTCTCCCTCCCCAGGCGCCCAGCCCTGCCCGCCGCGCCGCCGGCCCCCACGGGGAGGAGACAGCGGCGGGAGGGTGGCGGCGCTTCCCTCAGGCCCGGCAGGCCCAGCTCGGGCCGCGCGGGGCGTCGCACGCAGAGAGCGGGAGGCCGAGCCGCCGAGAGGGGCCGCGGCCCGGCGGGCAGCAGCCGCAGGTGAGAGGGACCGCCCCGGCTCGGCGGAGGGCGGGCGGGGAGCGGCGCCGCCCCGCTCCGCCTGGCCAGGGACTACGGGGCGGCCT
>VZSC01017418.1:712279-732337 GCA_013398225.1 Steatornis caripensis | reverse complement strand
CCTGCGCCGCGGCTTGGTGCGGGGCCCGGCGGGAGACCCGCGCTATGCCCCGGTGCTACAGGTCGGGGGCGGCTGAGGTGGTGGCCCACGGCCCGGACGCTGCCGTGTGGTGGTGGTGCTGGTGGTGGTGAAGGTAACGCGTGGGGCTCGCGGCGCTGCCGGGCTCAGAGCGAGCGTTCCCGGCGGGGTGGTTCCGCGGCAGCAGCACCCCTCGGTCAGCGTCCTCGGCAGCGCTGCGAGGAACACGGATCAGACTCTGCTGTGTGAAAATACTGGGTAAACAAAGGGAGGGACCATGCGTGTAGGCTGCGTATAAAACGGTAATATTGACACGGTGACTATTTAGATTTGCAAGCAGGAAACTGCATCTTTTAATCTTCCCCTGGTAAGGGTCTCCCTAGCAACAACAGATCAACTTTTCGTGGGGGAAGGGAGATTTCTGAGCTGATGTTGCCTTTAAACTGTCATAATTAAATATGTTCAGAGCCTTTGAAAGCATTTTTCCTTACGTGCAGAGTTTTGAAGCTGTACAGGGTACGGTTTCAATTCTGAACATGAAGCTGCGCACAAAAACAAGCTTCATTTATGTGTTACAGGTTTCCAGCACCAGTAACGATAAATTGCCCGCGGATAGTTAGAATTGACCTTTTTACTGGCAATTCAACACCCTCACAGTTAAATACAGGGTGAGTGTTATAAAGGAAGGACGTGAGAGTCACCTCACATCTTGATACTTGGCTTTGGGAGTTTCAGAAGGGCTCTCAGGGATGAGCCCCCTATGTCACCTGTGCTTTTGTAAAAGTAATAGTTTAGACTCCACAGATCACATTAACATCTGAAATCTACATTCTCTGTTTTTACAAAAGAAATATTTCATTTTTACAAAACATCTGCATGAGCCTGTTACTAATTGTACCTTAATTTTAAGGAGAATTGGATGTCTGAGTGAGAACTGGTTGTTCAGAAGATTCACAGTCGTGGCTGAGGATTACATCATGTCTAAAGAAATGCAAGAGCTGCAGAAGCAATGGCACTCCGTGGTGCAGTCCATCCACAGCAACTCACATGTGTGTCTGGATTATGATTTTATGTATTTATAAAGATACTCCTTTCATAACTCTCAGAATATCACACCCCAATTTATTGAAATAGAATTTCAAAACTTTTCTTGAGAAAATTGGCACTCCCGTATTCAATTGAACACTGAGGAGCCTATGGAAGGGCTGTCCTTGCACACCTTCAGCAATCAAGAAAAAGGAAAACCTGTTCTGCATTTCTGTGGTTTACTGGTATAAGCATTTGAGATAGTAGAGTGACATTTTAGTGAAATGGTTGTGCTGCTATGAAAAGAGCTAGAACTACATATTTCCTTAAAGGAAGGGAAGAGTCTCTACTGCATTAAAATTCCAGTGTATAGGTATGACTGCCTGTGTGAAAAGGGGGTTTTTTCCGACCTGTAACGTAATTAAATCCCTAACAACTATGTGATACAGACATGCCTGAACTGTACTTAATGCTCAATAAATGAGCAGGTTGCAGATACTATTGAGGCATGGATAAAAGAAAAATCATTTTTATATGTTACAGTATTTTTTTCTTAACAAATACAGTTCTCTAGGCCAAAATCATAGCTGTTGAGACCCCACTGAAATCTATACAGCTAAAATGTGATTTGGTTTTTTAACTTGTTTTCAGGGTTTTTTTTCTTTTTGTTATTTTTTTAATGTGTGCAAGAATGGAACTGGGAAGTCTTAAGAGAAACACGTCTGTTGTTGGTAGAATTATATTTGCTATGCAGTTATCTAAGTTTGCAGTAAGTCCTCATGCTTTTGAAATATAGAGACAACAGCTGCCCTCTGTTCAGGCTGCAGACTTGACCTTTAAAAGTTATCTGTGACAAGAGATTGAAATGTTTTTCTTTCATCCACAGGTTGTTGCATTTATGAATTCTCGTGTTGGCCAATATTTAGATGACCATCCTTTTGTTGCCTTATCACTCCTGATGTTTGTTGCAGTGTCTGCTATTCCAGTTGCATTTTTCCTGATTTTTGTTGTTACAACAGCCATAATGGCCTGTATCGGGGTGATAGTTATGGAAGGTATTGTATGCACGAATGCGTGTACTTACTCCCTTTTAAGGCATAATGTCTTTTCCTTTTTTTCTTCCTCTTTCTGGAGTTTCCAGTTCAAGCAATTGAGGATTTCTCTGTGTAGTTCTCAGGTCTCAACAGTAGTGAAACTCTTAAAAAGAATGGTAACCTGATTAACTGTAGTCTATTCAGGGAAGTCCCATTTCCCTTTCTAATCTCAGGCACCAGGATATGGCTAAACCAGTTATCATGACCATGTGTAGGTTTTATAGCGGCTAGCTAGTTAATTGCAGACTGTTTTCCCAAATAGTTTGAATTTGGGCTTGTGGTAGAAAGTCAGCTCTTCTAATTTACTTGTATATAAACTTGTTTAAATAATGAACTGTTTTTCTTTTATTAGGTGTTGTAATAGCCATAGGTGGCGTAGCCCTCCTTTGTGTGCTGTGTGGCCTGGGTGTACTTTCACTGGGAGTTTCTGGAGTCCTGAGCGTTTGTTATGTAGTTCTTTCAACTCTGGTCAATTACTGGTATACTTCAAGGTGAGTATTTTTCTTGATCCATGTACAGTGTCCAGTGTCTTGATCCATGCTTGGATTTCGAACTCTGCAACTGTACAATTGCATCGATTACTTCATTTATTCTAACTGGGCCACTGTTGCTTCGTTTAACAAATGTTTCTTGAATGTTAGAGCATCATTGGCTACCGTGGTGGGTCAGTGTGCAACATATAAGTGTCTAGTCATCAATACCTATTTTAATGAGTTAATACACGCCCTCTTTCCTGTTTAGGAAAGAAGAAATGTAAATTGGCTTTACACGTGCATGCGCTACCACAACACAACATCAAGCAGTAACACACAACTTTGTCTCCCTCAGAGAGTGACATCATTAAAACACATTTCCAAATTGCACTTTGCCTACAGGACGAACCTTCTGCAGTTCTTTCTGCATGATGACCCAGCTACCTCTGCTTACCTGCATTTGTCAAGTAACGGACCAAAATTAGTTGTAGATTTGGGATAGGCAGAGGGGTGCTTAAAAGGGACAGTGTGGCAAAAATAGAAATCACAGGTTTTGCTGGATGCAGCACACATGCTGCTTGCCAGTGATGTCTCCCAGTACTTAGGCTTGGAGGTCTATTTCTGTCAGCGTTGCCTCGACTGTGCTCTTACCGGGCATCTGGCTCGGAGTAGGAGGCGCTGACAGGTTGTGCTGGAGTGCCACCTATTGCCCGCTTAAATGTCTTATCAGGGAATTAATAATGGTTGCTTCTTAAGCACAGGGAAGAGCAAGAAGGAAAATTACAGCTGCTCCCTGCTAGACTTTGTCAGTTTGCTCCTTCATCGCAGCTGTACTTCTTGCATGGCTCTCAGGGACATGCAAAACTGCCTGTGGAGCCTGTGATACTGTCAGGATGACAAGACGCCCAGTGTAAGTAAGGCCCAGTGTGCTTGCATTTCTTCCAGTGCTCCATACTGCTCTTCCAGGGCATGCTGCCAAGTCCATAACATTGCCCACCAATTCCAGAAAAGACTTATTTTTTTCCATAGCATATCCGAATACGCACCCCAGCCTATAGACTGGTCATATTGACTCGCGGCTTTGATGTGAAAACAGATAATACCTGCTCTTTTTATGTTCCTCTGTCTTTTGAGAGAAGTCTGGTAGACTGGCAGTGGATGTTCCAGAAGTCTCAGAAGTCTCTTCTCATTTATATCTCACATTGCTCAGCTTTTTTGAGCAAAAAGTTAAAAGACAATAATCTTACAGAAGAACAGACTGTAAAAACATTATTTTCTCCTGTATACAGGGATCAGATAAAGAAGCAGGAAGTTAATGGGAGTTTGCCGCAGAAGAGTCCTTCTGTCTTGGATCTTTCCGCCAATAATGGAAAGAATGAGTAAGTGGGTTTCTCCCCACTTCCTTCATAGGCACTTAACTGTACTCACCTTTGCGATGTTATTGTTTACTCGTTGAGCGTTCAACCTTTCTGCAGTCCTTATGGAAACAGAAAAAAATCAAAGTGCATCTGACACTGTCACTGTAAAACTAACATTAAGAATGACCATTAAGCAGCAGTGCATTGTGATGTCTATGTGAATGATGGAATGTTCCACAGAATTTGGTAAAGGGACGTCATAGTAACAGCTACTGTTAGGTCAGTGACAATTAGGTGAAAGAAAGGGTACGTAGGTATTTGACTTCCCATTTGTTACTGGAGTTCTGGATGTACTATCTTTCAAAATTCGTATGCAGCAGTTGGTAATCTTTATACATAAAGTGTCAAAGCTCAGAACATGAGAAACGAGTTTCGAATGTTAAAAAATATTTTTAAGCTTAAACAGCCTTTGTTAAAATAGTATGAACGCACCATGCTGATGCTTTATATTTATTATAAGAGGAAAACTGGGGTTTACTATATGTTAAGTTATGGTATAAGCTTTTATATACCTTTAGGTGTTGCATTATTCTGAAGGGACATTTTTCTTGTTCTCATTGCGTCATGACATCAATGGTATGCGATTAGGTCTTGCATTTTGACTTGTTTAGGTATTTAAGTAGCCTGTTTTGCTTGTCAGTTGTAACTTCTTGTATATTATTTAAACTTTTTTCATTTTTGCAAGTGCTGTATTTCTGAGCATTAAGAAAGTATCTAACTATGTTAGTTTAATAAAGTGTTGTTTGTTTAACCAGGTTGTCTAGTTACTCTGTTTATTCTGTAGCAAAAACAAGTTTTCTAGATCTGCTTCTAGGAAGGCTACATTTAGAGCTGAAATTTTCTACTCACTTAATGTTAAAGTATTTTGGCCGGCCAATATTGCTGAGCCACAAACTGCACACAGCTTGTATTACTTGAGATTCCTCCCCTTCTCATGCCTGTAAAGGACATGCAGAGTCCTGAGGACTAAATTAGTGTAATACTCCAGTGTTGTAAGAACCAACATGCTCTTTGACTCCAGTTAAATCTTGACTGGAGTCAAAGTTACCTGAGCCGTAAGGCGTTCCCTTGTGTACTGGTGTTCCATAATGTGCACTGGTGGTAACATTGTCAGCTGTCCTGGTAAGCTGGCCCCACACTCCAGCAGCAGAGAGAAACCATCTTTAGTGCTACTCTGTATTACTGTCTGCAGGAGGCAGACAGGACCTGATGCCAGTTCATAAGGGGCTCTAGTATTTACTAAATTCCAGTTAAATGCGACAGATTTACAGAATTAAGACCATAACAGGAGATCTATTTCATAATTTACTAAGTAGATAAAATGTTTCTTTTTCCAGGTGCTTCAAAGCTTTATTCCAACCAGAATTTTATTTTTTTAGCTTCCAGTTGATAATAGCATACAAGCGGTAGGAAGTGAAAAAAACCCACAAGAAAAGTACTTTCTCTCCTTGTATGAACAGCTAGTGTTGTGATACTGTTTACATGACATACAGCCTGGAGAAATCCATCTGAAAGATGGTACAAAGATTTGACAATATATATGTACATGAGTTTATTACACTGCTGTTACCCCACTTTTAGATCAAATCTGCAGCTGCTGTCAGTTACAGTAGAACTCTGCCAGTTTGCAGCAGGTGAGGATCAGTGGGAGAAGAAAGAGAATGCTGTTCTTAACAATTGTGTGGTGCTGGGCGATATGCAAATCACAGCTGTAAGTAATACAACCTAAAAGCAAATTCCCCGGTGCATTCACTGGACTCCAAAGAAATGAAAGAAACTGGTGTTTGTAAAGGAAGAGACTGCAACTGGGTAGTACCGCAGGGGCTCTGAGGTGAAGGAGGTGTTTCACACTGGCTGTTAAATGGACTATATTATGCTTTGTACAAATGGACTGATGGCTGCTTTTCAGAGCTGTGAAGTATGGATTTCCAAGTGCTAGAAATCGTTAAAGCTAGCAAAAAGTAAGCCTTGAAATGGCATTCTAGTCATTACAGAAACCTTCCTGCCTTTCACCAGACTGCTTGCCTCCACCATCAGGATACAGTTTAAGCCTAATCTTACTTCTTCTAGACAGTAATGCCATCAATCTAGGAGTTTACTGGCTGCTAAGAGCAGACTAATGACTATGAAGGAAATGACACAGAGATTAGCCTGACTTGACTATAGTGCAGTCACCACCTCATTTATTTAGTGTTTCCAGTGTTGCCTGTTTTACATCCCAAACAGCTGTAATTTCAAACACACCTTGAAAATAAATCACTTGTTTATCTCCTATTATCTTCTATCAGTCTGCCTAAAATGAAACATATTAACTCCCTATTACTGTGCTTGAGACCTCAAAATGAATTGCAATGGAGAAAGCACTTTGCAGGAGGGAAATAATCCTGTTTATCATCTGCTCTGCAATTTACCAGGCATAGCTAGAAACTATCAGATTTCCACACTTACACAGCTTATACCTTTCCAGTTTAGGATGATCTTGCTTCAGAATCTAAAGAGATTAACCTAAGTCTATGCCTGCAAATCTTGTTGCAGACTTGGCTGTAGGTTAAGATGGTTCTTTGCAGAATTGTATTGAGATATTTATACTCAATTAGACACTAAAAGCAAAATGTGCTCTTAGTGCTCACCGTCCATCGTTTTATGTAGTGGATTTTATTTACTTCCAGGCCCCATTTGCCCCCCCCAGAGCACAAGGTCATTTCTTAGTGCATCAGTGGATCCTGATTCTCTGTCTTCAGCACTAAAATGGAATTCTGCTTTCCCTGCAAGAGTGTTTCCAGCACTCTGCTGTCAGCCTGGTGACAGGTGCTGCCTCATTACATCTTGATGGCACTTTTGCCTGGTAGCAGTACAGGGAGCAGAGGAGCTGCTTTTTAACCTGCATTAACTGTCTCTGCTGATGCTTAGAGCAGTGGCTTTCTGAGCAGACCAACACAACTCCAAGGCATCAGCAACCTTTATTCTTTCAACATGAAACACTAATATCTTCAAGCTACTCCTGGGGACCAATTTTTCTTGAAGGATGGATTTTAAAATAAATCACACTGAGGGTTGAACAGCTGCATCCCCAACAGCTCCAAGGCTGTTCAAAACTTTCCTCTGCCCAGTAAGTGCAATAAACAGATAAGTGAAAATATACATTGGTATATAAACTATAGTAGGTGTAGGCAGGGGGGAAGAAAAAAAAAATCACTTGTGAGATGGTTTTGAAGAAAGCCTGAATAAGGATATACATACAATTGAGCAACATAGTATGTCTGATACATAATATATCTATTGAAACATTTATTCATTACATATGTATGCATTTGAATAGGTCTCCATACACATATATGGAAGGATATACACTCAGGTGCTCTTTCATTCTATTGTTAATTTGTGTTCATACATATGAAGGGAAGAGTGGGTATATGCACATATGATTAGACGCGGTNACATACAATTGAGCAACATAGTATGTCTGATACATAATATATCTATTGAAACATTTATTCATTACATATGTATGCATTTGAATAGGTCTCCATACACATATATGGAAGGATATACACTCAGGTGCTCTTTCATTCTATTGTTAATTTGTGTTCATACATATGAAGGGAAGAGTGGGTATATGCACATTTGATTAGACGCGGTTTAACGTGTACATTTGTGAAAGCTGCTGAGAAAGTGCCTGTGTGTGATTACACACAACCACACACAAAAAGCCCTACCTCATCTTACATGTGCGTAAGAAATCTGCTATTGTTCGCATTCAGAGCACTCACGGTCTGTTAGGAGCCAGAATATCCGCAAGGCATCTCCTCACCGGTGGTCCTGGCACAGCTGACTTTTTCCTGCCTACACTTGTCTCTACAGGTCACCACAGCAGGATGAGCTATGGTAGCTTCATCATGCCCACTGCGTTTGGCATCATCTGCCTGTTGGGCATTATTGGTATGGTTATCTACACGGTCTTAAATCTGGCCCTAGCAGTAGTGTCCCAGATATCTTCATCATCAGCCTCTCCATGGTGGATCTGCTCTTCCTCCTGGGCACGCCCTTCCTCATCCACCAGCTGCTGGGGAACGGAGCCTGGCGCTTTGGGGAGACTATGTGCACAATCATCGCTGCCCTGGATGCTAACAGCCAGTTCACCCGTGCCTACATCCTCACTGCTATGTCCATTCACCGCTACCTGGCCACCGTCTACCCCTTCACCTCCACTCGCTTTGGCAATCCCTGTCATCTGTGTGCTCTGGGCCTTTTCCTTCCTCAGCATTACACCTGTATGCATGTATGCCCAGCTTGTCTCTGTACCTGGAGGTCTACTAGGCTTTGGGATTTGTCTGCCAGACCCCCAGAGGGACATTTATTGGTACACTCTCTACCAATTCTTCCTGGTCTTTGCCATCCCTTTTGCCCTCATCACAGTGGCATGCAGAAGGATCATGCTCAAGATGGCCAGGTCCGCAGAAGCGCTGATGAGCCAGAGATGCACCAGGACACAAACAAAAAAGTGACCCATACAGTAATTTCTATCTGCATGGCTGCCGCCTTTTGCTGGGCACTTTTTCACATCCTGCAACTGGCCCAGCTCACCATGACTTACCCCACCCTGCCTTTCTGTTATGCCTACAATGTGGCTATCAGCCTGGTTTATGCCAACAGTTGTCTGAACCCCTTCATCTACATCTTGCTGGGCCAAAATTTCCGGAGGTGGCTCGGGGTTCCTGTAAGGCCAGCAGCTGCATGGTAGGCTTCCCAACACAGGAGCAAAAGCGTTCAGGGGGATGCAACTGAGGCAGGGCAGCCACTGCTGCATTTGGTGTCTGTCTCTGGCAGGTAGGAAGACCTGCAGCAACTAGGTAGGGTATACCGCGTAAGCCAGCCACTCTCCATTCCCAACCACACACACATGCAGTGCAGGCAGGTGAGCACCGTGCACCACATCTCCTACGGGACAGACATTAACCTCTTCCGGAGACAAAGTAATAGCAGCATTTGAGCAGAAGCTTTGTTTAGCCTTGTGTTCTTGTTTACATCTTCCCTGACAGCTAGGAGTTTTGTTCTCCCCAAGAGATAAAAAGCTTTCAGGCATTTTATTTGCTTAATCCACATACTAAAAATATTTTGGTGCAAAACCCCAGACAAGCAGCAACCTAGGGCTGAGACACTGCCTCCATTTGATTATTTCTTGGATCATTTTTCCCTACTTTGAAACATGGTTCAAGAGCACAACACACTTTATGAAGACTTTAAACAATAGGACAATCACGTTCTCATCTCCTTTCTAACACACAGCTCTATAACACCTTTAACAGCAGGTGACACATCAGTCATTATCTGCCAGGAAAACTGCCAATTTTCCAGAATCAGCAATTGTTAAGAAGTCCAATAAATATTCTCAGATACATTTAAACATAACCAGATTAATTTATTCACGATCACTGAGACAGTGCTGTACCATCTTACTAGGGGGCAACAGCAACCCAAGTTAAACAGCAGTGTCACTAAGTTACAAAGGTTGCTTTGCAGTGAAAAGCAAGGATTAAATGCTATCTACATTAAAAAAAAGAAAACAAAATAGTTCCTTACCATTGGCAGTGTATCATATGCACACGCATGTTATCATAGTATTTCCTCAGCCGGCAGCAAGCCTTTAGTAAATAAGCATCTTGAAGCATACTGCTCAGGTTTTTAACATGATTATAGGTGGCTTGTTTTTCACGTGCCCATCGTGAGCAATTCTGAAAGGACCTGACAGTAGAAATCACAGAGCATCTATTCTCTGACAATAAAACCATTTTGCTGCACATGGCAACCAAAAATCACTGGGCTTTAGTTCTAAAATACTATTATTTTACTAATAATAGCAGGCACTACACCCAGAAAAATGGGCAAACACAAAGGTTCTACACACTTCAGTTTTAAAGGAACATTTGCCGTTTTATGGTTAGATCAGTTAAAGCTGATCAAATTCTTTATCAGGAATGCTCAATTGCTAGAAAGCACAACCTACTTCAATTTTAAGAAATTAGAAGTCAGAAACATAATCACTACCTTGATTTATTCCTGTTCCTATGAAGTAACCAAACATAAACACTGCAAATGAAGAAATATACCTATGATTATTTATATGCACTCTGTAACCTGGAAGATCCTTATCTCCAACTCTTTGGATTTTCAGGAGCTATTTATTTTGTTTTAATAGCATGTTAATTCAGCAAACAACTTACAAAACCACATAGCCAGCAATCCTGAGGAAAGGCAGCTCCAGTAGCTTTAGTAAGTACTTCGAAAGACAGAGCAATAAACCCCTTACACCTGCCTCGNACTGCAAATGAAGAAATATACCTATGATTATTTATATGCACTCTGTAACCTGGAAGATCCTTACCTCCAACTCTTTGGATTTTCAGGAGCTATTTATTTTGTTTTAATAGCATGTTAATTCAGCAAACAACTTACAAAACCACATAGCCAGCAATCCCGAGGAAAGGCAGCTCCAGTAGCTTTAGGAAGTACTTCAAAAGACGGAGCAATAAACCCCTTACACCTGCCTCAAAGTGACAACACTTAAAGCATTAGACCACAGCTCATATGCAGATACATGGCTTCAGGGATCTAATCCTTTCCCCTAGGTTTCCTTTATACCCTTATCTTTTGCTGAAGGGAGTGGGCATTGCTTGATAAACTCATCAGACACTGAAGTAAGTGAATTTATTCCAGCTCTGAGCCTGGCCTCACAGGAAGCATTTCCTCTTGCATTTTAAATTGATTTTTCATTATGTAATTCATTCTGTCATCAGCACATACCAGGAGCTAAAGCTGTAAATTCTCCATTACCAGCAGGTAAGCATGGAGCAGTTTCACTCCTGCTACCCTGACCTTTGTGTGTTTATTAGTCACTGTCATTTTAAAGCTTCTCCCCCAGTTTTTTTAATAAAAGCTGCTTTCAGTGCTGTGTCATCACCACATTAGCACGGATTTTGATACAGATAAGCTGAAGAAATAAAACTAGGTCAGCACAGACTAGCTGTTTTCACTGGAGACAGTAAGGCCAATCCTTCCAATCAGGGTGTAGGTTGTTCAGGGTTTCATTGTGTGGTTTGGGGTTTTTTGTTATCAAACACCACAGTAGAGCTAAGTAGTCCTTAGCAAGGAAGCCTAGGGAGATAGTGCTGAGGCCCCATTTTCTCAGCTGCTCTTGTCTTTCTGCAGCAGGGAGATGGGCAGCAGTCTTTCTCACATGGGTGGCACCATTCCCAACAGGGTCCTCTGGGCCTGCCCAAGCCCAAGGGCCTGATTCACTGGCCCTTACTTCAGACAAACATGCCTGCATGGGCAGCTACTCCTGCTGCAGCCCTAATCCTTACATCCTGGAGGCCCCCAAACATCCCAAGTCTAAGAGCTGAAGCAACCAACTTGGCTATGATTCCTGAAGGAGCTGCTTGAGCTCAGGTTGCAGTGACCCCAGTGCTGACTCCACATGCAACAGGTTCATTGACTTTCTTAGGGCTCCTCGCTATATCATCATTCACCCTTCACCTGCCCACATGTGGCAGTAGAGAGACACATCAGGCTTGAATACAGTAAAGGAATGCTTTGTATTTGTAGAAGGAATTTAAAAATTCTATAGTTAAACACACTTCAACAGGGGACTGAGAAACAGCAGCACTTGTAGAGGAAAAGGGAAGGAATGCATGTGGCTGGGCTTCAAGGCAAATTATTTAGGAAGCAGGGGGCAAAAAAAGGGTCCCTGTTTCCTTTATTTAAGTAAGTTACATGAGTCTTCAAACTTCCACTGCAGTGTCCACAAACAGAGCCCAAACAAACCACCCTGGGAGAACTATAGAATTAACCCTCCCCGACACTAGGGACAGATCTCCTCACCTGCCATGTCTGACAGCGTTCCCCTAAGCAAACAGTGCTAGCCAGGGACGCAGATCAGGCAAGAACAACGTTCCCTGCAACCTGGATGGCTGTCTCTGTGTGCAACCTCCCCAGCTAGTAAGAATAGTACAAAAGATAGAATTCGAAAGATAAAAGTAAAGCTCCAACCTAGGCCCTTACTAAAGATAAGGGAAATATTTTAAACACCCTCACTAGTGCAAATCTCCAGATTAATATATGCAAGAAATACTTTAATTTATGGGAAAGCTGGCTAGCATTTCTTTTACAGAGCATTCACCTAACAGCCAATATAATGCTACTTAGTAAACTCCAATTGTCCCGAAACGCAGGTTCAAACTCCATCCAGCAATAAGACACAAGGGAACACTTCTCTGCCTGAACATGCTCCACCCTTTTCCCACACTTCAGAACAAGAAAATGGAGAGAGGAGAGTATGAAAAATACCAGCCTTATTTGGCTCAGAAGAGTTAACAGCCCATACAGTGAAATACAACATGCTGTCAAGTACAAAAACTCTCTTCATCAAGCACCACTTTTCTAGCTTTTACAGAAATACTTCGTATTCCATCCAAGTGCTAAGTCAACAAGACTGAAGTATAGCAGGTGGCTTACTGGAAAATAGTCCAAGTAATCGTTGCAACCCTAATGTCAGCAGGCTGATAACAGGCAGTAAGTTACTGAAATAAATGGCTCCAACATGAAATTCATAGTTTCATTGTACTTCTACTGATGCTATAATTGGTTAACAGCAGCATAAAGCCTTCCCGATGCTCATGTTCCCAGTACTCCATGCTCACCTTGCATAGAACTTACATTAATATTTAGAAAGCATAATCTGAAAACTGTTATATTAAAAATAGCTCATTAATAACACTTATTAAGTGAAGTAAGGGCTGTGGCAGATGAGTCCCCAGCCCTATAGTATTTATGCACAGCGTGCTTGACGATTAGCACTAGCTTGATCTAAAGCCCTGCATGCCAAGAGAACAGAGCTGGACTTGTGATGATCGCTGTCCCTGTTTACAAAGTCTCCAGATAATGTTTAACCTAAGGCTGTTAGTGCAGAGCAGTTTCATCCCTTTTCGTTATCGCATGCAATTGTTTTTTTATGCCTTATTTCCTTGACTCTGTAAGGCAACACATACAAAAAAATAAAGAGCGCAGTTGCATGACCAAAACTGCCCCATTTCAGACTGTTACATCTACAGATATCACTGCCCTCATCTATACTGAAAGCTGCAATAAACAATTGCAGTAACATTTTAAAAACATACACTGACCTTTTAAAACACACTTACTGTATTTCTCAGCATACTGAAGTTCTGAGTGCTACCACCTTTCATTCCAGGTTACATAAAAGAAAATCCTAGGCTTTATTTGTGGGACCGTAAAACTGAAGAGCCCCAAGATATCCATGTGCCTCAAACGTGCAGCAAACCTTTAGCAACTCAGTGCTTTTGCTCTGCCACCAGCTCTAGGATGGAGGGCTTCTAACATACTAGCTTCAGATATAACCCCAAACATTTGTGTTTAAAAGGAAATTACAGCTGAACCTCACTAATCCCAGCATTTTAGGATTCTGTCATTATTTGGTTTAGTGCAGAAAAGTGACTGCTAATACAAGTAACATTCCTCACATGACTACAGAAGTGGAGGTGTCCCTGAAAGCAGCTATTTTGGTATAAAACAAAAGCAAAAGGAAACAATACCATACAAGTTAAGGTACTAAGCACAGAAACTCTGCTACTGGTGATAACAGCAGGGGTAGGAAATGGTGTAGCAACCTAACATTTAGTTTAACAGAGCTGCCCCAGTTACCAAGTCCCAGAGGAGTGGGGATCAGTTGTTGTAACCTGGCAGAACGTGAGGAACCCACAGGTCAAATGCAGTCTAATGAAGTTAAAGTGGTACAACCGGTCTTCAAATAAGGTGGCATTAATGCAGAGGCATCATCAATGCTCTCCCTTCTCTCTACCTGCAGGCTAAACATAATGTTAAACCCTGCATGGCTGCTGCAACAAAATGCTATTTAGTTCGTGGTTACATGGTAGTTTCCTTTGAACTTACTTGAATTCAGAAAAATGTTCCTTCAGAGAAGAAGGACAACATATCAAACCCAGAGTTTGACTTTTTGATAGAAGAGACAGTTAATAGTGTAATACCATCAAGATGTTGGCACAGGAAAGTCTTCATAACTTCTTCTGGCACACTAATAAATTGGAAAAGTTTTCCAATTTTTGTATTGACTGGGAAGACTTGTATGTAAAAACTTACTGGAAAGCTAACAAATAATGTATTGCTACATACTTCTTTCTTCATAATCCAAGTGCCTCTTGGGCAGGGGGAGAGGGAAAACAGGTATAATGAGTAGCTTTTCTTCTAAGCATCAACACGACTCTGTTTTGTGTTTCTATGCATAAATGTCACAGACAAGACAGCTTTATCTGTTACCTACTTTTTTTTTCCCCTTTCAAGAAAGGCTCCATTTCCTCCCTCAATTTTCAGAGACCCTAAAATTACACATTCCTGGTGCCCCTACTGAAGGGCCACAGAACTTCTGGTCACCAGAACATCAGCTCGGGCAGCAGGAAGAGCCTGTTACACTTCGCAAGAGTTCTCTTCATATCCTTCTAGCCTGCTGTGTTCAGAAAAGGCAGGCTCCAGCTTCACTGTAAGTGCTCCTCCAAGGACATTTTGTAATTAACTGAGTCACCTAGTAAGGAGGACAAGGGTTTTGTTTGGGGTGTTTGTTTTGGGGGTTTTTTGTTTTGTTTTTTACAGTAGTGTCTTAAACCAAATGCTGGGTGTTGCTAACATTTTTCATTTCCAGCTACAGCAAAGAGCTCACATTTACAAGAACAGCTGGAAGAGCTGCACCTACTACAGACATTGGCACAACACAAGTTTTAAAAAAAGCATTGAATGGAGTCACAATTGTAAACAAAAGCATTTGATAAGCATTTCAGAAAGGAGATTGGCTGCAAAGTCCAATGTAATACAGTAGTGGGAGATTTCAGAACAAAAAGTCTCATGAAATTCAGTATTCTAGGCATCATTAAAGCAATATCTTCAATGAGATATTAAGAGGACTAGCAGTATCCAGTTTCCTAAGCGGATACAGAAGAGAATACATGTTAGACATAAATTAACAAAGTAAGAGGTGCTACACTGAACGCTCTCTACCCTGACAGGTAGTGGAAAGTCACAAGAAAAGAAAGGCAAACAAACCTGAAATGGCTCCAGCAAACAAATATTTTTCTGCAATCCATAATTGGCCTGATGTATTTATCATGCAAGATCACAGAGAGGCTAAGAGACTAGTAGAACCAGAAATTATTTGTTCTTAATGAGCAAGCCTTGGTTTTAAACCATTGTTTTTCAAATCACCGCTATCCCTGGCTGGCCACTACTGCAATACAGTATAATCTAGCAGAATAAAAAGCATTAGATAAGGATTCAGGAAGCCTGAGTTTTAACCTCCAATGTCCAAGCATAAACATGCATTTATTTGCTTATCAGTAATCACTAACAGGCTCCCTCTGTGTCCATTTCCTTAAAACCACTAGTAATTGTATTGCTTGTCTTGTGGGGAAGCTTGGAGGCTTACAGCTAGAGAGTAAGGCAATACTGAGGATTGCTCTTACTCCCTTTAGCTGGGCCACTTGGGAAAACTTTTTCTGTTACCCATACAGTTAGAATACCAATACCTTATTTAGAAGCTGTTTAAGTCACAGCAGAGCACAGTGTCTGTTCTGATAAGGGTAACACTTTACTTCAGAGAGGTATTCCTGGCTTTATCAACTGCTGGAATCTCCAAAATAACCAACTAATTGGTCTACAGGGACCAGAACAAGCAGATATGGCATCAAAAACCCTTCTAAAAACATATTACTAACAGCAATACATCTGAAAACAAGGACCGGACCTACAGAGGTAGAAAGGGCCAAACAACCTACTGATGACTGCAACAGAAGAGAAGGTAGCAATCAGCTGGCACACTTGCAGCACAAGAATTTCTTGCAAGAGCTTAGTACCAATTAGAGAGGCAGATACCAAGCATCTGCTGGTTAGTGAGATGACCAGAATTCCTGAAGCTCGTGTTCAGTACAAGAGCACTAGACTAGGCTACCAGTAGCTACAGGTCCATCTCCTTTGGGTGTCCATGTCCCCATACCACAGGTGGTCTGTTGGCTGCCCGAAAGGTGACCATGATCTAGCCACACCAGTCTAATGCAAGGCAACCATAGCCCATAGGAAAGGCAGCTGTGCTCAACAACAGCAGACTGATACCAGAGCAAAGAGGAACATGGATTTTTAATCCAAAGGGGCAGAAGGGCAGCCCTGACCACAGCTGAACAGCTGGGTGCTTAGCACACCACTCCTGAGCTTTCTCCAGCCTCAAGCTTATGATCTTTGACTCAAGTGTAGCTAAAGAACAGCTAGTGAACTGGAAGAGCTACGTTACA
Organism: Steatornis caripensis; assembly: GCA_013398225.1. Taxonomy (NCBI): domain Eukaryota; kingdom Metazoa; phylum Chordata; class Aves; order Caprimulgiformes; family Steatornithidae; genus Steatornis; species Steatornis caripensis. The sequence continues at coordinate 715,943 of VZSC01017418.1, read as the reverse complement.
GAGTCTACAGCTCCTCAGAAACAGAGCTAGAGCATTAAAGCCATTCTGAAGGCATAAAACAAGCAAATTAAGGAGCTAAATTTACATGGTCACTTCCTAGTACTAGAGATACAGGCACATACAGTTAAACTACTCTAGGACAGCTTACTCAACCACATTTAGTCCTCTGTCTGTAGCAGTGACACAAAAACAAATAAAAGTTATCCTTGCTTCAAAGCATTTTGCTGTTTTTGGAAACATCATACCTAACACTATGCAGTTAACACAGTATACTCTTTATCAGCCAAGTCATCTATAACCACTTCTATTTTGCCTTCAAGTTTCCCTTATGTGGAAGTTCATTTTACACATTGAGCTTGAGTTTCAGGCAACTAGAGGTCTCCAAGTCTCTGCAGGATAGAGCACATCAGCCTGTGCCAGCTGGCACTTCCTGGACATCATTTAAGCTGGAAAGCAACAGCAGAGCCATGCAGATGTGAAGTTTTTAAGTCTAGAAACTTTGACAAATTGACATCACTCACTGTGACAGCTGTCTTAGTCTTTTTTTAAAAAGAGACTCAGCAAGAGATTTGTCTTTTATAGCCAGTTGATTCATTTCCACCTTCACTAGCAGTAAGCTTAAGGCTGGTCACAGGCTATAGCTTACACATTGCACTCCCCAGCCTGCAATGCAGGGACTTGATTGTGACAAGCCAGAATCAAGTGAAATTATGACTAACTTTACTTTTTTTACTGTTAACTGAAAAGTAACATTACTAAAAAGAAAATTGGTTCTTGTCCTATCTTGAAGCACAACAACCTTGAAGGGCAGTGTGGCAGCAAGTACTGCTGCACAGATGGCTCTTTAGGAATTAGATAGCAAAGATACCACCTAGAACATGTATCTCAGTGTACTTTTACTCAAGTGCCACAAAACATTCACTGAGCAGCTACCTTTTTCCTGTATTAAGCCTATGTTCACCTGAGATTTAATCTTCACCCAAGATTGAATCTACGTTTTTTGTAATCTAGATGAGTAGCATGAAATGCTATTCACAGCTAGGCNAATTAGATAGCAAAGATACCACCTAGAACATGTATCTCAGTGTACTTTTACTCAAGTGCCACAAAACATTCACTGAGCAGCTACCTTTTTCCTGTATTAAGCCTATGTTCACCTGAGATTTAATCTTCACCCAAGATTGAATCTATGTTTTTTGTAATCTAGATGAGTAGCATGAAATGCTATTCACAGCTAGGCTTTGATTCTGCAGAGTAGGTATCAATAAACACTGCTTGTTTTCATACAGCCCCAGCTAAACTGGTAGTAAATTCATACTGAGTATTTGATTACTAGTGTAAAGGGTCTAGATGATGCTGAATTACCAACATCAGACATTAACACTGCAAGTTGACTGTACAGTTAAAGAGCACTGATTTGCCTTAAAGTAATATTTTTCTTCAGTTAAATCTTTTTCTACAATCCTAGGAAAGGGCAGGAGAACTCTGTGGAGTCTTACAAGAAGCTAGCTCTCACAGTATTAGAAAAACTAAGTAGTACCCTGTCAGTCATCCCATAACAAGAACTAAGGCAGCAAAGAAACCTTTCAGTATACCGGAAGCTGCCATAATCACTTGAGTCTTACCCAAAAAGCTTGAGCTTTTAAAAGCTTCAGTTCTAGTTTCAGTTGGAGCACTCTGACCAGAGACATCTAGCAGTGCCACTGCTCAGACAGACATCCATCTGTGTCCAGTCTAGTTCCTTGAACGCTATACAATACAGCAACAACTCCAGAGCCACACGACTCATCCAGAAGACTTTTGCAATTCAATTTTATTTGTAAAAAATACACTAACATACCACATTTACCAGGAATGCTCTTCTCTTTAGGCATTTAAGAAAAGCCAAAAATAGTAGCATTATGGCCACTAGGGAGAGAATGCCAACTGCAGTCATTGTAATGCCAGTCCATGCTTCCTTACTCAAGGGAATGCTTCCTACAAAGCAAGGAGGAAGATATCATTGTGGAGCAGCTCTTCACTAGACCTAAGTGACATACATTAGCACCAGACTTGCTTAGTACCTTGGGTTGCAGACCATTCTTCTGGCACAAGGAGGACAGGACCCCGCAAGCTCACCACTGCAGAGTTCACACCTGGCATCCCACTCTCTACAACAGTAATATAGTAGAGGTGAAGCCCATAGTACATGGGTTATCTTAGATCAGTACAACCCAACATCTGTTTAGACATTACCTCGCTTGCTTCTAGATGGCCTAGGGCATCTTCTCATACACAGAGGGGAGTCTGGTTGAAAACTGTCACAGATCAGAATGCTGCAATGGAAGTATACCTAGGACAGCAAACGAGAGGTCCATTCATTTTGAGACAGTAACTGCTCCTTACTGTCTGCTCTCAGGCAGCAAGTGTCACCTACTAGGCCAGGGAGGGCTTTATCTCCAGAGACAAAGGCAAAAGTCTTCACTTCCAGCCTTTGGCGATAGTTGGCATAGCTGACACCATACCCCACAGGATGAAACACAGTCCTGTAGCTGTCCAGGTCATACTCACACCTGCCAATGGGGAAGAAACAGCAAGTCAAAACAGCAGGGTAGAGATCAGTGGTTCATTTGTGGGTTTCAGAGAGGGTTTGGTGCAGGTTTTTTTTTTTAAAGCAGCAAGCTAGAGTTTGAGGTAGAGGTGCTGCCATCCTCCTACAAGTTCTAGCATACAAAAGGCAGCATCACCAAGGTAGCTTGAAGGCCACCTGAAGTGAAGCCCTCATACCTGGGGCTCTGTCCCCAGGGGAGGGGCAGGGGGAATTCAGGAATCCTCCTATGCACTGCCAGAAGCGCATTAAATTTCTCTGGCAGGACACTCACCCATCAACAACAATATTCCACTGGGGAAGTGAGCTTGGATCTTGTGAAGCCGTTGCCCAACAGTCATCCAATACCAAATGGAGGTTGGGATCATTGCGGTTCAGGACCTGAACTTCCAGGAAGATGGGCTGTCGTAGGTACCTTAATATTGGGTACTGATCATCACGGTATGGCTGCCTGTATGATTCTTCTGCAAAAACCAAAACCTTGTTAGATAAATCAGTGTACAGAAGGAACCCTGAAGAAGTCTAGAGCTCTTCAACAACAGAAAGTCCACCAGCTGCAGTTTGTCCTGGAGCCACAGGTTTAAAACATCTGTCTTGAGTAGCATGGGTAGGAGAGAAGGAAGCATACCAGGTCATTAGAAGCCCATACACCAGAACAGTTCACTTTACATCCTTCTCCCCACAAACTCCGTCACTTCCCCACCACCCAAGCCCAGAGTCAGCTTTACCTGGGTAGCTTAGAAGAACTAAGGAGAGGGGACCTCGGTTCATTGAAGAAGCTAGAGAAGGAAGGTTGTCTACCCTTACAGAGAGGGAGGCATCACCATTGCTGAAGGAGCACAGAACTGTTAGCCTGTAACAAGGAAGGAGCAGGTAAATCTTATGTTCATATATAGGATATAAAGAACCAAAAGTATTACCCAGAAAGGTTTCCAGACACCTGAGTTCACTGTCCCTTGAGATCTTACGCAGTGGAAGGTCTGTCCATAATGCCCTCACCTCATTCTCATAAACAATCTTCTCTCCATCAAGCTGCAGAGAAATAACAGCATTAGTGAGGGCATCCCCAATGCACAA
>VZSC01017418.1:696014-712127 GCA_013398225.1 Steatornis caripensis | reverse complement strand
CCCCCAATCCTGGCTACACACTTACCCAATACCTGGTCCCACATCCATTCAATGGGACATGAAACCAAACTCTGTCATTCAAAGACGACTTAAAAGCTGGCTGGCATGCAGGATCTCTGAGCCTAAGGGTCTCCAAGTCTAACAGTGGTGTAGTACTGTCAGCAAGGATTTCAAAATCCATGTACCCATCCTGGGTGCATACAGCAGCTGTAACAGAGGTTCACATAAACTGTCATGTCAGTCATGGACAGCTGAGTTTAAGCCAAGAACTGTTGTGTGGGCTATAGATACACTTTCCTGTGAAGGACTAGTTCAAGAACAAGCCATGCTGAAGGATTACCATCCAAGCAGCACAGAAGCCAAGGCCACTGAAGAAGTCAGTCCCTTACCTATTGGTGCACGCTTGTCACAGGGGCACTCTGGATGCATCACCATTGCCACAGTCTCCCCATGGAAGTGAAAAGTCAGTTTCAAAGAGGACATGTAAGACTGAACTCCTGAGCAGCTCTCCCCATGCAGCTGCAAGACAAGAGTTACTCTTCTAGAGTGTAACCACAAGAATTCATTTTAACACAGGCATATGTTAGCATTTAATTGCCCTGTGGCCATGGTGCTCTTCACACTCAGCTAGTTTGTTAATTTGAATTGCTCCACACATGCTAAATACCAACCCACTCCAAAAGGAGTATTTTTCCCCTGCAGCTGTTTTTGCCAAGAGACTTCACAAAGCCCCAGCTAGCTTTGAGTGATGCCTATCTACTATAAATCAGTTTGCATTCATCTTAATCACAACTGCCCTCAACCAGCCACAGGGCACATGACTGACTCAAGTGCTTAGTCAAGGTCAAAGCCATGTGCTCTGGTTCTCAGTAAGCACCAGAGAGTTGTGATCACACCAACTCCTGTGATTTGAGGATCAGGACTCACCCTGGACTTCAGGACTCCCCTGCTAATATGCAGCTTAACCCCTCTCGTTGTGTCTAGAGCAATCCCATTTTCCTGAAGCTGGTCCATGGGGATTGTCTTATTCTCTACACCCACAGCCATAAAGGTCCCTGGGAAGGCTGGTATGGCAACAGTCATGTGGGTTGCATTACAATTTGCTGGACCTGCAACAACATCTTTGTTATATTTAACACCAGTTTCCTTTGGTCAGAAGCAGACCACGTTCTGACTTTCTCCACACATTACCTGGTGCACAAAGCATTCTTGACTCCACAGTCAGTCTATGTTCAGGAGGGCCATACGTGAGCTTGAGTGCCACAGTGTAGAGCACCTTATCATTGTGCTGACAAAAAAGATAGAGGGCTATTAGAGAACACTAAGCTTGTGATCCATCGTAAGACCAACACTGCAGGGCCGTATTCTAGGTCTGGTTCACTACTACTCCTATTCCTGTTTGCAATGGCAGTTTTGTTCTATCTCAACATCCTTTCAAAAAGATCTGCTCATGAGACTGCCAGTCAGGTGTTCACAGGACAGGGTATAGCTAGGATCCTGCTTATAGATGCCTGTCAGCTGTGCTGCTGAGATGGACACTGTGCTTCCCATTTTATAGAGACAGGCAGTTCACAGTTTTCCACAGGTCTACAGGAGGGAGATGGTGCTCCTCTAACAGAGGCTAGGTATCTCCTCAGTGCCAGTTCTTTGTTCACCTACCTTGTAGGAAACAACTCCAGTGGCAGTAAAGGCCACCTGAAAGATCAGGTTGTGGCCATCATCTAGAAAGTTATAGCCTTGCTGCATGGCTTGCCCAAGGCTCAGCTGATGTATTCTGGTTCCATCATCAATTGAAAGAGTCCAGGTCATTGGAGCTGTTGGAACCTGCAAAGCAGGAGACCCTTGCATTAGGAAAGGAAGGCACAGCCATACAGAAGCAGCAAGGCATTACAGTTCTTCATCCTGCAGGGCTGCCACCTTGCAAGTTTTACATTCAAGCTCCATATGTTGATATTATAGAATTAAGCTTCCCAACATGACAGGATTACTCCAGAAGAGGGAACTTATTCCAGCTCAGAGATAGACTCAGTTTAGATCCAAAACCCACACATTCCCACACCTTCCCTTTGCAAGACAGAAGGCACATACCTTAAGCTCATCACTGACACTTGGAATGAGTCTTGGGACAGTTACCTGGAACATAGTAAAAGGGTTGGATCACAGGAACAGACAGTGGTCACAACCATACAACTTTAAGAAAAATCTCCGCTATAGTTTTCCAAAGCAGACAGCTGGCACCAGCATCCCAGTTTTGATAGGGCTGGAGCCCAGCCACATGCACCATTCATGACAATTTGCAGACTAGCTCTTCAGAAGACCTAGGGGTCATGCCAAAATGGACATGCAGCCAAGCAACCTTCCTGAAGTTGGCTGGAGCTTTCCCCATCTTTCTCCAGATCCCAGCCATCCCATCTTGCAGATATCTAAGCAGGATCTATAGCACTCCCGTTCCTCTACTTACTGCCATGAAGTCTTTCATACAGTTTGTTGCACCAGCAAAGAAAGGAGTAGCAATTTCATCTGCATTAGCAGTATTGCAGTGAGTCCTGTAGGTTACATTCTTCTCCTCTCCCATTGTGTCATTCACCATCAGCCTCAACCTTAGCTGATGCTGACCATGCTGTAGAAAAGAGACTTTAATTAGAAAGACAGCAGTACTTGCTGCAGCACGACAACAACTAAAAGCATGAGACAGAACTAACTGCAGAGTTGTTCTAGATCTTTGTATGAGTGCAAGGACAAGAGTGACTGTCATTTTAGAAGCTTACAGAAAAGAATATGTTCTCTAGGAAATCATACGTTAACAAGACTAGGTTGAAGAGTAGAAGGTACCACGAAAGCTGCAGAAGTCAAGAAAAAAGCCTTTAAGGACAGGCAGGCTGCAGTGCCAGAGAGTCAGCTGTTAAAGAAACAAGTTAATAAACACCAGAACAAGGAGCCCAGTGGTATTTCAAATGCCTGAAAAAACCTGATACCAGCAAGTCCTCCGGTTTCGAGGCTAGTTTGTGTTGGTCTCCCACTTACTACTCTAACTCAGTAGCATGCATTACTAATTGCTCTGTCAATATAGATATGTAGAAATAGAGTGGTGCTATGAAACTCTCAGACCTGGTCTACTTCCCTATAAGAAGTTATTTAACATAGCTCTCAACTCCATTACAGGGTAACACAATGTCTATGGCAGTGTCTGAGGGGGTTTAATCCACAGTTGAAAGAAGAGTATTAAGGTAACATTTAGAGGTTTTTTTTTAACTACTTCCAACATAAACTGCTGTTACAGAATAGTTTAAGCATTTCCACTTTTGAAAAAAGTTAGAGCTAGAAACCCCATTAAAACCAGTCCTGACCAGGAAAAAACACACTCCATCACAGCCCCTTCCCAGAATGGAGACCCCTTTACCTCCAGGCTAGTGCAGTTGACAAACAGGACACTGAGCAACCGCCTCTCATAATCCACAGTGTGGTCACAGTACACCATCTCCTCATCGCTCACATCTAAGGAGAAGGGTGAAGATCAGCCTCACAGGCAGGGATCTGCCTTTAAGCTACAGTAGAAAGGAGCAACCCAGACCAGTAGCAATACTTACCCACAACACACACATGCCAGGAGTAGTTACTGAGCTCTCTGGAAAACTCAACTTCCATCCTGTCCCTGTGACAGGTCACAGTCTCTGCAGAGAAAAGACCACAGTCAGCTCCACCACCACCCCCCTCCTGGAGACACACACCCTGCAAGCCCCCCAGCTAGCCAGCCCTGCTGTAGAGGCCCCTTCCACATCACAGGAGAAGCAGCTCCAAGCAAACCTAAAGCTCCCATCCACACCACTACCAGCCCACAGAGGCCTCATTACCTAATAGGTTCTGATCCCCCAGGCCATCAAAACAGGGGGCTAAGGGCAGCAAAAAGCCAAACAGGAGCAGCAACCTGCAAGCAAAAGAGGGCCAAATGAGAGAGCAGCAACAAAAGGACCCAGCTCCCCCACCCCAAACCCCACTCACCACATCCTTGAAGTGCTCAAGCACTGCTGCTCCACAAAGAGCCCCATCCCCACACCACCACCATAAGCTTACTCTTTGGCTGCTCGGGGAGGATTATATAGGACCTGGCGCAGGCTCCACACAGGTGCAGCCATTCTGCTGCCCAGGGACTGAGAGCTTGCACCTGACTCCTGTTGAGATGCAGACTCCTTGCTGTGAAGAGGAGCAAGAGGTCTCACAGGAGACCTTAAGGTGATACTAAGTCTTTGTCATGCGTTGTTGTTTCCTTCTATTTTTAAGGCATTTTTTTCTTGCTCAGATAGTTTACTCCCTTCGTTCCTTTGTCAGATGTTGCACAGGAAAATGCACACCTTTTAGCAGTCATATTTTAGAAAGGAGATTTCTGTGCCACTTTGATTTTCTGATCGTTTAAAAGAATTCCACCAGTAAATTTGTACATAACTGAGAATATTTTATTCCCCTGTATGGGCAAATCCGCAATGCTGATATAAATCTAGTTAGGAGGAAAACATGCATAGCAGGTTAACAAAGACAAGTCCTAGATCAGATCTTTAGACTGGAAGATCTTTCGAGGCTTTGGTCAGACTGACATTGTTCAAAGGTGCGGGGAAGAGGCCTGGGAAGAAAAGATCTCATATTTATGTTATCTTTCAGCTTCCCCAACACTTTTGAATTCAGACAGACTTCTAAAAAAACCCCAAAGACTCGTATTTTTAAACTAATTGAATTCTTGAGATGTGAGAAAGCAATAAGATAGATCATAGGAACAGAGGAAAATTAATATTATGAAATAGTAATTTTGGAAAGAGATGTTAAATTGGCTTCAGGGAATAATACATTTTGTATTAATGTACCATGTCTTCATGTAAAATATATTGATTTATATTTCTTTTTACAGTTACAGACCTGTGCCTAGAGCAGATTTTAGAGTTTCCCAGCCCAAGTGACAGTAGTCTCGTTTCTCTTAAAGATTTAGAGTTGTTAGAAAGAGCTTGTCTAGCAACTGCTGGTAGGTACCAAGCTGCTGGGAAGTTGGATGGGATAACTGCATGGGTTGGGGCAGGAAGCTGCAGAACGTGTGATTGCCACCAGTGTGCCGTGTAGCAAAGCGATACGATTCATACAGGCAGAGCAGATGACTAGTGTAAGTAATTTAAAAGTGTACATTCTTTAGAAGCATCTCTTTAACTCTTGTCCTTGTAAGAACATGGCAAATGCAGAGTTAAAGCTATCACGCAAGTGGGGATGCCAAGTGTGCACGATGCCGCTCATAGCAATAAGCAGGCATTAGCTCAGATCCATAACCACAGCAGAGTAAATAACACCTGACATTAGTAGCACAAAAGGAAATCGCGCTTCTGCGTTTGCCATCAATAGGATCCGCATGCCGATAACCTTTGGCAAGAAATGAACTTCCCAGAGACTCCTGAATTCGCAAACATACATCATGTACCTTTTTTTCCTCTCTCTCTTTTTTCAGAAGCAATGATTATACAGAAAACTAATGAAACAAACTCTGAAGCCATACACAAGTTTATTGTATTATGTATCTGTTATTATTTAGCTTGAGTTTAACTAACGCAGTAGGGGGGAAAAAGGTGTTTCAAGCACACATCCTTTGAAGAATTACACAAATGAGGTACTTTCAGGCAGTCAAATCCGATGTAAAGTTAAACTTACTCATCATTTCCTCACCCCTGATTCCCAGCTTCATCAAGTTGGTGGAAAAGCTTTAAGTCCCAGGGAGCTTTGGCTCATGTTCCTGGAGTTTGGCTGACCCTGAGCTGGTAGAATCTCAGTCTCACTTCACGCCGGAGCGATGCTGCTAGCTTGGGGGAAACCTGCGGAGGCCAGGGCAGCGGCAATGCACGGCCCCTTGGCAGATGGACAGCCTGTCCTCACCTGCTAGAGTTAGCTCAGGGTTTTGCCAGCTCCCAATGCCTCCTAACAGGTTGTGGCTTGTGTAGCTGAAAAGCAATGTTGGGCCAGCCAACGCTTAATACTTAGAGCAACACTATTGCCACAGTGACCACAACTGGGTTTGCCCTGCGATGCAAGTTAGCAGCTCCTAATATCAGCCTTCCAATATGTAGGTTTGTAGGATGTGATTCATCAGCATGTGCTAAAATAACTATTTGTTCTTCACTTAGTATGTCTGAATTTGCAGCTTAAGCTACAGAGGAAGCACAGCCATTCTCCTTCGAAAAAACGCAGTTCCACCCGCCTCAGCCGTTGAGCCTGTAACAATAACCATGGCCTGAGCTACAGGTAACAGCTAATTCATGCCCTAAACCACAAAACTATCTCCATGGCTTGCTTTTTTTTTTCTGCTGCAAAAACCTGCAAGGCCACCTCTTCCAATCCTCTTTTACTTGTTTGATTTTCTAACCTTTGGGGGAAAAAAAGCATTGCCCAAGAGCTGAACACCCCTGAGTGTCGGGGCACTGCATACTGTTTCTGGAGAGCACAGATCACCTCAGCACAGGTGCTCTTTCCTATGGGCTTTGGCTGTCCCTGTCCCTCATACACCAGCAGCAGGACAGCATGTGAGACACCAATGAGCTCAACGTGGCTTTTCTTGCGACTGTTTGTAGCACTGCTGATGATATCATGGGGGAAAAAAACAAAACCAAGAAAAAGGCTTTAGCAATGCAAAGAACCTGAATGCCAGGTCAGGACTCCTGCTTTTAAGCATTTGCAGCAAAAACACTGACTGCAAATGGCACTATGATACAACAGATAACGCCACTGCTTCTAGTCCTGCAAAAGCCCCCAAGTCTGCTTTCGTTTGTGGCCAGGCATTGAGGTGTGCAGGTGAGGAGACTTGGCTTTATTGCCTTTCAATTTTATGTATCTTTCCCTATTCATTAGGGCCTTGCTCCTGAGACGAGTGCGGGCAGAGTGCGAGGGCTGCCCTTGGACTCCAGACTCAAGCGTGGTTACATCTGAACAAAGATCTCATCAGGACGGGACTCGGGCAGCACCAGCATGGGTCATACTCAACCCTGCTGTGGGAATGGGGCTGCTCAAGAGGACGCCCAGAAACAGGGTCCTTGGGCACAGCAGTTTTGCCTTTCTAAGGAATGAAGAAACAAATTGTCAACATCTCTGAATTGTGTAGCTACAATTACCCTGTGTGACTAATTTCATTCTTCTCTAAGCCCATTAGTTCCAAGGATCTCATTAGACAAGCAGAGACTTACTTGCCTCCCCTTGTGCGGCCTTTACCATACCACGTCTGGTGCTTATAAAAGTTGCAGTGAGGAAATGTTGTGCTGGGTAATACCTCATACAAAACAGATGGCACAACAACATCGCTGTTCAGACAGGGCTCTGAGTTATCTAGAACAATTTAACTAATGATGTTGTAGTCTTTCAATCTAAACAGTTTGTTTAATGGGTAATATTTTATTTAAGATAGTTCTCAAAAAAAAAAAAAGAGCAATAATCAGATACATAGCCAAATCCAGTAACAAATCAAAACTGCTAGTTAAATAATTCATTAGCTTACAACACCACTCACCATCACAACAGAGTTTCTCCTGAGCCTGGTTAAGACATTTCAATTGGAAGTGGAATGGTTCTGAAGTTCTTTTCAAACCCCAAAAGAAAAGCTTCATTCTAAATACTCAGGGAGTTTAAAACATTCACAATTTTGAGCTTTAGTCTCAAAAGAAAACTCTCCATTCAGGCTGAGAAATGTAGCTCATTTGATGTTGAACCATTTGTTGCATTTTAAGTTGAGGTTTTTGGATGGGACAAAGATGAACAAATACCAGGAGTTTAGAAACAGATGGAGTTTTTGTTTGGTCTTTTCTTTTTTCTTTCTTTTTTGTGATGCCCAGTTTTGTGATATAGTAATACGTCTTGCAAAGTCCCGGCTCTTCTCTCCAATTGACGTGGGTTTTGCTTTACCTCTAATTAAAACTTGGAAGAGCAGGTTCCCACTTAGCATCACACAAAGTAACTTTCTTTTAAAATCAATATTTTTAGGTGTTAGATTATAAAAATCACTCTGCGATCAACAGTTTGTGAGTTGAATTAATTAACAGAAAAGCAAATGAATGTACTTCTGTAGTAGAAATCAGTAATCTTGAAAAATGAAAAGGTCTCTCTTGCCACCAACTCACTTTCATGGGTGTAGCTAACTGCGAAATGTCAATGCACAAGAAAAATTCTCTCCTCTCTTCTGCCAGGCGCTGGTGATACATGCAATATGTGCCTTGGTGATCATTTTACACTCTTGAGAGTAAAAAAGCTTACACTACCCAGTAAAGAAAATAAAATCCAGTGGCATAAAGAAACAGCTAATCCAATATATACATTAAAAAGTGTATGTATCACCTGTCTTTGTTCTGTGACAGCTAGTTTTTTCTAGTAGCCGTAAATTTAAGTCAGTGCTGAGCCTGGTTAAATAGAAAATGGAATAAGTGACTGCATTTTTAATTAGAAAAGTATTATTGGCAATGCAGGGAACTTAAAAAAGGGCTGAGGGTAAAATTGTCTTCTGATGCGGGGATGGAGGTGGCCTGTGCGAAGCACAGCCCTTCCTCGCTGCCCTGAGACAGCAGGATAGCACTGGGACGGCTGTGTCTGTGGACGACATGTTTATTCAAAGATTCAAACCTGTCACGGGACCTGAATGACTCTCCTTGTCTCCATGTAAGAAAGTGTTAGTACAAGTTTGTTCCTGAAGAGCTCGTCAATCCCTGTCTGAGAAAACAATTAAGAGAGAAAACCCGTTTGGAGCAGTCTCCGGTGTATTGCACGGCGGGCATTATGGGAAGTAAATGAGGTGGCGCTCCATCCAGTGATGGCACCAGCTCTGGACAACAAATTGGTCTGCAATCGCTACTGCTTCTGTAACACGGGCATAACGAGCAACACTGCCTCACTGCTGATTGCTGAGGGTAGATTCCACAAGGTACAGGTTAATTCAGTTAGTCATAAAGAACAACTCGACAAAAAAGTAACAATTATCTGGCAGCTGTTGCGAATGTGATCAGAATAACAGAGAGCCTGCAGCACTTCATTCAGCAGCAGGCAGTCTCTTACTGATTTGTTCTCAGCTACTGTTTTAAAACTGACCTTTTACATGGTATTCTTAGTAATACTTTTGAACCTAAAAAATAGAATTACAGTCAATTCTATCAGCTTCTACTCATAGAGGTAGCCCTTAATGCCACTGAAATCGGAGGAAATAATTTCTAAAGTGAGAAGTGGTTATGTGAGATGGGGACTGGACCCATCTGCTCACAGGGGGGGACAACAATGCCCGGGCTGGGGCAGTGGATTCAGACCCATCACGTTTCCGTTTCTTGAATTCGCTGTGCTATCCTGAGGAAATCCTGCACATTTTTTGCATCTAAAACAGATTACAGTACCTGTTAAATGAATTGATATTTGTCAAGTGCCTTAAGATCCTCTGATGAAATGCAATTTGCCGTTAGAAGGATCACACACTAGGCTGTGTTCTTGCCTGCTGTGACTTGCAGACCTGCTGGAGGTTTTATCCAAACACCACGCTGGTCCCAATAGACCTGCTTCCATCCGCACATCAATCTGTGTGTGCAAAACGGCTTCATGGACGAGCCTGGTTTTGCGGGGAAGAGGCTTGTTTTCAAATGCAGCAATCCAGTAAATGATAGCTTACAAAGGACGGCACAAGTAAATGCGTCTGCTTATGCATTTCATCCTATCAAGCCTCAGGAATACTTTATTACTTAGGGTGAAGTCCGGTCATACTGGCTTTTTGAAGGATTTTTTGAAGTTTTTCAAGTTTTTTTTTGAAGTTCAAGGTCCTTTTGAAGTTTTTCCAGAACAGTTAGACAAAGTCGTAGTCGAATATGCAACGAATGGTAAATGGCAAACATACCTTGTAGAAAATGAAAGCATTTACCACACCATCACCTTATTACCTATGCAGAGCTCCAGATAAGTTGTCTGCTAGGATGGACTTTGCTCCTCATTTCCATGCTCACAGGGATGTCTCAACTTGTAATCATTAATAAACTACCTCTGTAATGGAAGGGTGACTGCACAGTCTGGATATCGTTCAGAGCTGTTTTGGGAAACCAGAAGTTACTGAAAATGTCCAGCAGGTACCACAAAGCTGCAGCCGATGGCAATTTGGACCTCTTGAAAGAAGCCACTAGGAAAGACCTCAATACTTCAGATGAAGATGGGATGACACCCACCCTTCTGGCAGCATACCATGGGTATCTAGAAGCTCTGGAAATCATATGTCGGAGGGGGTAAGTCAATCAGCCTCCATTGCTTAAAGCTTGTGGCTTAAAACTACAATTAATGCATCATTTTTCTAATGCCCCTGTGACCTCAGACCCAAAAGGCTGAAATCATTATCATTGCTTTCAATGCATTGCCAAGAATTGTTTCTCTTCATTTGCAATGGCCCAGAACATGCAAGCAGGTCTGTATGTGCGGTCAGAGAAGCCGCATCGATATCAGCGGGGATCATCTCCTACATGGAGTCCGCAGGGAGTGGTTAGTAGGAGCAGGGCCCTGGGACCTCGCCTCACTGTAATGGAGGAAAAGTTGAACGACAACCTTTGGTGGTAACATATCTTTGAAACTGGCTCAAGAGAAATGCATTGTTTGAAACACTTTTAGCAAAAATCTCTTCCATTTACTTCTAAAGTGCACTTAGTAGACACATGTGAATGTTTAATGCTTTCCAGAGGCAAGTCACAACTGATAGTTTTGAGACAGCAACGTCTAAAATTGTTATTTCACTGCTTTTTACAGTATTACCATCATGATAAAAATGATAATACTGTTTCAGAAGCTGGGGTACAATACTTGCAAACCTAAAAAAAAGAAAGTAAAGGAAGGTTTTCTACAGGTTTATTTTCTAATGGTAATATTTCGGTTTGGTATCATTTAAATGTACTACATGCTTAAAATGTATTATTGAATTGGTAATTACCTCCCCACACCCCGTACTCTCTTGCTTGGAGCCTAGCTTTTAAGCTGTGATTCTGTAATAAGATCTAACGAAAGAAAATCTTTTCTTGTGTACAGATACAGTTAATAAAATATTCTTTCTGGGCTGAGGTTGAGGATTAAGTAGACCTGTATTTTCAATCATAATAATTTAAAGAAGATTAGAGAGAAAAGTTGAATAATTATTTGGCTGTATCTGAGTTTTCTTTTAGTAAAAATAGAATTGAAAATATGGAATAAAAATAGGGTTTTCATAGATTTGCTTTATAGCTTATGGAGCTCAGGTGTGGCTGTAGTAACACAATAAAAAAGACCTTTAGACTGCATGGTTATTGCTGTGTCCCCAGGAGAAGCAAAAATAGATTCACAATTTTTCAACTCGTATAATTAAGGCAGCTCCAAGGAAGTATCTTGGGTGAATAAAGGTTTGTCTCTAAACACCTAGAAGATAGAACAACTAGCTAAGGAACAAATACAAAGGGGTTTTTTTTCAAAATGTGAGTGAAAAATATGCCTTCTGCCATATAAACTGATAGAAGTCACAGAGGATGACACAAAGATCAGAATTTCTATGTTTTGTTATTTAATGTATTTCTAACTCATTTTCTTGGTTGAGGACAGCTTTGGGACAGTATTGCTCTCAAAGTCTTTAAACATATGCATTCACCTATATTTCAATCCAAGATTTCTCGACACGGTCAGCAAGCTGAGGCAGTCAGAGATACGGCTGTGGTCTCACTGGTTTTCTTGGGAGAAGCTGTATTTTGGAAGACATTCAATCTGTTCTGCACTCAGTTAATGTTTTCTTGTGAGAAGGTATTTTAATTATTTTCGACAAATACATGCTTTCCTTGAAGAGGTTTCCTGACAAAGGCACTGAGATACAGGATGGTTTTCTTTAGAGCAGTTGCAAATTTTTGGACTCAATCTTGCAACACATTCAGCCCTTGCAGAATGTAGCAATACTAACAATAAACCCCTTTCATCTTGAAATAGTTTATCTTCCCAAGCATCGAGAGACACTTTCTCTGCTTGCTTTGCAGGTACATGAATAAAAGCAAGAACAAGTAGCGGATCTGCTCTCTTTTGTGTGAGCCTCTTTCTTGGGAAAGCAGGGAAAAGAGGAGCATGAGAACCCAAAGTAGACGTCAAACCTTATCCCAAGTCCCACTGAGCTGGGAACAGACGACCTCGTTTGTCAATTGTTTGAGGCTCAAAGTCTGGCAGGCACAATGGGGAAAAGAGACCACAAACAGCTATGAAGGGACCCTGGGGGAGGACGGATGACCCAGCAGTCCCAAGGCCCAGGATAACACAGCCTGTTTGCTAATGTGGGAATTAAGGAATCTGGCATGCTTGGTCGCAGTCAGGCAGCTCCCCAGGGCAGACCCACAAAAGCAGAAATGTATACACATGGTTTCCTTATGTCTAAGTGGAGAAACTTTGATCCTTAGCAGCCACCTCCTTGTAGAAATGCCTGTGCTCTTGCAGCCTGGCACACTCAGTCTTGCCATTGTTTCTCAATGCAAGCAGCTCTGTGTCTCAGCTCTGCAGAGACCCCTGGCCTCTCTCTTGCCTGTGGCATTTCAAGCTCAAGGATGTTTTCGGATTTGGCCCTCAACGAATATGCTAGTGCTTTGCTTCAGAGATACTCAAAGCCAGGGTTCGATGCCTGAAGATTTTGTCATAGGTTGGACCATTTCATTGATAGTACAGCTGCAGGGGAACACATCTTCACTGTGGCCAGTGATGAATCCTCCTAACGTTGCCCCTACACTTGACATGCAAAAGGGAAAAGTCACCAAAAAGCCTGTAAAATACCCTACGCAAAAGCTATTGAAACAGTTTTGCATTTATTCCAAAGAGTGTAAGTCAAAGCCTGAGCCCACCATTAGCTTTGAGCAGCAAAGCAGTCAGAGCTGCAGTCCCCATCTGCACATGCCGGCTCCTTATTTCTGCCCTATTGCAGGAGGCTGGTGAGACTGGCAGGGAGCAAACCAAGCCCTGCCAGCAGCCCTGCCAGACCCTAGGATGACACAAAGGAAATACTCTGGCTCCATTACAGGGAATTGTGTACGCGGTTGCACTCAGCCCCAAGGAGCTTACTTAATTCACAGACAGGGAGGAATTAGAGCTCATGCCACACACACAGTCAAACTCAGTCCTTGTCTAAGAAGGTGCAGCACCATTCTAGAGGATGGCGCTAAGCTGGCTCATTTTCATTGGGCTGTACTCCTCATAGGAAAGCAGAGCTAAACATTTAGTATCTGTTCAATCCCACTGCAGTGCTGTGCTTGGGTACGTCCAGCTCACTGTACGCTATTTTCCTTCTCAGAGGTGATCCGGACAAATGTGACATCTGGGGGAACACACCTCTCCACCATGCTGCTTGCAATGGTCACATCCATTGTGTTTCTTTTTTGATCAACTTTGGTGCCAATATCTTTGCTCTGGACAATGACCTCCGCACTCCCCTGGAAGTGGCTGCCAGCAGAGACCGCAATGAATGTGTCAGAATCCTGGACAAAGCTGCCACCGAGCAGGCCATTCTGAATCCAAAGAGGGTCTCCAAACTCAAAGCACAGGCCCAGAGGAATGTGGAGAAACAAATAAAAGAGTGTGAGAAGCGCCAAGAGAAACACCAGCATGAAATGAACCGGAATTATTTGAAAGAAAGTGTTGGCACAGTAAGTTCTTCCAAAGGGACGCACTCCAGAGTAAAGTTGCCTAGTCTGTTTACTTCAACTACAAGTCCTTTCTCCAAAAATCTGAAAGATACTTTCAAACTGAAGGCAAAAAAGACAGCTGACAGCACAAGAAGCCAGGGAACTCAAAGCAATAACCAAGAGGATGGTACCGGTAGGATAACCGTGATGCAGTTGTTTGATGAGAAAGAGGAGGATGAATTACTGAATGAGGTCAGAGAGAAAAACTTTTCTGATAATGACAGTCAGCTCTCCATTTTTCAGCGGCCAGGTCTTGGTAAGATTGTATTTGGAAGGAATTTAGCTGCAGATGTAAATCCTGGAACTGAGTCTTCTGAGAAAGAAGGTATAAGCTTTAAAATGTCCAGTGAGCTCTTTCAGTATGACAGTGCTGAGAATGGCAAGGAAGATGATGCTGAAAATGGTGCTGATATCGCTTGGCATGAGGAAGAAGTCACTTGGGATGATGACGAAGCAGAGAACACGCCCCTTGAAGTATTTCTGGCATCACAGATGCTGGATGAGTTTCTTCCAGTCTTCATGAGGGAAAAAATTGATTTAGATGCCCTGATGCTATGTTCTGATGAAGATCTACAGAGCATTCAGATGGAGCTTGGGCCCAGAAAGAAAGTCCTGAATGCCATGAATAAAAGAAAGCAAGCACTCAAGAACCCTGGAAAGACTGTAGATACTTGCTTATAAATTAACATACCTGCTGCTGTAACCTGCACACTGATTCATTATCTTTTCCTCTTTCCAAAGAGCATGCAATTCTTTTCAGACATCTGCTAAAGCAAAAGGGAGAGATGTTACCAATTGCTTTAGAAAGTACAGCAAGGACAAAAATTTTCCTCTCTGGATAGGTGGCTGTGGTATGCAGGATATTAATTCAAACATATTCTGCCAAAAAGAAAGAATGTGAAGGTAAAAATCCCAAAGCTCTAGATTTAAAGATTTTTCTCCCTGAACTGTTTATGGGGATTGGATTTATTTTGGTCTGAATGTCTTAAAATATTAATGAAGACCAGCCACACTACCTTCCTGAATAAAGCCCTTCCTTTCTTCTCCAAAACCACAATGCAAAGAGCATTCCCAAACCTTAAGAGCTTTGAGTTTTCTCCATTCGCTTCTGTTAGGTTGCTACAAATCGCCCCTCCTGGTACTGATGATATATTAGAAATCGCATCTGCATCTTGATTTCAGCTATGGCTTATTGACTCTAATAGCCTCTGAATGCATGTAAATAAGACTAATTTACAACAAGTTTCATGGTATTGTCAGTAAAGTGTTTTGCTATTGTATTGATACTAATTTAAAAAATACATGAAGTACCTTGCCAAGAGATGTTTGGTGTGATTGTATATTCTTTTGTCTCATTAGGCTGGACCCCGTTGCCAGTGCCCACCATGTCCTAAATGGCATCAAGACTACAATAATTTTGACTACAAGAAGCTGAGGTTATATTTTCAACATTTTTGATCTGTTTTGGTATATCCTCAGCTTGGTTCCTATTTGCAATTGCCATGCAAAGTCCCAGAAACCAGGACTCATAACACTGTTGGTTGTTGTCAGCCTTAGCCTGAAAATTGCATGTAACTGGGTACACGCACACCCAGCTCATGAAAAGAGAAAGAGCGTGAGACTGCGTTTCTGTGGAAGCTCCTGTTCTTTTCAGTCTACCTGGAGGCACTCACAGCAGAGTTCCCTTCATCTCTCTCAGCCCTGCTCCCTTGGGAAGCCAGCACTATCTGACGAGTTAATCACTCCTGTTGAGTTTTGTGAATCTAATAAGGTTTTTTGTAGCAGCCATGCTCTAGCTAAGATCTCAGATTCTAGAAGTGCAATTATTAGCAGGATTTTTCTTTTTAAATCTCTTTTTATAGTTTTCCATTAGTCAGTTATGATTTTTTCCTTAGCGGTATAGTGCATTTGTGGACACTCATCCTAGTTAATGATCTATTTTTTCATGCTTCCTTCTTTCCACATCTTCTTGTTACTTTGATTTGTATATTATAATTCCTTTTCTTAGCTGGACTTTATACTGCATTCTTTCCTCTTTGGATTCCTGTACTTCAGCAGGTTGGTATTTTCTTCTTTCTGTGCAACCTTAAATGGTCGCTGTGCTCAGCACAGTAATTAAATCAGACAGCATCCCCCCAGACTCTGTGTTATTAACCTGCTAAGCTGTTATCATAAGAAACTTGCAGATGTTTCATAAAGGAAGAAGGAAATGATGAGTGGATGTTGAAGTGTCAAATCCTATCATTCTCAGGCACATAAGTGATGTAAAAATGCAGGGCATTCCCCATCCTGGAGATGCATCTGCTTCCCCTTTCTCCTGCAAAACAAGCCTCATCGCTCTCTGCATCTTGCCCTCCCTGCGTCTCACCCTCCCTGCAGCTGCAGTGGCTGGATTCTACCATCCCTAACATAAAGGGCTGAGAAT
>VZSC01017418.1:656995-680924 GCA_013398225.1 Steatornis caripensis | reverse complement strand
GGGCCGAGCTGAGGGGCGCGGAAGGATGAAGGGGTTCCCGGTGGTCGCGCGCTCCCTCTCGGTGAGGGTGACCTGGAGGCGTTGTGCGTGTGGGGGGAGGCATAGATAGCGGCGGCGGCGGTTGTCCGATCCCCGGCGGTTGCGGGCGGGCCTGACCCCAAGCAGCGCCGGGGCAGTGAGCGGGGCTGGTGGGCGGTGGGCGGGCGGGCTGCGCTCGTGTCTGTGCGGCTGTCAGCAAGAGGCGTGGGCCGGGGCCGAGGTGGAGCCGGCCGGCCGGGTGGCGGAGCGGGGCGAAGGGGCTGAAGGTCAGGTAGGCCGCGGGCCGGGCCCGGGGCGCAGCTGGTGGCCGGGAGCTTCCGCCGGGGCCAGCGGCTCCGTGGGGGCTTCCCCTGAGGCCTCTCCGGGGAGTGGCCGACGGAGCAGGGCCGCCCGTACGGCCGGAGAGCGGCGAGGATCGGTCGCTGAGGGGATCTTTTTCGCTGGGAGAGCTTCGGCTGCTTGTGGCCAGGTGGTGCCCTTGGCTAGCGGTGCTCGGCTCGTCGCAGAGGCTGGAGGGAGCAGAGGAGCTCTGCTGCTGCAAGGAGCTTGTTGAGCCGGCGGACAGCTGGTGTACCACTCGTGTGAGCCTCTGCGAGAAATGCTGTCTCGAGTGGGCTGGCGAATGACTTCTGAGTCACGGTGTGTTTTGAAGGGAGTTTTAGACATGTGCTGGTAACTCGTAAATAAGTAGGCTTAGAGGTTAAAATTAAGTGCCTTAACGAATTTGTTGCGAGGGAATAGAGGAGTTTTTCCTAGACTCCAAATACGTTGAACAGAGTCTGTGGCAAAGCAAGGGGAATTAATGTCATTGGTATCCCTGCTACTGAGTGCAATGGTGTTTCTGTCACTTGATCTTTACTTTAAGATGTAAGGAAATGATGTTCTTTTTCTAATATGAGAAGACAACAAATAAATAAATTTATTTTACAAATATAAAAAAGTTCCAAACAGGGTGGAAGGGAATAGCATTTCAGATTCAAAATCAACAGTATTGTCATTTCTGTTGGCAGCTACTGGGGAAGACTCTTGTGATATTCACTTCAGTTTGGAGGTCTGTGCCTCGTTATTACTCTGCAGTTTGAGGACTTGCAGAGGTGTCCTCTTTGTATGTAGCAGTCAGTGTAGATGGGTTGGCGTTCTGAGGGGTGAGTCTTTAGCAGTTGAACAGCCTACAACAACTAAATAAAAAAAAACTCCAAAGTTGTGTTCTGTGTATGTGGATTGCTCTAGCTGTTAATTGCTGTACAGTGGTCCTACGACTGTATACTACCAGTAGAGATTCAAGACTGCACAACAGCAAAGCGGGAGGAAAAGAGCTTACAGTGCTATTTCTTGAACTTCCAGAAAGCTCATGTAGCTCCTCACACAGGTTCCAACAGTGATGTAAANGGGCCGAGCTGAGGGGCGCGGAAGGATGAAGGGGTTCCCGGTGGTCGCGCGCTCCCTCTCGGTGAGGGTGACCTGGAGGCGTTGTGCGTGTGGGGGGAGGCATAGATAGCGGCGGCGGCGGTTGTCCGATCCCCGGCGGTTGCGGGCGGGCCTGACCCCAAGCAGCGCCGGGGCAGTGAGCGGGGCTGGTGGGCGGTGGGCGGGCGGGCTGCGCTCGTGTCTGTGCGGCTGTCAGCAAGAGGCGTGGGCCGGGGCCGAGGTGGAGCCGGCCGGCCGGGTGGCGGAGCGGGGCGAAGGGGCTGAAGGTCAGGTAGGCCGCGGGCCGGGCCCGGGGCGCAGCTGGTGGCCGGGAGCTTCCGCCGGGGCCAGCGGCTCCGTGGGGGCTTCCCCTGAGGCCTCTCCGGGGAGTGGCCGACGGAGCAGGGCCGCCCGTACGGCCGGAGAGCGGCGAGGATCGGTCGCTGAGGGGATCTTTTTCGCTGGGAGAGCTTCGGCTGCTTGTGGCCAGGTGGTGCCCTTGGCTAGCGGTGCTCGGCTCGTCGCAGAGGCTGGAGGGAGCAGAGGAGCTCTGCTGCTGCAAGGAGCTTGTTGAGCCGGCGGACAGCTGGTGTACCACTCGTGTGAGCCTCTGCGAGAAATGCTGTCTCGAGTGGGCTGGCGAATGACTTCTGAGTCACGGTGTGTTTTGAAGGGAGTTTTAGACATGTGCTGGTAACTCGTAAATAAGTAGGCTTAGAGGTTAAAATTAAGTGCCTTAACGAATTTGTTGCGAGGGAATAGAGGAGTTTTTCCTAGACTCCAAATACGTTGAACAGAGTCTGTGGCAAAGCAAGGGGAATTAATGTCATTGGTATCCCTGCTACTGAGTGCAATGGTGTTTCTGTCACTTGATCTTTACTTTAAGATGTAAGGAAATGATGTTCTTTTTCTAATATGAGAAGACAACAAATAAATAAATTTATTTTACAAATATAAAAAAGTTCCAAACAGGGTGGAAGGGAATAGCATTTCAGATTCAAAATCAACAGTATTGTCATTTCTGTTGGCAGCTACTGGGGAAGACTCTTGTGATATTCACTTCAGTTTGGAGGTCTGTGCCTCGTTATTACTCTGCAGTTTGAGGACTTGCAGAGGTGTCCTCTTTGTATGTAGCAGTCAGTGTAGATGGGTTGGCGTTCTGAGGGGTGAGTCTTTAGCAGTTGAACAGCCTACAACAACTAAATAAAAAAAAACTCCAAAGTTGTGTTCTGTGTATGTGGATTGCTCTAGCTGTTAATTGCTGTACAGTGGTCCTACGACTGTATACTACCAGTAGAGATTCAAGACTGCACAACAGCAAAGCGGGAGGAAAAGAGCTTACAGTGCTATTTCTTGAACTTCCAGAAAGCTCATGTAGCTCCTCACACAGGTTCCAACAGTGATGTAAAAACAAACGGAGGAATTGCAAGGGAATAACTGTTTTTACTTGGGGGCTTGAAGTAATTAATTGTATTTCTGCTTTAAAATTAATTGCTTTTTCTGTATGTAATGGAACATGTGATGAACTAATTCAGAAAATCCATACTCTTACGCTTTCTTCTCTAGAAGAGACTTTACTCACTGAAAGTAGCTCCTAAAGTCACAACCTCAAAAACCGCAGAACAACCTCAAAAAACACAGAAGTTATCTCCAGAGTCTGAAGATCTTGAGGTCAGTATGAATACTGGTGGGTTTTTCTCTCTCCTTTTTATTTATTTTTTAAAACTCAGTCAAAGCAGAACTGTAACAGTACTTCCTGTGGATGACTAAACCAAATTTTGCCTTTATAATACAGATTACAAAATTACCAAATGGCTTAATTATTGCATCTCTGGAAAACTTTTCTCCTGCTTCAAGAATTGGTGTGTTTATTAAGGCGGGCAGCAGATACGAAACCACTAGTAACTTGGGAACTGCTCACTTGCTTCGTCTTGCATCTAATTTGGTAGGTGTTTATTCTCATTGCTATTATGTTGGCAGTAGATGAAATGGTGAAAGGTTTATGATTGCAAAAAGAAACTATATAGTAAAATCTAATGTAAGAGATCTTATAAAGTGGAAAACGACGTACGTTGATTCTTGGTTACCAAGTTCAAGTGCAGGATGAATGACATTACTTCCTGGAAGACAAGAAGTTACATTTATTTAGAATTATACTCTCTAGCCATGTCTTAAACTGTATATACAATACAGCTATATCAAGCTATGCACATAACTCATTTTATTTAAGCTGCAGTAAAAGTTAATTTTGATGGTTAATACAAGCTCAGTTTTATGTGTGTATGTAATATTTCTGAATAGTTTTTCTTGCTACTACCATCAAGATAGTTTAAGCTCCTTGTTTTCCCTTCCTGTTTTCTGTCTAGCTTCAGTTATACAAGATGGTGTGGAGGCAGATAGATAACATATAGCAGGTTCAAAAAAGAATCAGGCAAATTCATTGGTAGCAGGTCCTTAAACAGTTGCTACCAGGAGTGACTCCTGTAGGTACTGCAGGAATACCATGGAATGGGTTGTGGGATGTTGTATTTAAACAGCCTTGTCAGTTGCCACGGTCAGGTGCGGAATGTTGGAGTAGGTGTCCCATGGGCTTGACTGTGGCCATGCCCGTTGCTGTAGCTGCAGATGCAGACATGGCCTCTCTTGCACAACAGCCAGGCTGTGACGATTAGAGCTATGCAGCACCACTGATATGTCTTTGACTGCTGTGTGTGGGTTCAGTCCACATCAGCTTCATGCAGAAAAAAAACCAAAAAAAAACAAAAAAAAAACCCAACAAACCCATCCCAGCTGCTTACTACCTCCTTCACAACTGCTGCCCAAAGTTACTTTCCCCAGACAGCTGTCAACATAATAGTATGTGTACGCATTCCTTGCTCTGGTCTTGACAAGCTTATCTAATTCAAAGAATTCTATTAAATGTTAAAGCAAGCCTGAATCATTCTAGATTGGGGCTGAGGAGCAAATACGTGACCAATTATGGTGGAACATCAGAGAGGATGATAGAAATTATGGGGAGTAGGGTTGCAGTAAGCTGGCTCAACTCTTCCAAATGGTTTCTGTAGAAATGAATAAGCCAATACAGTTTCAACTTTGCCTGAGCACTGAACAACATTAGGCAAATCTGTTATTAAAATGGCTAGAATTTTAGGTTGCTCTTGTTGTTTTGATTTTTTTGATGTTTTTGTTTTGTTTTTTAAATAGACTACCAAGGGAGCATCTTCTTTCCGGATTACTCGTGGCATTGAAGCTGTTGGAGGTAGCTTAAGGTCTGTAACCACATATAATCTTTCTCTGTAAGATGCGAACAGCTATTTGACTAAAGGAAACTTAAAATGATAAGCGTAACAATGCGTAGGCGGAAAAGCACAGTGTGGTAATGGTACTTGAATGGTGAATGTTGACAAGGAACATCTTTTGTACTTCTTGTTCTATTAAGATTGAAGAATGCACCCATGATTTGTATTTTAAAAACACCTTTCAGTTAACAAAATATAAATGTTGTGTACCTGGGAGAAATACAATTTGTCCAGAAAGCTTAACGTTCGTTCTACTTTTTTCAGGCTTCAAGATTAAACTTCATGAAGTCAGTAGATATTTTGTTGTTCTCCATCTTTTGTGAATAAATACCACTCATACTGCAGTTTTGGAAACAATTCAGATAGTAGTTAGCTTTCATGATTTGAGAGTTTAAAGCCTAGAAAACAAGCCTAAGAGAAATAAAGAGGGATCTCAGTGTGCCTGCTTTCTTGCAATGTATCTTGAAATCATTCAGTAACATTGTTTTATATAGAATTTGGTTAAAAGCAGTGTTTTATATAACTCTGAGACTACCCCTTTTTGTTCCTGTTCATCACAAACATGTTGAAGCAAGTGGAAAAGACCGACCATGTTTTCTGCCCAAATAATAATTTCTAAATTGCCTTGTTTAATATGTATATACGTTTTTCTTCAAGTTTTGCTGTTTGGCCTTGTTATTTTACTTTGAATTATGATATCTGAAATTTTGATGGTCACAAGACACCTGTTATTACTTGAATACTTAAGGTAGGGGTTTTAGTTACGTCCATTTCTGCTGTGTGTGTATTATCACTCCTTTAAACAGTCATCTGGAGCAGATTCAAGGTTAACTACATACTCTAGTCAGTATCTTGCTGACAAATTCAATCAATGGGGAGTATGTGTGAAAATCCAATTCTGTGTTCTCTGCTGAAATGGATTTTGTATTTTTTCTCACTTAGTGTGTACTCCACAAGAGAGAAAATGACTTACTCTGTTGAATGCCTGCGTGACTACGTGTAGGTATCTAGATATGCCATAAACTGCATTATTGCATTCTTTACAAACTGCTCTGTAGTCAAGTAGAAACCTATCATTTTATAGGGTAGGAGTAATACCTATTTTCTTGTCTTTGTAATAAATAAATAAATCACTGTATTAATATTCAGCTTGCGTATCATCTTACTAAGCATACAAATGCTATGGAACTGAAGGTGAATTCCCACGCTTCGTACAGCAGCGCTAATAACTACGCTGGCTTGACTGATATATTTTGTTGTTAGTGTTGCTTACAGATTAGTTTGAATTGCTTTCAACTTCAAAAGAAATACATGCTACTTCTATTGTGTTTAATGCCTTCGTAACTTTTTTAATCTAGTGATACAGTAATGGAGTACCTTCTTAATGTCACCACAGCACCAGAGTTCAGACCATGGGAAGTAACTGATCTTCAGCCCCGATTAAAAGTTGACAAAGCAATCGCATTTCAGAATCCTCAAGTTGGTAGGTGTATTTTCTGATCCACTGCATTGGCTTCATGGGAGTTTCTTCAAAATGAAAAACTTTGGGGAAAAATAGAGTTTCCCTTTTGCTTTGTCAGGTGACAATTTCATTTTTCAGCCTTTCCCCATTGATAAGTGTGGTCTTTCTGTTGTTACAGAACTTTTATTTTAAAAACCCCAAGTTTTTCCAGCCCGTGCATAACAACGTTAAGGAAATAACATGCTGAAGACAGCTGACCCCATTCTGCTTGACAGCTGCCATTTTACCTTTTTAATCTTTTTGAAGTACAACCAAAGAATGTGCAAGTCATGACTGTTGAGAATATATTTGCAGCAGATTGTGTTCTGAAAACAATATTTAGGTATTACTCATTGATGTGGAAACAGTATTCTATAAAAGTCTTCTTGAATTTGTGTGGGTATTTTGGTATACAAACAATACGTTTTTTCATTACACTGAAAAGGGATTGCAGTTTTTAGGTTTATAAATTTAGGTTCATGGGTTTAAAAAAAAAAAACACATACACAAAGCCTCAGTTAAACCAAGCCTATTTCAATATATCTTGCGTTATTTGACTTAACTCTAGTCGTCCGAGTTCACCCAGGTAGATCTGCACAGTAAGTATCTTTTGCACTACTCTTTCGGTATGAAGCGTGCTCACTTTCATAACCCATTAAAGGTGACAACGCAACATTGGCATTTGGAAAATCTCAGGCTTATGTTGAAGTACTAGTTTTTTGAAATCTGTATCAAGAACAATATTTTTTAAGCTTGTATCAGCTACAGGTTAGTTTCATAGTGATTTAATGTTTTCAGTTACAGTTACATTCAGAAACAGATCTATGAAGAAAGGAATGTCATCTTTCTCTTGAGGAAAGAGTATGAACAAATACAAGGAGAGTATCAAACAGGAATCAGTAGAATGCTATTGGATGCAAGAAAAAAATAATGAGAAGGGAATTGAAGACACTAGCATCCTTCCTCTGAATAGGGAGATAGCTTTGTGTCATGTCTCATCTACAAATAGTGTTATAAACAGCCTATTCTTTCTCAAGCTCAAGAACAAGGGATGCTTACAGTGAAGATGGTGATTCTGAAACTAATTAAAAGGATGTTGGGGTTTGTTGTTGTTTTCTACTACTTCCCCTCCCCTAAAACACTGGTTGCATTCATAGCTTGCTGTTGAGGCCAAAAAGTCTTGAAAATCTGCAAGTTATTCAGATTTTTGTTTTTGTAAGTTACAAAATAGAAGCCCTTAGGCCAGATTCTGTTGCATGAGGATCTGGATGAAAACCCCACGTGTATTGGTATATTCCAGATCTGCTTTTGCAGGTCTTGTGGTTTCACAGCTCTGTTACACCGGGGTAACATTTAGTTACATTCATAATCTTCATTAAAAATGGCTCTTGTGTTAATTATCGTCACTGCAACTTTGTTCCTCTTAGGAGTGCTGGAAAACTTGCATGCTGCGGCTTATAAGAATGCTTTGGCAAACCCCTTATATTGTCCAGATTACACAATTGGAAAAATTACTTCTGAGCAGGTAAGATTATTTGTGTTGTGTTACAAATCTGTTTCAATTTCTTTGTCAAGCATCATCTACCCTTGATAGAAAACTTAGTCAATATACAGTCAATATTTAATATCATATTAGTCTAGTGTCATTGGGTACAGAACTCATGTTCACATTTAGAGAGGTGGTTAATGCCAGTGGCTTCCTGTTGATAGTAAGGCTGTCAATGAAATGCAAGTTTTCTTGTTTAAAAAGCTTTTGTAGTTGTCACTGGAGAATGTGTAAAATGCTATTCCATAGACAGTTTCTTTTGGAAGCATTGGAGTTTGCTGCATTAAGAAGTATAAGGCTGAACAGGGGATGTCAGAAACACACTTGCTATTTTTGTTCTTTATACAAAATACCCTAAAATGTGAATTTACTGTTGCAGCTTCACCATTTTGTACAGAACAATTTCACAAGTGCAAGAATGGCTCTTGTAGGAATAGGTATGTATGTTCTTTAATGGACACTGCAATTGATAAGGGAAAACTACTGTAGAAATTTGAGTTCTCCGTAGAAGTAAAACGTTGCAGTACACTTCAAACACTTTTATGTAACTGCTGTAGCTTTTCAATGCCATTACATTACTTGGAATAAACTATTGTATCGCAGGTGTAAAGCACTCTGACTTAAAGCAAATTGCAGAGCACTTTCTAAATATCCGAAGTGGAGCTGGCATTTCTAGTGCAAAGGCTGTCTATCGAGGGGGTGAGTATGCATCTTGTATCTTTTCTGAATGACCGATTTTCTGATTATTATAAATGTAGCATTATTCAAAGTTGCAACTGAAAACTATATAGATGTTCTAAATGCTGTACATGGGAAGTGACAGTTCAGAGGTATCTCCCATCTAAACAGAGGGTTATTTCCTGCCATGGAAAGTTCTGGGCTAAACCTGAGCCTGTATCTCCAACAAAGCTTTACCTGCAAGATCATTTATTCCATAAAGTGAAAAACACACTAGCATATGGTTTCTCTTGGCATTTTGGGGAAAATTCCTTTAAGAATAGATTAAGCACAGTCTAGAAGTGGTGGTAGGCTTTCATTTTAGGGAAGATCTGTTAGAATGTCGTCTTTCATAAAAGACAAAGCAATGCTTAGCTGTTTCAGAGCAGTATATTGTACTAATACCAATAGCTATTCTTTAGTTGGAGTATCAGATCGCTCTGTAAAGAGATGGGGGAAAAATACAAAGTTTCCAACACTTAATATATGACTGGAATAACTTAAGTTTCTATGAAACAAGATAAATATTCTTATGAACAGAAGGTACACTAATTTTCTGGGTATTTATTATCTAAAGACTCATTGAATTTTATCATCTCGTACTATGTGTGGTTTAGGATCAGGTTCAAATAAGGCGTAGTAAGGTACTTGGTTTTGTGCTTGCAAGAAAATTTTTGAATGTAAAGGACTTCTTTGAATTTTTTTTTCAAAGGGCTATACATAGGATACTAGCTATATAGTATACATATACTGTATGTATTTCTTCTTAATAACAGTTAGGAATAACTTCTGAGGATTATAAGTATAAAGGGGGCTAGTGATTAGGAAGCTATGGTATGACCCACAGCCTTCTAACAGCTTCTTGCTGTCTTACTGAGTGGATATGCAATATTTACAATACCCTGGCTTCTCTCTCATTAAACTAACTCCTGGCCAGAAGTGTTTCCTTTCCACACTTCTGAACGTACAGTAGTTTCTAACTGAATGCTGCATTACCTTTTATTCTGTTGTTGTATTTTTAGGAGAAATCAGAGAACAGATTGGTGATAGCCTTGTGCATGCTGCTATTGTAACAGAAGGAGCTGCTGTTGGGAGTGCAGAAGCAAATGCATTCAGTGTTCTTCAGCATGTTTTAGGTGCTGGACCCCTTATCAAGAGGGGAAGCAATGTTACCAGCAAACTGTCCCAGGGTATTGCTAAAGCAACTACCCAGCCATTTGACGTAAGTTCAAAGGGTTACTGCACTTCATTATTTTTAAGTAAAATGCATACTATCCTTTGAGAGGTTACTGCCTTCAGCAAGAATCTTAATTAGTGAATTCTTGTACAAGTTAAAATTTTTCAGAGAAGGCCTTCCAGTCTGATCTTTCCTGTGCACAGACAGGGTTTAGCTTCCTGAATTACAGTATTTTACATCCTAATAGTAATTACTTTCCTATGCTTGATACTAAGTTGTTCTGATACTTGTAACAGTTGATAACAATGTTTGTTTTGCAGGCTTCCGCATTTAATGTTAATTACTCTGATTCTGGGCTCTTCGGGTTTTATACTATATCCCAGGCTCCAAATGCTGGGGAGGTGAGTTACTCATTAGAATTTAAGTATTAACAACCCTCAAACTAGTGTTTGGATTTGAGATATTGACTGATCCATCTGAAAAAAAGTCAGTTCATGTGGTTTCTTGTATAAGAATGCTACGTGTTCAGTTCCAACTTAGCTCTGTAAGTTGGGAGTGAGACTTGCTTTCTGGGAAGTACAAATGCCTAATACGACCTAGAGCTAGTAAATTACCTCGAGTTGCTGACTGTAATTGCTGATTTACATGTGTAAGCCTAAGTATATCATAAGGAACGAGCTGGCTTTTCAAGCTGGCAGAACTGAATACTGTCGTGAAAAATGGTGAGACCATACAAATTAATGTGGTGTTGCAATTTAAATCCACACTTGGTTTTGTGTCTAACTTTGTTTCTTACAGCGGGTTTAGTTTTGTGTAACGCTGTTCAGCATTGATTTCAGGCTAACAATCCTAACACTGTCAGCTGCTCTCCCTGAAGTTTTTAAGGTGTTAGATAATAGAAAAAATAACATGTTGAAATTTAATGTTGGAAGAAGTCTTAAATGATTTAATTTTCCTCAGGTCATTAAAGCTGCTTTGAACCAAATAAAGGCAGTTGCTCAGGGCAGCATCACCGATGACGATGTCACAAAGGCAAAGTAAGTGCATAAAGAACTGTCTTATGTGTGTGAAGTTTCTTAGTGTGTAGCTATTTGTCAAACACTCACACTATTCTGTACAGCAAAGCTCATCATTCTCCTGTGATGATTTCCATGGGGAACTGCTCACTTTCCTGCATTAAAACTGAAACACTGTCAATACTGTTTTCTCCACAGCTATACTGATGCTGTGCTAGTGGTATTTTCTAATAAAAACTTGTTAGATAAGTGTTAATGTTTTCTGAAAACTGTTTCAATGTAAGAAATCAGCAAGTATCAGCAGATGCTGTCATTTTAATCATACTCTGTAGTATTAAGATGTATTTAAATTAGAATCCTAAATTGCATTATTTAGGTAATTCCTGTTATAGTTGCACTGCAGCAATTCCCAAAACAATTATATGAAGTAATCTTTTGCATTTTCAAAGAACAGTAGTAATGAGGGGACGGCAAGTGTAAAGTGCTGAATTAGGGATGTTACATCAAAGTGCTCAAAATACATGCCCCTAGGAGTATTTGAGATGGAGGAAAATTACCGTTAGAGATGCAGTAACATCAACAAAGTTTTAGAGTTTGTGATTTATAGAGGGTTGTGCACATTAGTTGGTGCTTGATCTCCAAGTAGTGTTAAACTGCACTGAGCCTCCAAAAATGTAGTTGTGCAATACAACAATATAGTACAGATTCATTCAAGTAGCAAAAATTAAAATTGTCTGTTGCATATATAAAATACTTACAAGACTCCACATAAAGCTTAATTACACAAAACATGATAACCTAGACATGATTGGTTGTGCCTTAGTCACTAGTAGCTAAAAGGAGAATTCTGGGCCTTTATATTTGGCATTACTCGTTTTGTGTGTTTTGGGTTTGGTTTTGTTTTATGAGGGCTTTGGTGGGGTGTTTTTTGTAATGAAGCTGCTGAGTATTAGGGAGTTACACACAGTGCTGTGGTGGGGAGTTTTTGGGGTGTGTGGTTTTTTTAGTTTCCCTTCTGGAATGGCTATTGCTCTTTTTCCTTTAGTGACCAAAAAAAACCCCCAAAACCAAATTCAAAGTTAGTGATATTTGCAGATTATTGCAAAAATACCAAGCTTCTTAATGATATTCTGTTGGAATAAACCATTTTCTGCCATTTTGACTTTTAAAGAATAGAAGGACTAGCATATAAAAACGAGATTTTCATACATAGCAGTGAGACTGTGTGAAACAGAAAAAACAATATAAACTTGTTGTCTTTTAACAGAACATGGAACTATTGGGCAAGGAGCCTAACCGTTTATATTAATTGCTTCTTTGTCACAACAAGATTGCTCTACATACATCTGTTCTTGTTGAGAAACTGCAATCAATTTTAAACCTATTTTTTCAAGTTGATAGATTAGTTTGTCTAATTCGTGGGGTACCTGCATTTGTTACTTCCAACAGAAACAAATTCTGAACTAGAGATCTTCTGACTGTGGGGTGGCTGATCATTCCAAGGCAGTAGGTGTCAAGTACCCTGTCATTTTTATGCTTGAACTATTTGTGGTGCCTCTATCCTAACTACAGAACCCTTTCATACTTGAAAGGGAAAACCTTTCAAAATGGCAAAGAATCTTGAAAACTTAAAAAGCACCAAAATCCCATTGTGCTTATGGGGTTGGTGGGGAAGGTAGTAACAGGACTTACACACTCACTCATCCATAACGCTTTGTTTGATGGCAGAAATCAGCTGAAAGCCACCTATCTGATGTCAGTGGAGACTGCAGAAGGGTTACTGAATGAAATTGGCTCCGAGTCACTGGTTTCTGGCACACACACATCACCATCTGTTGTTGCTCAAAAAATCGACTCTGTAGCCACTGCTGATGTTGTCAGTGTAAGTATGTGTCAGCATCTACAGGTGTTCCTTAATCACTGTGTAAGTTTTTTTAAATATAAAACTGATGCTCATTTGTGTGTGTTTATAAACACACACACACACACACTCTCTATCTTTAAAAAAAGGCAACTCATTTACAAATCCCAGCTGCCTATCTTTAGATGCCTTTACTTTCTTTATTAACAGAAGATCCTTTAATCTAATACACTATTAAACTAGTGTAGCTGGGAGTATGTGAAATCCTTCTCTAATTCACTTAGATTTACCAAAACTGCCAACTAGTGTTCATGGAAAACTTGATATTACTTCCAGGCACTTCTGTGTCAAGGCTTTTAGGATTCCTGATTCTAGAATATTTTTTGTGCTTTCAATGATGAATTGATAACTGCATTCTTATACTTGAAGCAAACTTCATACAGAAATCCATCAGAAATTCTAAGATAGAAAACTTTGTTTTATCAGTCACCACTAATTTGTGTTGCAGTAGCAACTAGCATAGCTTTAGTAGTTAGGAGAGATCCACTGTATCTTGCGGTGTAATAATTGTTCTAGAATAACCATTTTCAAAGAGTTTATGCCTTTTATATCCTCCTGTCATTCTGCCATTGCTGTTCACATTATAAAGTAATGAGGAGCTGGGTCAGAAGCAAGTAAGTTCAGACAGCAAAAGGAAAATTGTTTACTTGATGATGTACTATAGTAGTGTCGGCAGTTGTTTTAATAACTTGAAGCTGAGGCTATGAGCAGCAAGATAAACTCAGTTGTAGCGACCGTTTCCTTGTAACCATCTTTCTGACTTAATTTCAGGCTGCAAAGAAGTTTGTCAATGGGAAGAAATCAATGGCAGCTAGTGGGGATTTGGGAAATACTCCTTTTCTTGATGAGTTGTAAAAAGAAAACTGGGCTGCGGATTCAAGACGGACCTGAGTTCTAATCGTCTGTGTTCTAAATAAATTACTACTAACTTGTTATTTATGAATTCAGTTCTTTCAGAAAATTAATCTGGAGTAATTGTGGGCTTGCACACATCAAATAAAGTGCTGAGTTCATATGGTTTTTGTTGAGTTTTTTCCACTGAAAATGGTACCTAAAATGCTGCTAAGTCTGGCTTTGTACACTGAAGGTAAAACTACAGTGAGAAAATAAGGTGACTTTTAGTCATTGTAAAAAATAGGTATATCAAAAATTATCACTGTGATGCAGACAAATACTGTAATTGCCACTAGTTGTCCATGTATTCTTGTATGTTCGGGAAAAGTTATTGATAAAACTGTCTGCACCATCCTTGTATCAAGTAAATGAAGAAACTTGCGTACAGAAAAAGACAAATGTATTAGACCTCCTTAGAACTTGCAACTGCTACTTGTCTGGGACTAGCAGAGATAGTGTTTCTGAATGTCTTCTCCAATGCCACTTGTCTTCTCAAATAGCATTGATAGACATCTTTGAGGGGAGGGAGGGCATTGCTAAAATATTTTTATATAGCTAATACATAATTTCAAATGTCTTAGGGCATTCAGGTTTTTTTGAAGTCTAGGCATTTATTAAAAGAAAACAGATACAATACAGCTTCAGCAACCTAGGTTTTGAAGAAGTCTAGTTTCGAGCTATTCTGAAACAAAGGCAAACTCTTCCAGATAGGATGTATCTGATACAGAAGGGCAGGAGGAAGAGGAACTGGTCTCATTGTTTTCCATAGCCCAGTATGAAGGAGGACTAACACCACTAGCATCGAACTGAGGATTGCTCAATGCATCAACATCACTATGAAGTTCAGCATCACAGCCAGTGTCTGTGCCTACTCTAAGTGTCTGGCCTGTATCAGGTACCTGCCACATTTTGGATATTGATGGTAACCTATGAGTGAACTCAACAGTATGACTGAAGATTCATACTGAAAAGTTTCCAGGTCTACATCATCGTTGCTACTGGACCCAGTGTCGTCTTCGTCCTTGGCATCTTCACTTGTGCTGAAAATACACAGCATGGTATTACTTTAACATGCAATAATTCCCATAGCCATTTAGTTAACTAATCATGGAGTCTTTAAGTTTTTTGCAAATACTTGTGCTACAGACAAGTTCATTAGTTCTGAAGCTCCTCTAATACCAAACTAATATTATTGTCCATAGACCTTTGCACACTGTTTCCTTTGGACTTTAATAGCTAAATTGTAATTTGGTCAACCAAAAAGCAAGCTATCCTTTTTCTGCTCTGTCAGAATAGCAGTAATTTGATTTATTTAAATGTAAGCTTAGAGGTTTAATCTCTTGGAAAGCAGCTTGCTGTGTGAGCTTCCTTTCTGCTGTTCTAGCCTAATTATCTCCTTTTAATACTTATGTTCCTTCCCCTACCTCTGAGGTTCTTCTATATTAAAACTTTATGTGCCTCAGGAAAACTTCTAACTGCCTTGTATCCCATCTAGATTAATTATACTTGCTACATGAGCCGCCTTTAGGACTGAGAGCAATATATTTTTAAAAGCTTCTGTATGCAGTGGCTTTCACAAGAAGAGTTTATTTTTCCAGAAGTTTAATTTTTAAAGTTATAATCATTAACCACTCTCAGCTACTTGCAATTGTCTAGATCCTTGGCTATTACAAATCAACATGGCCCCTTTGACTGCAGTGGCATTATTGCCAGCCAGAGTTTTACGGTCTCTGGGGAAGGGGCATGTATAAAATTAATCTTTCCCAGACGCTGTCTTTACTGTACCTAGAAAAGTAAACATTTCTTTTGGTATTTGTTCATTTCAGAAAAAGAAATTAAAGTAAATCTTTAGACTAATTTTATCCTAAAATGAAAAAGCTATTACAGTATTTATTGTTCCTTGCTAAAACAATAAGCAAAGTGTTAAATTCTAGTTATGAACAATACTTATTTCTTACTCTATCATCACAGGAAGCTTTACTTCAGGAATTAATTCAACTGCACTTTGCCAGTGTTGAGGTACTTCAATAGTATCTCTCTAAGCTCTGATTTGTTGAGTAGTTCCTATCGGAATATTGTGCAGGACATGCCTAAGCTCTCGCAGAGTCCATCCTAAGATGTTAACGTGTCCAATTTTTATTAGAACATCACCTACCAAGGAAGAAAATTGACAGCAATCAGTCTAAGATACTTTTTCAATTTTTTAATGTTTATATTACAAAAAGCACAGTCTTAACCACGTTCACATTTTTATGTAAAAGCATGTGTTTAGCAGTTCTTCAACTTTTTTTTTTCTTTTTTAATTAAAGTTTTTTTTAGCTCTGTTGAGAACTAATCTTTTCACAACACTAAGGAAAGATGCAGTTCACTTACTTTTGGATTTTTCTGAGCAAACGTGCTAAACTTTAGATTGCCTGTTCAGTGCTACCTTCCATTTCTGTGGGGTTTTTTAGGCAAGATAAAGGTACAATGGTGCGTGCTCTGATGAGGACCACTACTTGGGACGAGACAGACTCCAGCAAGGTTGAGCTGAGGTTATGCAGCTGCACTCTGAACAGTTCTGCTGGCATCTTTCCACTGCTTCCCTGTCCCTTTTCACCCTGGAATACCCTATCTATACGTATCTGCTGCCTGTCCTTGTATGTCACCGTGCTGTTTATGTGTTGGTGTGAGCCAAGTGTACCGCTTCCTCCACCGTGGCTAAGTTTGCCTAGGTGGATGCCAGAGAATCTGTGTAACAGCTGTGTCACCTTGTGTTTGTCTGGGCCCCTGGAAGATTCCAGGGTTTGACTCTGCTCGGTAGCTGGTGCCCATCCCTCTGCTCTAACAACCACCGATGGGTGGGCACACTGCAAGACACTCTCAAGCAAGGCTGGGGGGAAAAGCAGGAGATGCCTGCAAGAGGTGGTGCAGAATCTAACTAACTGAAGAGTTCCGGCAAAAAGCGGTGGTGATATTTTATTTGGTTGGTTTAAGGGATGAGGCTGCAAGTAATGTTCATATTACCTGCTGCTAGGGAAAGCACTGAGCTGCCGTTCTGCAAAAAGCAGTACTGCATCCAAGAACAACAGAGTATAGAAGCCCCAGCACCTATATATACCATGGGGTATAACAAGATAGGCTTCGAGGGGTTGGGGGGAGTTGCAATTCCTGGGTAAGCCTGTAATTTGGGAGACTGCAAAAGGCAAGCAGAATCCATCTGCAGCAGACTACAGCTCTATCAACAGCCTGGCAGAAACAGTTGCACAGAGGAGCAGTATCAGTAAACATTATGTGCTGAACTGCAACAGAACAGCACAGGGGATTTAAACAAGCAGTACAGCTGTCTGCTGCCATATTAGGCAGAGCAAGGAGCCTCTCTCCATCTGCTCTATTTTTTTCTTAACCCTTTTGGGTTAAAAATGCCTGTAGCAAAAATTTACAGGCTTTAGAACTGTTTACCTGAACTACTGACTACCATTTTTTCATTCACTTTTTCCACTAACTACTCCTACTCCATCATCATCAATCACACCCTCTGTCCACTCTAGCTTATCACAAGATACTGGTTCTACTGGGGTGCAAACAAGAAGTTCTGGAACAGGTACCAGGATAGCAGATACCAAAAATGCAATAGAAAACATTTTACCAGCATTTTTATGTAAGTTTTCAGCCTCAAACAGAAAGGTAAATCACCCAAATTCCATGTTTGAAAATGCATAGACATAAATGTACTTAGGCTTAAAATATCTGGAAGACATTTTCGGCTTTTAAAAGATTCTTTCAGAATTCAGTTTTCTGCCTACACTGTCCTGATTACACCGTTGTGGCCAGTCAAAGCGACCTCTGAACTGCAGATGTAGATAATTTTGCTCCACTACTCCAGCATCTAGAATCTGAACCACCCAGCTTTTCAGTTCACCTATCAGTTTTGTGACTGATATCATTCGGTGGCCCCTGAAGATTTATGTGGAGATAATCTCTTGCGCTATGAAGGTATTTTGAGGAAACATGTTCCAAGCAGCCCTGTTTTTTCTTGCTGGCATGGAGAATACGTACATACGAGTTGGTGAGTTTAACTGCAGGGTTTTAAGACATTAATGCCTCTTACATCTGTTAATTTCTACCTTCTCCCCATTAAAGTAGTAGAACTGCACCAGCTCTTTCAAGCTATAAGCAGTAATAAAACTATTCTTTCAGGTTCCAGTTTGAAATTGTACAGATAATTCTCATCTTACTTAACTGAAAAATAAGTCCATAAAGATAAAACCTAATTCACTGAAAAAACCCTCCTAAGCAGTACATTTGTGCATCATATTTTTCTCAAGTCCCGTGCTCTGTGCATTGATACTAGCGTCAAAATATGTGTGCTGCCTCTGGTATCATTAAGAGACAGAGCTTCTTCAAAATACTATCTTTTTCTGCAAAATTTTACAGCTTTGGTCTGAAGTACAAAGTGTCTGTAAGTTTACTCTAAACATGAATTGAACAACTTCAGCTGTTTGCTTTTCGTATGTGTGTGGAATGTGCTGAGTTAGATGCAGGTGCTCCATGAAGCATGCTCAAATTGTTTCTTTTGGCTCCAAAAACTAAGATCAGCTACAAAGGAACAGTGTTTGTTACCAGTTCTCAACCCTCCTTAAACTGTTCAATACTTGCTGTAGTAAACCAAACACATCACATGCCACAAATAATTTGACTCCTCGTTCTTGTAGCCATTATGGAAAACGCTTTTGGAGCTTGCCATTTTCAAATTGTTGCAAATAGAATTATTTCATTTCAGTGATTAATATTCTGAATTTTTTACATTATAGATGTAAAAAAACCCAAACCACAAACCAACAACCAAATCAGTATCATATATATCCTTTTGTATACCCTAGGGGTTTTTTTAGGGAATAGAGGAAAGCTATCAGCTCCTAAAATAATACTTAGTTCAAATCCAAATCCATTTCTATTTTATGCTCAGGATTTCTCCACTAATTATACTTGGATCAAAAGTGCAATGCCTTGTCTAAAAAGAGGTTAAGAACTCCACTCAATGGTTTTTATTTCATCAAACAAGTAGATCTTCCTACTGCTTGGAATTCTAATTCTCTCTGAAAGGTGCGAGAAGAAAGGACTGCCCAAACTATAAAGGCAATGCTGGGAAAATTGTTCCAATTTAAAGGTATGCATTTTCACTACACAGCCAGTAAATTTCTAAATTACTTCATTACACTCAAGTCTCAGCTTCATAGATTTCTATGTTAGAGACAATTTAATATTTGGTAATAACATAGCACGCTATCGTCCCCAAACTGTAGTTCATGAGTCTAATGTAATTGGTCTAGGGACTCATGTGAAGCAGTCAAATTTACAGAGCTTTCAATTACAAGCTTAATAGAGGTGTCTGATGTTCCACAAGAAACTTTAATAACGAGTAACAGTCTGTTAGTACTGATATGGCACATTTCAGGTTTAAAGCATTTAGCAAATGAACACCTGCATGGATTGTTAAAGCACAGAGATCAGTCCATTGCCACTTTGTAACTATTCTGTATAATAAAGAGAAATAAAAAGCAAACAATAAGGCAAATTAATTTCAAGCCTTAGGGAAGTTTGGTGCTACTTGTAGATCTAAATTCCTTGAACAATGCACTGAACAAAGAATGATATTATCCAAGTTTAGTTGCGATAGAAAGGTAATAGTCTATTTTTGGACAAACCTGCTGATGAATAGGAAATGTTTTTGCTGCAGAACAATATATAGACCTAAGTCTTGATCTGATTATGAAACAGTCACCCATATCAGCTATTTTGAGATCACAGGTATTTCATTACAATGGAATGCTGGCACTGAGCTTTATACAGTTTGTGCTAGTTTCTTTTCTCTGTATTTTGAAATCGAGTTTCTTTTGATCTGTGTAAGTATAAATAAATCAGAGACAGGCTCAAAGCATAGATGCAGAGCAAGAATATTTTCAATGATATTAAATTTGAGTATCACTGTTGTTTCTTTTTACCTAGTTTTAGCTTTCCATCGTTAGCTGCAGAGCTTTTCTCAACAAGGCTTATTATCTGGAGATACAGCCCATTCTCTATGATTATGAGACCCAGTCCTTGTTCACTCATCCTAATATTTGCCTTTAATGCTGCAATCAGTGTGTGCTGAGACACATTTTCCAGTGCTGGCAATTGCCCTTTGAAAAGCAAGAGGAAAATGTTACTAGTTGTAAGTGTGGTATTATTCTTCAATAAAATGTTTAAGGAGACATTTTAGCAGGTGCCATATCCATTCTTCATTGTCCGAACAGTTAACTCCCTCATCCTTATTTGCTTCTTTGATAGGCATTGCCTGCTGAGTTGCTGCCAAAAAGCCGTAATAGCAATACTTATAAAAAGTTAGTGTATTCCTTAAACTAGATTTCTGCAAATAAATACACTGAAAGTAGACTTATATCTTAAAAAGCCACATATTTTACCAAGAGAAAAAGCAATACTGATGTTATTTATATTCATTGCAATGGCAATATATTCAGAGAAGATAGAGAACAGGGTACAGAACAACAGAACAGAAGAGCTGTCAGCTTCTTATAAAAACTGGATTTATAGAGGAGATTAATTTCTAAATTTCCAGCAGATTGGTTCCACACCATACTGCTGACATGAGGGAAGGGCCTGTACTTGCCATATTTAGCACCTACAGAAATAAAATACTCTTGAGCATCCACTACCCATTAAAATGCATAATACAAGTAATACAATATAAATGACATTATCCCAGTGTCTCCACCAAGAAATATAATAGGGCAATAAAGTAAATCGTCCATCTCTCAAGCCTGTTCTTCTCATCAAGAGCCAGGAAAAGTGAAGACTGTCACACGAGTGCTTGAGACTCCTTTAACAAACTGTATTCTGTTAAAAATTATTTTTGAAATGGTCTGTTTTAAAATGTAATGTCTAAATGTAACTTCTGACAGTAGGGTAGCAATAATTTAAACTGCTTGAGAAGTCTGTCTCCAATGGTCTGAACCCTGTCAGTGAAAATTCCCACCACATTACCCCTCTTCTGTAAAATACGGAGACTTGGTCATCTTTCCAATGGCTTCAGTAAAGCTTTGGATCAGGCTCTAAATGACAGCACAGAACGTCTATAAAAGGAACAGGATTGAAAATAAAGCAATGTGAACACTTGATTTGTCAGTTTGGCTGTCGAACTGAAACAGAGAAGTAAGCAGGAACAGTTTGAATTTTTTCTCCTTTCCAGTGAAAAATGCAGGAATGTTTTTGTTGTTGAGTAGAATACTATATTTGATTTGGATGGAATACTTAATTTTCATGGTCATGTAAGAAAAGCAAAAGAAGACCCACTCTGGAACATACTTTCATCTGTTGATAATTCTGAGAGGTCAGATTTCTGCCCTGCAACTATTTCTTCAGCTCAGGAATTTATGCAAAGAGGAACAGGATCAGTAGAAGGGATTGAAACTTTTCCTATGGTGTTGTCACTTTCCAAGAAATGTGTTTCAATCTTTTTCAGCCAGAAGGGGGAACTGAATCCTAGTTTCCTATTTCCAAGATGAATACGTAACTCCCAGGCCAATAAATGTAAAGAGATGATATAATAAAGTAAGGCTATTTTATATTATTTTCTAGCCAAAATTTCTCAGCAAATTCCATTAAAATTCACGAGTAGTTGTAGGTCAGAAAATGTTCAGCAGTGCTAGTAACAAATCTAGCTAATTTTAATTAGAAGACAGAATCCTGATTTTAAGCTTCTCATTGTGTGACATTATCTTGCTGGACATGAGAGATTTAAAACGATCCAAGCTGTGACTAATCCAAAGCCTACAAAATAGTTAAGAGGAATGCCAAGATTCACACTTTCAGATGAGACTCTTGTTTTCTTACTACACCTGATATCAGTCTATATAGTCTCCAAGGAAAGGGAATTTTCTTTTTGTTCTGTGTCACAGAAAGTTTAGACACTTGACAGAATTTCCATTAAAGTTTCCCTAATACTGTTCTGTTTTTCTCCAAGGCCACCCTGAAATTCTGCGTTTTCTGCAGGCAGCAGCATAGGGTCTCATTCTGCTGACGAAACTCCTTTTCCTCTTGTTATCTGTATACGATTTCATTATAAACACTCAACCTCAAGAGCAGGGTTGCCTCTTGATACACAGAAAATTTGTGGCACTAGGGACTCTGTGAAGAAGATAAACGGTAGCACAAGGACTTAAAAAGTTTGAGATACTGAAATACAGGACTGGAAGAGTAGTGCTGGGGCAGCAGTGAGGAGATGGAAGTGAACAGAGAAAGAAAAGACAAATAAAGATGGAAACTTACTCTTAGTTTCATCCCCAGCCACTGGCAAAGACTGTGTATGTTGCATCAGGTCCAAAGGAAGAACTTTTTCTATGAAGCCAAAACCCTTGGGCAGGTGTGTCCTAGGCGAGCCTCTTGGAAATGTGCTCCTGCTCCATGATGGCCTGTGGAGGAAGAGTCTACCAGCAGGTGAGGAGGCAACAAACCCCAGCCAGGACAGGAAGTTCTGAGCTTCAACCCCTGCACAACACCAGTAACACAGGCCTAGGGAAGTCTGGCATTGGGCAGAGGGTGTGTCTGCATCTAGTGCATTATTTCAGTCTAAGAGGCGTAATTTGATTTAGGCTGCCTGTCTGTGATACCACAGCTCTGTTTTGAGGCCCCCTCACTTTCTGGAGAACCTATAACTGGCCATGTCCTCCCACACAGCATCCTTAGGCATGTACACATCTTGTAATAAACCTGAGAAAGATGGAATAACTGACCACACAGCCTGCACTGTATGAGGACTGGATTCTGTCACTATTTCTGACTTCATATTTGCCTACATATCAAAAACCAATGAAAACATATCTTCCCTTTGTGTATCCTCTCTACCCCTCCTTCCTTTATTTCTTTTGCCACAAAGCTATTCTGAGACAAACTCATTTTGAGGCAGACTTTGACATAATGCTTCTATTAAAAGCTATTTAAATACAACTTAAAGCTAGTTTATAGGAGAGTTGCAGATGATTCTTGGAAATAACTTCTTTTCAAGGCAGCTGGATTCCCATTGTTAGTGCAGTATAATTTTTAAATCTTTCAAATAAAAAATCAATTGTCCCATTTCTTCCACGCACCAACTGTTCCCTGTTTAAAGGGAATAATTTCAGCTGTTTTTCATCAAAAGCCTTACTATTTTCTCCACCCTTAAGAAAATCTGTCAAGAATGGGGGATTTCAATAGAACCTCAGTACAGCTCTTGTCCTCCAAACAGTAAGTCCTACCGATTGCTGTTGAACACTTTAAGATTACTTTACCAATATCTCAATTTTGTATAGTCCTCCATCTATATAAAAGACTTACAGAAAAATACGCAGAACAGACAATCATCCGCTTGGCTTCTCGATATCTTCTGTATAGACCAGTTATGCTGTTCTGGAAAAAACAGGTGTGTGTTCACTGTTAGAAGGAAAAAATATGTAAGAAATTAGTAGGGGCCACAAAAGTAATCTAGTTCAGCATTCCCATGACAGAACAACAATATAGAAGGCACAGAGTTATTGTGGCCAAACCCAGGCTGGTTTCCAACGTTTGGTGCATTGTTCATTCATCGGCTACAGATTCCCACATGCTGCAATACAGCTGAATCCGTGGAAAAGCACGTCATCAAAAATTGATGTACTTGGATGAGTTTTCTAGTCAAGATTAATTAGGTTTTCTTCCAAACACAGAGCACAGCCAGCAACACAACGCAGGGCTTTTGCAGCGCTCCACAGTCGCGTAACATCTGGAGGAACCTCTGTGAATCCGTCCTTCCGCTGGCCATTGCTACACAAGCGACTCTGGGATCCAAGCCCAGCATTTCAAAGGGACAGCATGTGACGGTGCCTGGCGAAACACGAGGGGGGTTTTGTGGTGGAGGCAGCTCTACGATCGCTCCTCAGCTCTCTCCACGCAGTGCTCATCGAGCCGCTCGTTCAGCGCTCCCTGTGCCCCTTGTCTGCCGCGGGGGAAGGCAGGCCCTGCCCGAGGGCGGCGCGGAGGGAGCGGCCCCGGCGGCACCAGGCCTGAGGGGCTGCGGGCCGGTGCCGGGAGGGATCCCCGTGTGTCTCGGTTGAAAAACACCTTTGGGGATGTGGATGGGGATGCGGATGCGGATGCGTGAGGGCAGCGCAGGACCAGGCCCCGACACAGGCATCGCGAAGCGCAGAGGCGGCGGCAGGGGCCGAGCCCCCGGAGCACCGGCCGCCCCTCAGAGCAGACCCGCCCTCACGCGCCGGCCGCCCCTCCCCTCCGTCTGCAGCCCCGCGCGCACCGGCCGGCGGCAGCGCCCCCTACAGGCCCCGCGGCGGCGGCATGCCCCGCCCCCTACCCCGGGCCCCGCCCACTGGCGGCGCTCCGCCCCGCCCCTCGCCCGTCTCCAT
>VZSC01017418.1:637440-656666 GCA_013398225.1 Steatornis caripensis | reverse complement strand
CCGGCGCCGTCGCGGTGGGGCCGGGTGGGAGGAAAGCCTGGGGGGGCTGGCTGGCCGCCGGGCGGGAGGGACGGCTGGACCGGGTCCCCGGGGGCTGCGGTGCGCTCTCGGGGCTGCCCTCGGGGCCGGCCCCGCGGTGCGGCGAGGGGCGAAGCGCCCGGTAGAAGCTGGCGGGACTCTTCTCCCCGGGCGGAGGCGCGGGTGCGTCCTGGTTCCTGCCCCCGGGCGCGGGGGGCCGCGCTCCGCGGAGCCGTGTCTCCCCCGGGGTCCTGCAAGAACCCCCGAGCCGTCCGTGCTGGCCCCCCGCAAGGCCGGAGGGCTGGGGCGGCATCCCCGCCTGGCTCCCAGCCTCAGTCACCTTGGACAGGGAATTCAGATCGGCCTCTCCGCGTAGTTCGTGGCAGGTTTTGAATCTTTCGTGAGACACTGACGTTTCCTTTGTTGCACGGAAGGTCTTGCTTTCGTTCACCTTTTCCCCCCTCCCCCAGAATATTTCCTTCGTGCTGATTTTTATCAGCTCTTAAGCTTACATGCTTACATGCCACGTGGGTTTTGTTTTAGAATGTGACATTAGGTTTTTTTAAAAGAACAAGGCTTTGTGCATCTGTGTTTTTACTAATGATGTAATTGTTTGTATGAACGATTTATTTCAGCCTGTTGATAAGGACCCGCGTGTTCTGAGCAGTGGAGCAGGGAGAGATAATAGGAGGAGGGCTGCTCTTTGATCTCGTGTCCCAGAGAAATCCAGATCTCTGTCAGGAAAGGAAGCCATCCCATTACTGCAAACAAGTGAAACTAACTTAACCACCTTTTTCTAGACTTATAATTTTCAAGGAAACCACAGGTATAGAATAGAGAAAAGGGGTCTTGGGGTAAAGGTTTCTGTCATAAATTCTTGCAGAGGGTTTAAAAAATTTTTTTCATCTGTCTTGCGTCTTCCATGCCTAATATTTGGTGCACGTAAGAGGACTGAACTGGTTCACATGGGGTCATATTTCCTTTATGCTGATGAAGTAGAGTATTACAAATGTTGGCTGTTAGGGGTTGATGACTGGGCATTCCTTCTGACCAGACTATCCTTATGGTTTGTTTGAATTTCTTCTAGTTACCTAGTCTAGAACCTGGCCTTTCCTCCATGGTCCAGAGGA
Organism: Steatornis caripensis; assembly: GCA_013398225.1. Classification (NCBI taxonomy): domain Eukaryota; kingdom Metazoa; phylum Chordata; class Aves; order Caprimulgiformes; family Steatornithidae; genus Steatornis; species Steatornis caripensis. Next base: position 655,518 of record VZSC01017418.1, on the reverse strand, counting down.
GAAGAACAAGCCACTTCCCAAAGTGCAGCATTCAGGAACTCCCTGGATGACTTCACCGTGCCTCCTATAGCTAATTGTGATGATCTTCCTGCCTATGGCTACATAAAATAGTTGGTTCTTTCCTCTTGCAGTTCCATCTCTTGCAGTTACATCTCGCAGCAGTGCTGCAGTAATGAGCCCTCCTTCAGGGGCTTAAAGTCAAATAAAATAATCTTCATTTTAAATATTTAAGTATGTCTGTCTTAAGTCCCGCATCATGTTAACAGATTCTGTGCAATGTGCAAGATGTTGGATTCTCTTTGCCTGTATGGAAATGAGATGACAAAAACTACTCTGAAAAATTGCTGATGGAAAGAAAGGTCTTTTGGGAACTAAGCACAGTCCATTATGTTCTTCGTTAAAGAAAAACGTCTAATATCTCTTTATAATACAAAAACTTATTCCTGAAATATTATACCTAGAAATCATTAATACTTAGTTAGTTGATGATTACTTAAGAATCATCTGCCATTTCTGTCCTGAACTTGCTTTAGAGGTGCGAATGACAGTTTTGCCTTAATTAGGCAAACATGAAATCTGTACAGATTTTTCTGAAGGACTTCACTAGTCAAATAATGTTTTGACAGACCTAAGCATTTTTTTTGCTGTATTTTGAAGCCAAACAAATTGTTGACTTGATACAATCATTAAGAGGAACTAGCTATCATCCTTCATTAATGACTCTTTTATAGATGTTTATTGATATGGGATTCGATCCACTCAGAATTCTGGTTAAAGCCAATAAAATGTATATTTCTAGTACTGAGACCTTCTAAAATGAGCCTTTTGCCCAAACTACAAAGAAAGGAAGTGTGAGGATGCCCGTTGAATCAAGGACTTCCTGTAGCAAACACTGTAGTATTGAATCGTGAGATAAATGCTTTTATGAGCCCCATTCATTACCCGGAGACTGCTGTGGAGAAATATGGCATAGGAGGAGACAGCCCTGATGGTAAACTCTGTCCCAGCTGCTAGCGAGATTCAGGCGCTCTCAGCAGACTACCATACTTGGACCACATTCAAGCCATCCAACTTCCATATGTGCCACTAAAGTAGGTTTTTTTGAAGCATCCTGCTCTCAACTGGTGAAAGAAAATATTTCTTTGCTTTGCCTTTGTGTTCTTAGGTTCATCTCCTGTGGGAGTTATTCTGGATTCTGCTTCTAGAAGTCAGCCTGGTACAAGGAGAAAGGAGAGTAATACTGTTTTTCTACTTGGCTGCTGTTCTTGGGGTTCTGAAAGGCAGTGCGGAACAGCCTGGTCTCGATACTGCAGTTGTTTGAGAATTGCATAGAGCAGAGGTCTTGGCAAACCTGGGAAGGCAGCACTGCATTGGCTCATTCAGAGCTGTTTACAGCCATTAAGGTTGGGAAACTGGGCTTACATTTCAAAAAAAAAAAAATCTGTTCTGATTTGAATGTTAATATGTATATCTTACTCCAGAGATAATGATGGCTTTCTGCTAAATTGGATAGCAAAATAAATGAGTGGCTTTAATGCTTTTCTGAAAAATCTAAATTGTTTTCAGTATCTTTTTTTGAAGGAATTTATGTCCTGGGGAAATTGATATAGGGGAAGGGCTGATTAGTGTCCTAAATTTTACTCTTAAAGATAAGTTTTACAGTCATTTGGAAAATGTTGGCTATAGAATTTCCTCTCCAAGACTGTAATTATGAGCAAAGGATTGTAACTGAGATCATTGAAGGTTTCAGATGCTTATCTGTCTTTAGACCAGAGGAACTACTCCTTTGTGGATGTAGGTCCAAGTCTCCGTTGGGCACTTTATGTAGTTTTGTAAGAATTTTTCATTAACTTGGTTTCAGGTATTTCATACATCCTTAAGATTATAAAGGAAAGATGAAAATTAATGGATTTTTCTTTCAGAGAGTTCTCAGTGTAGGTTTAGTTATTCGTAGTGTGGAAGTACAGAACACTGATAACTCCAATTTGGAAACCAGTGGCTTCTCAGTATTCTTGCGCTGACATCCTTTTCTTATCAAACTGATATTCTATGTGAGAAATAAGGACAGAGTAGGCTTTAATTTAAGCCAATGCCTAAGCTCCCACTGATTTCAGCAGTAATGATTTTTGCTCCTGTATCTCTACAGTTGTTTTGCAATGAACTTTAAAAGCTGATAGTTTTGTCTCCATATGTTCTTTTTTTGCATGGGAGGGTCTTTAATGATTTTGGTATTTTGTCTTCAGTAGGGGTGATAGAAGTTGCTCTAGCTTCAGCTCTCAACTCTTTTCTAGGGAAAAGGGTATGAATAGCTGAAAGTAGACATGTTAAAAGCTGTACACGTCAGGGGATTGACAATTTGAAATGCTTTTAGGATAGGTCAAATAATTCAAGAGGAGAATTTAATCAAATAAAATCCCCCTTCAGAAAGCTAAGCTATCAGGTTTTTTATGTGACTTAGTCATCCCTTCCTATGTAGCGTGATTGTTCATTTACTTCCAATTTACAGAACAACGTGTACCTTTTTTATAGCAGTCATTAAGTTAATATGGATGTCAGAATTTAAGGCTGCTAAACTCTGATGGGTAGCTTCTAAAGCAAGTATTTGTTACATCCTCTTATGTTGGTACACAGATTGCAACGGGACACGCAGTATAATGTTACGGCCGGGCCACTCAGCACATGCACAACAGTGCTGACTTGGGTGATATTGGTGTTCAGCAGAGCTTCCAATTTCATCTTGCATATGTGACATAAGCATCAAGGTCGCTTATGTTAGGAATTATACTTTTCATTTAAACTGCCTTCTGTACTGTGCTGTGCAGTAGCGGATGATAGTAAATTGTGAATCTACAACATGCCACTTATTTTAAATTGTCTATTTTGTGTACAAATGCTGCCTTTCCATGTATCTTCGAAAGTGTTATGTGTAGTTCTTGGTTTTGTGTACTCGGTTGCTTTTTTATTTGTGAAGTGTGGTTCCAGATTCAGTGGTATCTATGGTCTTGTAGAAGAAGAGCAAGCTATACCCCACAGGCCATGCCTCCTGAGGCAGTTAACTCCCTGCTCCAGTGCAGTAAATTGTCTAGTACCCAGTGACAAATTACTGTTCTTGCTGTTCAGTGTTCTTCCTCTGCATGTGATGGCTCTTCCTGAGGAATTTTGCTCCACAGCTCCAACAGAAGCTGTAGCTTTGTTGGGATCAGTTTAATGAACTATCACAGGTGATATGGCCACGCAGTGATTCCTGTATTGAGACTGTATTGCTGCTGAAATATTTTTCCGTATTGGAGCACTGACTATACATGCAGTAAGCACAAGACCGCGTGAAGGTACTTGAATGAACCGCTATTTCTATATAGAATAGAATATAACAAATAGAATAGAATAAATAAAGCATCAACAACTTAAAAGAGGGTGTAAACTTGAGTTCCAGCTAGCACTATTGTTCTAAATGCAGTTGTCTGCTCAGAAAGTAGTGATATGTAAAAATCAATATGGCATATTGTCACTTACTTCTGCCCTTTAGGGCCTGTGCACAGAAATTGGTAATGTACAGTGCTTGTCTGTGGAGGAATCATGGTATAGAGCAATCATAGTGCTGTCCACTGACATAGATACTGTTTTGTTTCTTTATTTTTATGGATAGTTGGCTTTTCAAAAGCTGTCTTTTGAAAGGATTCTGATCATTATTTGTTAAGCACCTAGCAACATACTCAAAACACAGCATGCTTCTCCAAGTTCTCAGTAGAGAATGATGGGACATCATAGGAAGCAATTTTACAAAATTACTTTTTCTTAATGTTCTTTGTACTGTTTCATGTAGTGAGCGTGACAGGAGAAGTTATTTGCCCTTTCGTGAACTTATTTGGACTGCATGCTGAGAATACGAAAGAAAAAAAGGTGATGATATAGAAAATTAAGAATTATGTACCATGATGCCCTAGAAAGAAGAGACTGCTGAAAAGCAGTCTTGAAAGCTATCTGAGCATAAGTGTGTTCAGACTAGGTTCTGGAACATAATTTCTAGGAAGACGCTTTCCTTTTGGTAGATGCCCCCAGGTGCGTGCGCAAAGAGAGGAAGGTGGTGCTCTGCCATACCTTGCTGATCTGGACAATGAGGGGATTAGGGCCTGCTGTAAGATGCAGGCACTGCTAACTGCTTGCATTTTAGAGGTGTTACCAGTGCCTTAAAAACAACAATACAAACCCCAAATAAGAACTGGTAAGTACCAGCAAAGAATCTAAACCCCATACAATCTGAATACTCTAACAAGAGCAGTCTATTAATAGGTGTGCATGGATGGGAGTGTCAGTGCCATCTCTAACATTAATATTTCCATTCTATTTTGTGACTCTAGATGTCTTTCAAGTGGATGTAAAAATCTGACAAAGAAGTGTGTTTCAATTGTGCTTGGGTTCTGTAACTGACCGAGCCTCAAGGCACAAGAAAAATTAATAGTAAGGCATTGTTGTAATGAATTGATTTTGTGCTTGCTCAACCACTCAATTTTTAAACATATGGAACTCTTTTATGTGTAGGAAGAATCTCATGAAAGAGAGCTGTGTCAGCCTGGTTATTTGAGCCTGCCAGAGCAGAGATGAGAGAGCCAATTGTTTTTGTCTGTAGAGGAACTGATGTCTTGCATCTGCTTTTTAACAAATACAAATTAATACTGCTTCTGTTACATGAACACTTTGTTTTCTTTTTAGTGTGCCAAGGTACAAAACTATTAGTTTGTCTCCCACCAAATCCTGTTAAATTCCTCATTCTCTAATTCACATTAAAGAATTAGGTAAGAAATTCCTGATTTAGAGTACAGATCTAGGAGCTGGTAAGTTATGTTTACGTTTCAAATCTAGCATCTGGCACGACTGACTTTGGATGCTGGAAATTTATTGTGGTAGTACCTCAGTTTTTTCCTCTCTAAAATAAAGGTGGTATCTTTATCAAAGAAACTTCTGTGAGCATTAGCAGCAAAGCTTTAATTACACTTTTTTTAAAAAAACTTTTTGTTCCCTATCACAGTTTTACTTTATTAAACAGAGGGGAAAAACAGTAAGAATAACAGGTGTTTCATTTGTCTTTTCTGATAGTAGGTGTTTTTGCGAAGGTACTTGAGTTTCAGGTATTTGGAATAACTTTTTTTTCTTTAGAGTATTTACTTCACAGAAGTATGTAAGTTACTATAGAATTAAATTATGTTCAGTGTTTGCAGATACAGATCTGTCTATCCTATGCTTTACTCAAGAAGTATGTAGTTGTAAATCTGCTTTATAGACAGTACAAACTGTGGGAAAAGTACTTTGAGACTTGAGCTTTGTGGCTTCAGGAACTATCTGCGTTTCACTAATAGTGATGATTTTTTAAATCAACTTAGAGCTGATTTTAGACATGTATATTCATTTGTTGCCACGATATGACACTGAGATTAACACAAGAGTGACTTAAATATATGAATCATAAAAGTAAGAATTCAAGAGAACGCACCACAAAACAAAGGTATAAAACTGAAATTAAAGAAAAAAGGAATCCTGTTAATGACCGAGGCTTATTAAAAACATTTGCATCCTTTAGCTTCCAGCCAGCACTTGGATGTGCGCAGCATTATGTAAACTGCATTTGTACTTTTGCCAAAGCAAAGAAGATCAGTAGGTCAAACTTTTAAGCTTGACCTACTTTTTTTATAGTTACCTTACAACAGCTCAACTTTTTCCCACCTATTTTCTTGCTAGTATTGAAACAGAGAGAACTAACTTTTCTTGTCAGCTGCAGTATAGCTGCAGTGTGTTGGACTTGTATCTTATACAAGAGTTCTCCATCTAGCTCTTGAATCCTTTTCCAGCAGTGGTTGATACCTGTGTATTTCAGAAGAAGGTAACTAGAGTGACTCATGGATGAGGAGGAATATTGACCTTTGAAGAGGTTAAATGCTGCTATCTATTTTAAAATCATATAAAAAATGACCTCTGTAGTATGGTGGAACAAATACAATACGGGGGCTGGTTTTATTTCTTGTACAAAGTAATTTGGGAAAATTATAAATTATTATAAATGTCTAGTTTGTACAATTTTTAATTTAAAAATCAGTTTCTTATTAAGTAATTATAAATTGTTATTGTAATTCATAGTGCCTACACATTTATTAATGGACAGAGTCTTTTTTTTTTGTTGAGGGCTATACGCAGGAAAAAAGTTCTATGGTAATTTTGCAGCAATCCCCTTATGCGTGCTCCAGCTGCTTTGCTCAATCTCACTTTTCTTCCCCAAGCCTCTGACTGATGGAGATATATACAGATCTGAAAAACTGGAGATATGGCCAAGAAGAGGATCTGTGCGGGGTAGGTGTCTATTTTAAGGAGAGGGGAAGCAAGCTAGAGCATTTGACTGGTAAAGCACTTGTATTGGCCTGATTCCATAGGAATCTATATGGAATTAACACTTATAGGTTATAGCCTTTCTCAGGGTAAAGCTCTAGGTTTCTTCCTGTTATATTATATTTGATTTCCTATTTGATGTATTATCTTGTACATGTTTTTTAAAGTTTATGAATAGAGGTGATTACAAGAGTTTGATCTCTCTTGGGTACCTTAGGAAATGTAGTCTGATTGTGATGGTTTGTCTGCAGGATGAGCTAATCAAGTATGAAACACTAGCTGCTGAGAGTTAGTCCTTCAAAATTCCACAGAGTATGTAGAGTCTAGTTCCTCCCTTTGAGCAAAACATACTCAGTCTATTATGTCTGGGTCCTTGGAATGAACTAAAATGTTCCCTTGTGAAGGCATCAAAAGCCTCCCAGGGATTTACTGCAGTGTCAGAAGCCAGCACTTCCTATCCATGTAACATAGTGCGATGAGCAACAGTTGGCTGCTACCCAAGAGCCTCATGGTAGCTGTAGTTCTGTGCCATAAATCACAAAGCACTTTGGGATGATTATTAAGGATGATAGTCTCTCAAGGTGTAATGATTAATAACACACTTAGATGTTTAAATATTTGTCCAGTTGAAGACAGTTCACATCAGGCCTCTTGAACTTGACCATGTGCAATTCTTTGTGCGGTTGTTTGGACACTGCATTAGTAGTGCTGAGCTGTCTCTAAGCTTGGTACATCCAAGAAATTAATAATCAAATGACAAGTTCATAAGCAGTAAAGTCAAGTAATTTACTTTTGTAGTGCTCATCACTGAGCCAACTTCCCGGTTCATAGTGTTGCGTTGTTACTCCTGGGCTTCCTGTTCCCTTGCTCTCCAATCATTGCTCAGGTTGTTCTTGCCTTGTTTCCACTTCTCTTGCTGTGACTGCTTCCAGCTATTGGCAGCAATGTAATTTGGTTGTATTTTAAGGAACAGGTATGGGATCAGACTAAGAGAGAATGGGACAACTGATTGTTTGGTGTGCCTCAGAACTGCTTTGCTGTGAATACTTCAAAAGAGCCCCTTTGATTCTAGATTCTTTCTACACTTCTCAAATTGATGGCATATGTACTAATGTTATTAGGATATCTCAGTGACTAACTGCTTCCTTTCTGCAATAAAATCTTTGTATACATCTGAAATGAGATGGATCCTGACTTCCATGATAGGCAGGGCAAATGCACAAGTAAGGCAAAATGGTTTTATCTGTAACCTCATCAGTATGAGCTTAATGCATCAAACACACAGAACCTTGAATTGTAATGTCTTTATACCAAAGCAAAGTGAAGAAAACTGACAAGAGGTTGTCATGGACCTCAAGTTTCCTGAAGAATCACTTTTGCGTAGAAGGTGACTTGTTTGACTTGAAAATTTGCTTTCATGTTCAGTCTTCTCAGTACAAAACAGAGATACTATAAATTGCAGCATTAAGAGATATGTTTTCTTAAGCATAGACAGCGACCAGCGGTATTTCCACAGTCAGTGAAAGTGTCAGCTCCAGAACTGTCACAGTAGAAGATTCTGATCTCCAGACTTGTGGAGAGAAAATGCGCTGCATCTTCTGTGCCTGTTGACGCGAGGAGCATTGTAGGCGTTGCATGCTGTGGGAGAAGAGAAGTCACAAGGGTGAAGAAAGAACTTTTTTTTTCCTTAGGTTGAATTCCGTTCTGAAACTAACCATGCACCTAAATTCATGTGTTAATGATGTAGTTCTCCACCGTAGAAACTCGTGTGGGAAGAATCATGTTTCACTTTGTTTTTTAAACTCACGCTTAATTCAATTTAAAAACGATGCAACAAGATTGTACAGGAAACCTGAAAAGATTGAATGGCCAAGAATTTCTAATGTGGTCTCATAAGTTCTTTCAGTGGAATATTATCAGGTCACATGGCAATTACCAGAAGCATCCTGAAGTTTAATACATGAAAAATGGTGAAATAAAGAGAGTAAAGGCTAGAAGTAGTAGTTGCTGTTTTACAAATGAAAGTCTGTTGACTTATGCCTAATGCAATCTGAAGTAAATGCTCTCTGTAAGTATACGTTCAGTGAGATGAAGTTGATGATAAAGACAGAGCATTTCTTGCCTGTTTATATTGAATCTAAAATTAGAGAGAATTCTGTTTCAGAATGTCAGTATAACAACTGTATAAACATATGTTAACAGATACGTTCTGTGAGCGCTATATAACATCTGATTGCCTTTTAAGAATAGTCCCACTTGTTCAGAAAGGACCAAGCTCTGCTGTTAAGATGAAGCCATATTTTATTTCAGTAAAGTGCAAATTTAACTGTTCAGGAGAGGTCTGTCTTCCCTTATTCGAGCCAAAAAAAAGTCTCCCGACTTTTACATTCTATTTTTGTAGATGCTGATTTGTGATAAGGGAGAAAGTGTTATTACCACACAGACAGCACCTGTTAATTGCCTAAATAATTCAGGCTTAAATTATGAAGGCTTCTAAAACAAGGACTTGCCTTAGCAAAAGGGGTTAAAAAATATAACTTCAGGTTAAATTCTGAATATGGTCCCTGCCTTCCTCCTTTTTTTTTTTAATGTTTCTGTTGTGATGGGAACAACAAGTAAATGCCTAAGTTTCAGAATTATTACTGCAGAAGAAGGTTGTGTTTTTTTCCAATTGGCCTGAAAAGTTAAAGCTACGTTTTATATTGGGGGGCTTAAATGTTAATCAGCCAGGAAACTATGTGCTGGCTGTCCTTGAGGACAGATTGTATGTAGTTAAGCTGTATGTCAGTCTGTCTTTCAGCACATGAAGTGTAACTTGTAGAGAATAAATTCTTTGCTGGCCCTGTACCTAAACCCTGTTTAAAGTGCAGTTTAACCTGTATTGCCAGTTGTTACAAGCATGTCATACACAGATTTGGCAACAGTTAAAAAGTGCCTTTAGGTATAAAAACTAAGGTTAGGTTTTATTCTACTTGTAATATTATCCTAGTTGCAATTAAATACGTCTCGGGACATTTAGGTGCGATTCTTCAATTGACAAAGGTGCCATATGGAATAAAGTAAGTCTAGTCAACAGAGATAGGATCTTTTATATCCCCAGTTAGCAGAGTGGGGGAATTAGCAGAGTGGGGGAAACTTGTGTGTGCAAGGAAGGGCTTGCAAGACCAGAAGTACGCTTAATCTTTCCAATTATTCTAGTTGTTCTAATAAAATGTATTACTTCTACATGCTAACTCAACTTCTTGTGTCCTCATTGCTATAAATACAACCCTGCTGTCAGTTATGTGATTTAAAGAAATTGCCACCAAATTGTTAGTACATTTTATTTGCTTTTTGAATATTTTGTTCTTTATTTAGCAAGGTCTGTTGTACTTTCTGGCAATCTGGGCCTAAAATTTGCTCTCAGCACTGGACCAGGAGAAAGACTCACCTGTAAGAAAGCATTCAAGCACATAAGGTGTATTTAGGCTGAGTGTTTGCAGAGCAGTCACCTAAAATTTGCAAATATGTTTCTAACCATATAAATGCCAAAAGGCATTTCAACACTTCTGTTTTCACGTTAGAATGCTGGGTGATTCATAAGGCCGTGGAAGAGCCGGGTCAGTAGGTGTCCTTGGAGCATGTCTGACGCGAGCAGAGATCAGCGTGAAGCACAACAGTTACGGCTGATGGAGGAAGACAGTCCTTATTCCTTCTGAACTTCATTTGATAAAACACAAAAGCAATCTTGAGGGCAGGGCCAGAACCTGAATTTTCTCCCTACCCTTGAATGCCTTTGTCACTAGGCCAGAGAAATCACTTCAGACTGTAACCAGGAAGGCTGACAGATATTTTGTCTTCATGAATAAAGAGAGGGAACAATAGGATACTTTAGTTGGTGTGATTTGAGGGTTTTGGTATATCTGTCCTGATCTTCTGGGACATCTATTAAGTTTGAAACTCAACCGTCTTGGTGAAATGGTGCTTTTAGATATGCAGGAGTTAAAAATTTAGAGCTCTGAAGTCCAGTTATTGCCAGCCTGTGAACAGACTGCCTTGTAAGTCACCTCTGTGGAAGGTGATCCACTAAACTGTGAAGATGCAGAATTTCTGTGTTCTTGCTGTTTGTGCTGCGTTCATACCACGTGGCAAACTCTGGTGCTGCTGTTACTGACCCACCCCATGTCACTGGCTCCTGCACATGATGGCCAGCCTCGAAGGGCCTGCACATCAACCATAGGACTATGAAGTGATTAGCAGACCATTTTGGAGAAGGCTGGGGTAGGGTTGTGTGGTGTATTGGATGGAGACGTATCATTTTACAGTTCTGTCTGAAGCCAAATATAACTTTGTTTAAAAAGAACACAAGCTCATCAGATGTTAAATGGCAGAACAGCTGTAGGTGTCATAGCTTCTGGCTTTCAACTGAGCATATGGCATAAAACTGGTGTAGCTGACGAGAAAAATCACGTTTAAATATTGACACTGCCTTTGATCTTTTTTTAGGCAGTGAATTTTGTCAACTTTGAGTAGCTCTATTTTGGTTGGGGGAAAATGGAAATAACTATGGATTTTTTGTTTGTTTTTTAAGCTAAATAAAACATTCAGTTTTCCTCTTTTTTTGAAGTTCTCTCTTTTTTTCCAGGCCCTTGCCACTTCAGAAACTGTAAAGATTCTAGTCACTGACAACACTATCCTATTGTGAAAGTGCTTATAGTATCAGAAAATAAACAACCAGAAAGATGCAACTTGTTAGAGTGTCGTCCATTTAATAGCCAGCCCAGCTGTACTTCAGAGAGTGCAGCTTCTCAGAAGAGACCTAACTAAAGTAAAGTTACTAAAAGAAAATTGTTTCTGTCCTAGCCCAAACCAGGACATAGGGATACTGTTTACCAGTGTTTAATTAATGCTGTCTTTTGACGTAGGAAAGAATACCTTCAGGTGGGCAGATTTCTTGGCTCTGATACGTGAGAACACAGAGAGCCTTTGTTATGTCCTCAGGCGTGTTCCTGTGTTGTTGCCTCAGATTAGCTCTTTCAGTGTGTGGTGGTCCATCACTTCTTTAAAAAAAAAAAAAAAGGGCAAAACAAAAATCCAACATTAAAAAAACCCCACCCCAATACTCAGGCAGCATGGCATTGAAACTTGTATGTTGGAATTCAGAAATAAACTTGCTTTTTATTCGTCTAAATGTGTGCAATTTAAACACTGCTTACAACTTGTATATGATCATTGTCAGCTGTAGTAATAAACTTTTCTAATACGTCTAAGTCATAAGGATCTTTCCCAGTAGTTTGCCCCTGGATTTTTTTTTTTTCTCTTTGAGGGTGGGAGGAGGGAGGGAGAAGGCTATGGTTTTTGTGGAGGGGGGATTCAGTTTGAATTAGGCGTGATAGAAACACTGACTTGAAAGATTTTGAGACAACTCAGGCACCCAATGGTCTTCAGCAGCAAGGCAGGCATTTCTGCTAATAAACCACAACTCTTTTAACATTGATTTTAGGCTTTAAAAATGAGAATTCTTCTGTTTAAAAGCCAGTAAGCTTTGGAGTTCTAAAGAGTGTGAAAAATGGTACCTAACAAATCAAATTCTCTGGACATTAGATTGTTAAATAGAATTCAGTTGGTAGGTTTCCGATAGCTAGCACAAGCTGGGTTTGAAACTAGGGATGTTACCTCACCTATTTTTGCCAATATGAGTGTTTTTAAGAAAGTCGCTTAGTGCTAAAACAAGGAACACCATTTACATCTCTAGAGCAAGAAGGATGGTGCGTTTCAAAGTTGATTTGAAAGGGAGAGAGCGTTCTGACTTCAGCAAAGGGGATAAATGGAGTAGAAGAGAGCAGCCTGTATAATAACATGCTCTATCTTGCAGTATTGGCTTTAATTGCTTTTAAAAGATGCACTCTAGATATAGCAAAGACTTTGCAAGTGAATTTAAGTCTTTATTAAAACTGATCTTTTAACATTGTATAAATACTTTTTAGGTGTTTGTTTCGTACCAATAAATATCTAGTTGGCATATGGATTGATCTTGCATCTGGTCTGCTTCAAAGTGAGAAACTCCAAAGCTTTTCTTCCAGGTTTACAATACCTATTAAGATTATTTGAGAGACAAATCAGAGTGAATGCCAAAAACATAAGATCTGGCATATAAAGGACAGAAAAGGTAATTCGTAATCCCTTTGTTTTGAACTCCTCTATATTCTTTGCCTTTACAGTTAATCCCCTGTTATGCTTTTAAGTCTTTTTCTAGATGATCCTTTAACCTTTGTAAATCTTATTTTAGTAAGTCTGAACTTGGTTGCCTTTTAGTCTACTAACTGAACAACATACTGGAACATCCGCAGTAAAAGAATCAATCTGTCGTGCCACATCCTGAATACTGTGCTTGCACGGTAACCTCGAAGTTATTTTAGCAGCCTAAGTGCTAAAGAGCATTGAAACTATCTCCATCCCTCACAAAAGAAGTAATTATTTATGTAAGAACAGCAACAGACATGGTATTCTCATACTTGATGGGAAACTGGCAGTTGACCCTATCTTATATTTTGATGCTGTTATACATGCTTTATAATTATTTAGGTATAATCCAGTTATTGTACTGTCTTACAACAATGACCTAAGCAAAAAAGTGGAGGAAAGGGTGTTTGACTTGCTTAGAGTTACTTGGCTGCCGTTAGTTGTGTGTATGTGTGGTTTTACAAAATGCTCTGATATGACATTATTTGAGGCTCTCAGAATTTTTCAATTGCTTTAATGGGTCAATGGCTGAAAATTTACATGAGGACTAACCACGTTTCCTTTTACAAGGCTGTAATTCTGAGCAGTTGTAGATACAAAAAAAAATCTGTGAGCTATGCCTGTGGGTCTCATTCGGTGGGACCTTACACACGGAGACCTTGCAATTCTGTTTAGCTATTACAACATGGACCATGCCTTTTAGAATCAAGAGATCTTCCCCAGCATTGTTAATCCTTTTTTTCCTCCTCAATTTTGAAGTGCTTTGCAAACCAGCAGGGTACTGTATCTTTTTCCTCTTCACACCCAAGGTGGTCCATATTCTACAAAAGCATAGCTTTTCCCTAACCTTCTGCATTGCTTACTCTAAGCGTGACTAATCTCCTCATAAGGGTACAGGACCTGATTTCTGATGGAGTTTTACACTGCAGAATGCAAGATCAATTCATATGCCAACTAGATATTTATTGGTACGAAACAAACACCTAATAAGTAGTTATACAATGTTAAAAGATTAGTTTTAATAAAGACTGTAGAACTAACTATGTGCAGACTGGAGTACCTCCCAGGCTATGGTAAGGAAGGATCAGCAGTGTCGGTTCCTGGATTTCAGGAAAGGCAGAAGGGAGAGGACTATGTTTCCAAGGAATTAGTACCTGAAATATGAAATTAATTGAAACTTTTCCCAAAACAAAATGCATATAAGTAAACCTAGATAGGTAATTCTCTCTTCCTCCTTTATATAGTAACATCACTTAAAGTAGTTGTTGCAGGAAAATAAATTCCATTTGTAAGACTGGGAAACATCCCACTTAAACTGCCAAATCCCTTGGATGACTTTGAAAAATTTCCTTCTTGGAAATACCTCCTCCTTGTTTGCTGTTACGGGCGGTTGCATTGGAGCTATTCTTACCATGCTGTCTTGTTTGTTCCTCTCAGGAGTTCCTCAGCTACGCTTCGCTCACTTTGAAAGCGGTCTTCTGTCGGGTTGCAGGCAAGGCGCAGCAGACATGTTAAAGGCAGGTGGCTGAAGCCAATTTGATGGTTATCCTTAACGTTGGTACAGGGAATGAGTCTGCCATGACCAAATCACTGCATTCTCTTTAGACCTTTAAAGTTTCGACTTGGGTCAAGAAGCAAGCTACAGCTGTGCATTAGACAGCTGCAGCACGTTCCTCCTCTTAGATGCTCTTAGACGTTTTTCCATTCAAGTTTAATAATTGGATAGAACTTAGAAACTTTCCAAGAACAACTTCATTTTCTCCTGTCCTTGTCTGTGGCCTGGTAAGAGTTACAGGGAATGGCTTAACTTATCTGCCCTTATTTTACATATGTCATTCTCTGGCATGCAACTGTTACCTGACCAGCAACAATGAATGTTTTAGTGTGCCCAGATAGCATAGCTCCGTGTTCTGTGCTCGTTACTAAAACATAAAACTTGTCAAGAGTCCTTGCCACATTGGTGATGCTCTAAGATTTACATCACCAGCACCTTACTAGGAGCCCTGAAAACTGTACTCTTTGCTTAGCAAAGACGGTTTAAGAAGTCCACAGTACACTAAAGAAAAGTACCATGTTTGAGCAGAAATAGTCTGGCAGTCACAGGTGGGGTTTCTAGCAGGACCACACCATCTCATCAGGACAGCGAGCGAGGGAGGGCGGGCATGCAGGCTGTCTGAGGGCAGTTGGATGTTTTAACCTCCTCACTAGGCATATTGGCCTGTAATATTTATTTTAATGTTAGTAATAAGCATTTTGCTAAGGATGTGGTTGATATGGAAGGTAAAAGCGAGGAAGCTGTTGTCAAGGTATGTAGAGGGTTGCAGATGCATTTAAACCCGAGGAATAGCATTTTCTCTAAAATTAAGGGAGATAGTAAGGACATTTTCGAGTGGAGACAGTATGGGAGGACAGAGGAAGAGCAGGTACCCCAACCTGCATGAGCAAGAGCATTTCTGAGGATTTGTGTTTTGTACGTTCGTGTGACGGCATAGCCACTGAGCTCCGTGACCTTCTAATGTTTGAGCTGCACCTCGTTCACTGCATCGTGCTTTTACTATTTCAGTTGCTTCTTATGTTATGGTAAGATCTTCACAGCAGTGGCACCACTCCTGTGTCCATCTGGCACACTTGATCCCTTGTCTTTTGGCAATCAAATAATAAATGAACAGCGAACATCTGAATAGCTGTTATTATGCTGCTGCTTTCCAGCTGCAGTATTGCCGTGCCACTTTTAATAATTCAGAAGTGATGGAAATGGGGGAGTGAAAGGGCTGCAGCAGTCTTTGTTTCTCTCCGTAAGGTGTGATTCCTCCTTGGTGGCTCTGTAGTTACCACGGAAACGGGAGAGGGATGGCACAGCACCGCGGGCTGGAGTGGGGCTTGTGGGTCGCTTTGTGGCAGCTCCACATCTGTACAAAGAGATAAGACTGGGGCTTGCCTTTGTTTGCTTTGATGCCTTTCCCCCTCTTCTCCTCAATGGTTTTGTGAAACTTAAACAGGTGATTCTCCCAAATGTTGGTGTATTTGTTAAAGAGTCTTTTTATTAGTGATTCTAGTGAAAATATGCAGTGTCAGAAAATGAGCATTACTGGTGGTCTGGTGGAGTTGGGTGAGATAGTGTAGGGCTATGATCATGAAATCTTTCTCTGGTATAAACTGGAGCCCTGGTTATAGTCAGATTTACACTACTGGAAGGTTGTTTAATGTGTTTGAAATGCACTGGCACTTTAGAGAATAGATGTACTGGAAAAAACTAAGGACCACTTCACTGACATTTGCTCATTGCAGCCTTCTCTGTTTTGATCAAGGCTGAATCTGATTTTTAGGAATTAGAAGTATATATCCTAGTCGCCTCTCACACTAGCTGTGCTGTCCTGCATAATGCCAGTCTCCGAAGCTACGGAGGAAGAGCCATACAAGAGAAAGGGAGCAGCACCCTGCATCTCCGGGTTGTCGTTGTAGCTCCCAGTGGCTGTGCAGTGCGGGCATTGGGAGGTGGAGGATGGGCAGGCGCGTTTACTCCGCTGCACATGTTTTAGAGCTGTATCCATCTTTAAGCTGCCTAATCTGCTAGCATTAGCTGTGCTGTTTGTTTTACACCTGTGTTAGGTGCTTAGATGTTCAGTAATTATGCTGGAATTGTTCTGAGGGAACAAGTAAAAACCTGTTTCACCTAGGGATCAGAGTGGAACTTGGTAACTGGCTTGAGATGCGCTGTTGAGCTGTTCTCTAACTACAGGCAGAAGGAGACTGTTCGATTCAATGTCTCTCTCCCTCCTTTCAGTGATAGACTAGGTAAGGTTAAACAAGATTTTCTGTAACTAGTTAGTTTGTTGGCAGCTGCTTGGCAACTGTTTGCTTGATTGCTTTAGAACGAGACCAAGACAATAAAATACCATGTAAACCCACTCTTCTTTTGAATGTCATGGCTAATAAATACTCTTTCTCCATGCCAGAGAATTCTTCTGAAGTCTGTGTTCTGCAGAAGATTTGTCACTATGGGAGCAAGCTGTGAGGTTTAATTTCCTTCTGCCCAGTTTATATACACAAGTGAGGTATTCCTATATATTGAACTTGAACTAAATTTATGACCACATAATGAGGTTGTTCCTCCCTGTTATTTTTGTGGAACCTTTAGTAATAGTTCACAAAACTTCTCTTGCCCTGCCTTTGCCTCCCTAGAGTTTGCACGCTCAAGATTCAAAACCTTGAGTATGGAGTATATCTACCTCAAATCTCTGATCCATGAAGCAAAGAAGAATCCATGAAGCAGAGAAGAGAAAATATTAAGTATGTGCTAACAAAAGCTTAACCATAAAGTAAAGTTCAGTATTTTTCCTCCAAAATGGCAGATCCTGAAATTTCATTGCTGATGCTTTAAAACTCTTGATTAAAATAAATAAATAAATAAAAAAGAAAGAAAAGAAAAAAGTGGAACAACATACTTGGGCACCAGAAGTGATGTTTAGGAAACCCTGTTCTGAGTGGTTTCTTGCAACTATCCTTGTGTCTTCAACAGGGATGCTACCCTGGTACTTACAATTGAGATTTTTTTTTTCTCTTTTTTTTTTTAATTTTCAGTTGTGGGTTTGTTGGGGGGTTTTTTTTGAGAAAATCAGCCTTTGGAGGAGTAGATGTTGACAGTAAAAAAATTGCACTGAAAAATAGTAGTTCAAGGTGGAGTTCTCTTCTGTTTCCTCTAGGTATGGCTCTGCTGGGGTTAGCTTTGGTCCTCTCTGAATCTGGCGTGTTAAATGTGCTCTTGTTAATTGAAAAATGTCTTCAATACAAACTGGAAATTGCAGCTGAAAGATGAGTTAGTTGTCGCTTTCTAATACGTGCTCATTTAGAGCAACTGTTCTTCAGTTTCAGTTAACACACAAAATTGGATGGAGTCCAGCACAGTGGTTCTTATTGCTGTTGCTTTTGCCAAAGTTAAAAATGCACTAAGTTATTGCCACTGGATTCAGGAGAGGTCTCTGAATTCAGAAAACATCTATTGAGTGTGTGATGTCATTTTTATGAAGTCACTCTTTAGATTAGAATTGTGATTTAGAAAAAAAATTACTTCTACTGTAAGTATAGGAAAATTGTTGTTAAACCCTAGTCTTGCAGAGTGATTGGGATTAATTTCCTGTTCTATGATACTGCAGTGAATAGCCTCTTTATCCCCAAACCGCAGGAAACTATTTAGTGTTTTGTATGAGGTTCTGCAATGTGTGTGTGTTTCAGGGAACTTGACTTTTAAGGACACGTGCACATCTCCCCTCTGCCCCAGCAGCTGATCTAAAATGAAAAAATTGCAGGCTGTGAAAAAGCTACTGAGAAGCATTTCATGTAAAACTGTGCTATACAGGTATGTGAGCTGTGCAAGATTGCCTGTGTAATTCTGGCTCAGTTTTGTGTTATCGTGGTGCACAGCAATGGTGTGATTACTGTATATCTGGAGTAGAAAATGCCAATTGGGTTGGGTTTGCAAGT
>VZSC01017418.1:623242-637281 GCA_013398225.1 Steatornis caripensis | reverse complement strand
TTTGCAAGTGACACTTTTTAAAGGGTTTTACTTCAAATTTTAGCTGAAAATTCATCTCTGAATCTTTCAGTTGATGAATATATAATTAAAATTATGCATTTGAGTAGGGCTAAAAATTTGTAGTCTAAACAAAGGTTACAGGAATACTTCAGAACTGATTCAGTAATGTTTTTGGTCTTGGTTCTTTTCATCCTCTAGGAGTGTATCAGAAGTGCTACATCTAATGAAACACGATATTCTGCCTCCTAGCCCAATGATTCCAAGCTCAGAAGCTGATTCTGTTGGTACCCACTGTTGAGGTGTAAGCAGACAGGTTCTGAACGCTTGCAGAAATTGGTTCCAGGGTGCTAGGAGGCGCATGCTAGGACGGGTTACCCTTTTGACTGCTGGCTTCCTTCTTTGTTCATGCTTTTTTTCAAAAAGAAGCTAAAAAGTATGACAGTTGTTTCTCCCTCCAAAAGACATGCTAAACCTAAGCTGTCAAATCTTACTGTAATTGTTTCTAACTTGCCCTCTGTTTATTTTAAACAGGTCAGCTATAACAATATTTGCTTACAATAATTTGTGGAGGAAGATACTGACTCACGTTATTCACAGTTGTTTTTTACTCCTAATTTAGATAAAGGACAACTATGATTATTTAGGAAAACAGTTCAGACGAAGGGACAAATTGAGAAATATAGGACTTAATGTTCAAGAGACACTGGAAGAAATGGATTGTAATCTCGCATGTTAATTTGGGGTTAAAGTTTTCCAAAATAGTGAAGAGAACTTCACTATTAAAGCTTACTAAAAGCTTCTTCATGAGTCTCAAAAGCACAGAATGGGATTTTAAATCAGATTTTTTTTTAATTTAACAGAGAATACCTCATTTTCTGTAAAACATTATGATGCCTCTACCAGTCTTGGCCTTTTTCTAGGATCTTTTTGATAGATTTTTTGTGTGCATATTCAGTTTGTGTGTGTAGTAACTCTAGTTAGCTTTCAAAAGGATTGACCAGTCTCTTGTATAGAGGGTCTTTTAAAGAGTTACTGTCAAGAAGTGGGATTTTTTTTAACCTTCTTAAAATCTTGGTATGAATTAAATGCAGTTCCTGCTGCAACACTTTGAGGATTGAAGCGGTATTTACAGATGAAGGAAAAAGGCATTAGACAATTAAAGGCATTTTGGGGGGCTGCAGCTCATTTTGTTAGATTTATAAAAGTATTTTGTCTTGCACAGATGAGGGAGTGATCCTCTGTACAACTCAGCTACCACTTTAGCTGTTACTGGCAGGCTTTATAGGATTATATATTTGATTAGACCTTGATAGCCATTCAGGAACCAGATACAGCTTGCAGTCATCTCACTTCAACTTTTGCAAGCGTATGATGAAACAACATGAAGATAGATGTTTAAAGCATGCCCCTCCATCCTCTGTGTTTGAAAGGCTTATTAGCGTTCATCAAAGAAAGAATCCCTTTTTTATGGACAATTGTGAGCTTTGGTTTGCAATAGAGCGCCCCTCAGAGAGGGTTTTGAAAGTTTACTTGCCTCTCTGCTATGTATTTTCAGGTGCTCTCACAGTTGGCCTTGTGCGACAGTGTCAAACCATCCATGGACGTGACAGGACCTGTATTCCTCCACGGCTGCCTCCTGAGTGGGTCACTACGTTATTTTTCATCATTATGGGAATCATTTCACTAACTGTCACATGTGGTTTGCTGGTGGCTTCCCACTGGCGAAGAGAAGCTACTAAATATGCCCGCTGGATAGCTTTCACTGGAAGTAAGTGACCTCAACTACACAGTTGACCTGTATGCAGGATAAACTGGTGGAGTCTAAAATAACACTACAGGAACAGTGCTTAGGGCTCTTACTATGCAAAATATTCCTTCTCTTTAAGTACCATGTCTGAGAGAAAAAAATTCTTCAAAAATCGAGGGGCTGATACCTTAAGTAACTATAATTAAGGGGAATTAATAGTCTGTGGGCCCAAGGTGAGAGAAAGGAAGGCGTGACTCTTTTACCTTCATTGGGCAGTGCAATTAATTGACCTAAGAAAATGAACAGGGATAGAAGAGGTCAGTCCTGAATTGTATGTCTGGTAGTCTTTCATGCTTCCCCACTCCCATATATCCAGGACTTACTCCTAGCAGAATATAATGACTGAAATTCCCTCCCCTAGGAAGAGGAGGCGTCTGAGACTTACTACAGTCCGAAATCCATCGCTGCTAAAGGTGTCTCATGAATACCTGATTCAGGTCCTGCTTCATGCTCACAGTGCGTGTTTTATTCAGAATATCTGCATCCTAATTGGCTATGCAGGAGGATTGCCCACTGCAGAGCATCTGCTGTGCTTCACAGCACTGAGACTTTTGCTTCCATAAGTGACCTGCAGCAGTGCTTTAGCTAGAGGGAGGAGTACCAGTGTTTGTCTACCTCCCTTGATTCTGCTCCGTATGAGCACCAGCAGAACTCCTCACAGCTGAGCCTTCTCTAGCAGCCCTGTGTTTCTGCTCAGGGAAACATATCCTATGGCTACTTTGGTGGAAAAGTAAAACGGTTATAATGAGTAAGGGGAATAACTTTCATACTTCCTTTTCTTGGTGTGTGTTACAGGCTTAGCCCAACTGTGAAATGGTGCCTTAATGGTGGGGATGACAGCATGAAAAAACTCAAAACCTGAGGGCTATTAAATTGACTTGAATTATGACATACCACTAAAGGTAGTGTGAACACTAACTAGAAAATGCAAGTTTGTGGTTTACATAGGCATAAATACGGTTTAATGGAACTCTATGACATCTAATGATACCTAATATGAATGAGATTTAACCTTGTTTTGGGGGAGGGAATAATATGAAAAAATGCTCAGCTTCAACAAAGGTACTTCGCTGAGGCACTTGTACAATCAAAGCCATCCTTCTGACAACTTTGCTACACAGCATATTAAATTAATAGTGCAGCTCTTGCGGACAATGGAGCTATTGGAATGCTGTATCCGTTTTGATTGACTTATTTATTTTTCCAGTGAATGATTAAAATAGCGGAGATGAGTATTACTGAATATTCCATCCCAGCTTTTCCAGTGCCCTTGTTTAGATATACATTTTTCATGTATATCTACTGTATGCAGGGAGGATTTAAACTCAAAATGCCATATAAAATTAAGATGCTTATAGTGAACTGAAGTCAAAGCTCTAGGGTGAAGAGGGTTTTTGGAGTACTATATATTAATAGTTGAAACCATAATTTATTTACTGAGGTTTTTTCCTTAATTCAGAGCTTGTATTTTGGGCTTTACGTATTTTAATGTTTTTTTAAAAAATATCTCCAATCATCACATCCCTGCATCTTTAGTTTTCTACAGCTGTGATGGTTAGTTCGATCAAAAAATCTGATACCCTAAAGCTGTTTTTTTCTGTAGTTTTCTTTAGGCTTGCAACAGGTCCATTATTAGAAGTCTAAATATAAAAGGACATTCTTTTATTTCAGCACTTGGCTTTTTGTTATGAGATGTTTAATAATGTAACATTAACTTGTTCTTTTGCAATTCAGAATTATTCATAATTCTATTAAGATATGATCGCTGTGTTGCTGAAATTCTAAAATTCAATGTCTTTGCTGTTCGTCTCCAACACATACGACTCAGTGACCTTTGCGTTCCTGTTAACAATGATGATGGGAAATTTTATTGCTTAAGTCCCTTGTAAGAAAAGTCACTTTTGGAAAAGTGAATGGGAGGAAGAGTTCCTTATTTTTCAAAAAGTTGATGAGAGTGACTTTGTGGTTCATTGGATGGCAATTAGTAATCTATTTGTAGATTAGTATTAGGAGACATGTAGCCATGTGGTATCAACTTGGAATGCCATGAACAGGTCCTTCCTGTTAAGTGCCAGGGCTGTATGATGAAAACATGTGTAACTCATTAGAAGGGGGTACGGAAGACTTTGTGGTTGTATTACATCTCTTCTGCAAGCAATTTCAAGACTCAACAGCCTAGTACAGGATGCTAGCAGATACTTACTCTCCTCATAGAACTTTCTGAATGCAACATAAGAGATGGTGTCCCAGGCAGGCAGGAAGTCTGCTGCGACTGCCGAGGGTAGCTCTTGGACTGGCAAGGGGGTCTAGAGTAAATCATCTAAGGGCAAAGGAATCCTCTTGCTCAGCCCTTTCCTTGCAACTCTGACAGCAGCAAGGAGAGCCTGGTAAGAGGTCACTCTTGCCCAGTTCATGCTGGAATTCATATATAAATACAAAGCTTGTATTTTTCATGGAATTTTTGCTTGTAGTCTTATCATCTTGGATGACTCCAGATTTTTCTACCATGCCTCTATAAACATGAATTATTGCTGATGGTGGTGTTGTCTATCTTGTTTAGCTAAGGGACATGCGAAGGACAAGAGTTTGATCTGTCAATTCTCTTTCCTGTATACTCTTCTAAAAGGATACACCTGAGAGATGTTTTACTAGCACAGTATTTGCATCCTTCCCCAGGCCTTGGTGGTTTTACTGCATGGAAACATGTCTTTCTGGCTTCTCTGCAAAACAGTGTTGTGGAGAGGAGAGATAATTACCTCCTCCAGGTCATACTGCATGAGTGACAAAAGTCTTCTAAAGGCAAATGCGAAAGTTTTCCTTCACTTTCTGTAGAGAATAGTCTTTGAAGAATCACGGTATTCTTACTGATGTGATAGGTATTGCCACTTTGGGCATAGATACTATCAAAACTATCATTGTTCTTTGAGTCCTATTGACTGTAGTACCTAATTCATACAATGTAATGGTCTTGGTGTTCGTTTGTCCACTGCCCAGATCTTTGTGTGCTTCTCAATGAACGAGGCACTGCAAACTTGCCTCTGTGCCTCATATGTTCATAGCAGCCAAAGATCTGATTAGCTGTTCCTTTTTGCGTGGTGTTTTCTACCTGTTGCTCAAATGTGAGCTAACAGCCTATTACCATCCCAGCTGATTTATGACTTCATCACTAATTATGCCCAGTGATGTAGAGGCATAAGTTGGTAGCAGAGCAAATAACCTGGCTTTGGTATTGTTCCTCGTATCTCTGAAACTGCTCCTTTTTTGCTAGCCCTACTTCAAATTTATCTAAACCACTTGCCTTTTCAGGGTGCCTGTTATGCCATCTTCTGGTTTAGAAGATAGGATGTGGTGAACCTGTGGTAAATCTGAAACATTGTGATTTCCATGGTCCTCGGAACACATGCTGTTAGGTTCCATAATTAGAAAGTGTCCCAATTTATTCTCTGCAGAGGCCACCTAGGTGGTCTCATGTGTGTTATAACAATCTTGGCTACTGCAGGAATTCAGAGTTCCCTCGAGATCTGTTTACATCTTACACAGATTCAGGTCTCCTACCATCTGCTACAACTATAGAGGGAAATAATTCTGTTTCTGCTGCCACTGAATTGGGTGCTTCTCTGAGATGTATCAAGGGAGGAGATGCTGGACAGAAAAATCACATTTCTACTTTTTTCCCAGCAGTTACCAGAGAGTTTGTTATTCTTTTTGTCTGAGGATTTAAATGTTCATGACTATAATGGGCTAGCTTTTTGGAATGCAAGTAAAAATGGGGCAGGATAATCACATTCTTAACTAACAGCAGCTATGCTGCAAACATCTGTCTCCGGTGTTCCCCAGTGAATAAAGTGGTGCTTGAGTTATTAAGGATTTGCACCTGGTGCTGCTTTCTATGTTATGCATCTCTAAAGATGCAAGCAGGTACTGCAGTGAGCCCTCTAAAGACTAGACTATAGCTTTTTCCTTCTTCTAATACACTATATCCTGGATTTTTTGAAGTTGTCGTTGGATGCGCAGAACAATTTCAGGCTACAGAATTCAAGGAACTAGACCTTTTTTGGCAGCCACCATTGAGAAGCAGACTAGAAGTGATTGTGCTTTGTTTCCTAAATATTTTTGTTAATAGAAATTCTGGTCATTAAGTGTCTTTTCTGCAAATTTTCCTACCCAAGGAAGAATTTGAAATCATAAGCATGTACTCTTGAGGGAGAAGTACTTTATAGGTTGCTGGAGATGTTGCTGGAAATCCGGTGAGTTGATACTAACAGATACGAAGAGTTAGATTTGGGCTACAGCTTGTATAAGAAATTCCTATCCTCTAGCTTACAAACCTCCTTCTGAAAGAATACACGCTAAGTTAACTGAGCACTTCATGTCTGGATTTTCTCCTTGGTTTCTTCTTTTTTTTTCTAAATAAGTTTATCATGCAGTCTTTTCTTAATGACTTCTCAAAACTTTGCCACAATTCAGGCTTCCTAATTTGACGGAGACTTTGATGAATCTTGTTTTCGTTTGCTATTTCAATAGACTAAAAATTCAGACCAAGCAGAGTTGCTTGAACACCCTCCCAGCAGAACATGTGCACTGGTAGTTGGAAGAGAAAAGATGGCTGGTTACTTTTGTAATAAATGTTTGAAATGTGTATGCACATCAGCATTCTGCACACTGCCTGGATGTGCAGAATTTGTTTTTTCTCCTGCTATGAACTGAGGGAGAGTTGAGGTGCCTGCACCTTTCTGTCCTTGGGCAGGAACACAAGGAGATACTGGGCACATGCTGCTTGTCAGTACGGTGCTGCTAGCAGGTCTTAGACCTAGGAGCATCCATGCATTTATGTACAACACACCTCAAAGAACAGTGATTTAATAGAGAGGGGTAAAGATCTACTCATCAGCCATATTCATGACGCCATGAGAACTTTTCTAGCTGTGTAGTTCTTGAATGTAATAAAGGAGATTTAATCTCAAAATTGCAGGTTGTTTTCAGAATCCTAAAGCTATTTCCTATAAATGTGTTATTGTTAAAATATAATAGAAGTTTTGTAAGTGATGAATGCTGATCAGAGACAAACTGGATATAACAGGAAGTGTGCTGAGTTACGATAATGTGACTCATCCTCAGAATATAGTTCAAACTGTTAATAATTGTTATGTTGCATTACTAATCATGCATCAACCCCTGTTTTCTGGACCACTCAAGTTACAGAGGTCTTCTATGCTTACACAGATTTGCTGAAGTAACACATACCCAAGCTTTCTCTCCTCAGACCAGCTGTTGGTAAAGATACAATTTAAAAAAGGGAAACATTATTTAAGGATTAGATTGTGTAATGGGGAGTTACATGGACCAATAATCACGTAGATTAAAACCTTCTAGATTATTTAATGTTTAACATCTGGTTGCTGGTTCTTTGGTTTTGTTTTAATAGATGGCCTCATGAGGTAGCACTGAGCAAGAATGTAGTAACTATGCAGTTTACAGATATTTTTTGTTTGTGCTCTTTTTTTCTTCCGCGTTAAAAAGATCCGCCGGCGCTGTTACATTAGAGGCGAGACAGGAGCTCCCTCCGGTGGAGCACTTGGTGTTTTCCTGCTCAGTATTGTCAGCTAAAAGAAAAGCTGATCCTCGTGGTAGCTGCTCTTGACTCAAGGTGTTGTGAAAGCTCCTTCATGTGTTTCGGAGGGCGAGGAACAGCTGTTCTGATGTGGATCATAGTTTATGAAACCGTCCTCTTCTGTTTATGCCCAAGTCCTACTTAGACGCTTTCTAAATTCAGATTCATCATGCCCATGACTGGTCTTTTCTATAGAACATGAGTGGTTTTACCTCAAAGCTGAGACCTGTGCGATGCAAATCATAAGCTTTGAGCATTAAGATAGAAAATATGTGATAAACTATTCATCTTAGGTAAACATGAAGTCCATTAAAAAATAAAGTGTTTAGTGTGCATATGTAACACTGTAGCTGAATAAACTGGAGCATGTGTATTTAGTCAGGAGGAGCAGTAGGGAAGTTACATTAAAAAATACTGGGGCTGCTCCAGCCCATCATTTCCTCATTTAGAAAGACTAGAGACTGTCCTGGTAGGGCCAAAGAGGAAGGGCGAGCTGCTGAATTTGTTTTACATTCCTTTGGAAACAAAAGCAGCGGCAGCACTACTGACTTGCACAGGAACCAGTGATTAAGGTGATGGCTATTGCTGTTGACAGTGGTTTTAGTGTTGCTTGTTTGACTTGTGAGGGAGCTCAAGTAGGGAACAACATCTCCAGAGTTTGTTCTGTCCCATAGTGGTGGAGAAGAGAAAGGGGAGACAAGGACAGCACCTATGTCCCTTACTAACAAACAAAGAGAAGCATTCTGTCTTAACTGAGAGAAAACTGAAAAAATTAGCATGTAATGCACTTTTTTCAGGCAGGAACATAGTAGCTTGGCTTGAATTATTTTTTTCATATGGCTAGGTTTATAGGCAGACTTTGAGGACTAGGAGAGGCTTCAGCGTTATCCATGCATCATGTTCAGAGATGTTGGTATGTGGATTTGTAGGATTGGTGGGAGAACAGAGCAGGCTCAGCCCTTCTCACCCCTCAGATTTAATTTAGATTTGGTTGAATGGATATTGGGATGCAGTGTTCCACTCATAGTAAATAATGTTTGAAACAAAGGTAAAATACATAGAAGTGAAATAAGAGTAAAGCACTAATAGTTGACTGAACTGGTAGAATCAGATACAATTCTGTGTTATTCTAATACTGATTAAAAACCTAATTTTCTATTCTTGCATATGCAATCAAACCAATTCAAAAGCCAATCCTTTTTATTGTGAAGAATGTCTTGTCTCTTAGAGTAGCCGTATTTGGAGGTCATTCCCTTGTTCGAGAGAGTAGAGCCCTGCATATTGCTACGTTCAAATTAAACAGGGTTACTTATCCAAAGGCGTGTCACAGGAACACTGAAGTTGTCACCTGGGGCAGATTACAGCACGGGATGGGCTCTTCTGGGTTTGATCAGAGTACTGAAACGTGCTGTGAGGAATGTTGGCCACTATTGATACCTGAAGGCCTGTGAAATCCATAATGTAAGTCTAATGAATGGCTTTAATCTGGTTTCTTTTTTGTACATCCACAGAGTCAGTTGTAAGCATGAACCATGTACAAAGTCTAACTGTTCAGGTGAAATAAAAAGCCTCGTTGCATGGTTCTCTTTCTTCATGGAGTCTGAATTTGAAGTTTTTCACCAAGAAGCTTAGATTACACTGAATCAGAAAACTTTCTTTGTGTTCTAATGGAAAATCTTAAGGATATTTCATCACTTCAGGAAACATTCATATAACTTCAGGAAACTGGTATATTTTAATCTAAACTGTAATGACAATCTGTGTGTTTTCTATTTTTAGCAAAACTTACAGAAAAGGAATTTGTGTGGAAGAATGAGAGAGGGCAACTACAGCTGGAAAAAGACAAGTCTTATAATAGAAAAGGAGTTTGCTCAATGTTGAATGTTAGTTTGCCTTGACTTTGGGGAAAGAAGACTAAAATAACTGGAGAAGTAATGAACTCTGTGACTAAACTTGTGGATGGTGGTAGAAGTACATCTACCAGATTTTATTCTGTAAAGACAGTTCATGATCTAGTGAGCAGGACTGAAATTACAGTCAAAAAGGGGGTCTTTCAGTCTTTCTTGGAGTAGATAAGGGATGTTTTAAAAGCAAGATAAAGCCTGCTCAGTTATTTCAAGCAAGTGTTAGGTCCTGGAATATCTCAGCTCTTCAGTTTGGTCAGAATACTTTGCTTGCTTTTCTGGACTGCTCTATGAACTGGTAAATATTTTGATTTTAACACAGTAGTGACCATTTTTTCTTTTCTCTTTTCTTTGCAGTGATTCTATTCTGTATGGCAGCCCTAATATTTCCAATAGGATTTTACATCAATGAAGTTGGAGGTCAACCATATAAATTACCCAATAACACAGTGGTTGGGTCTTCGTATGTACTGTTTGTCTTATCCATTTTCTTTACAATAGTGGGACTTCTATTTGCTGGCAAAGTTTGTTTACCTGGCTGATGAATGTCTGAACTGCAGGACTTTATTTTGGAAAAGAGCAAGACTTCAAATTGCATTCTCAGGAGGATGCCTAGATCAGACTATCAAACACTTACTGAAAAGAGGAGTGCTTTGACTTGTTCTCACTATGCACTTTGGATGAAAAAAAAGGAGAGCCTTTCCCATAACCAAATACAGACAACACTGACTAATCTCCTGAGCATACTTAATGCAGTCAGGTCTGCACTGTGATAGGAACTAGTGAAGAATGCTTTACACTGAGAAGCATAATGCCCCGTGTTACTGTACTGTTCCTGTTTTTAATGTCTAACGATTTGGAAGTCAAAAGTATTTATGAACTTTGTGGTAGACCAGAGGGTTGTGGAGGAATTCAAGTGAGGCTGGCCTCGCTGTTTAGGAGATTAGTATTTTACATCTTCCTTTGGCACCAATGTGGATCAATCTTGCATTACTGCACCAAGAAGCCAATAGATCAAAACATGTTCTCTAAATGTATGTGACAGCAAGAAGACATACATCCCCTCCTCCCCCATAACCTCTAGAAAAACACTAAGGAACATTTTAGAGGGGGATTTCTTCCTTATATTTATATAAATATATATATAAATATATATATATTTTGCTGATGCAGTATACAGTGTGTGTGTATGTGTGTGTGTGTGTGTGTGTGTGTGTATATATATACACATATATGTATATATGTGTATATACACACAAATGGTTCCTGGAAAAGAACTCAGAACGCTTTGCTAGCAAAACACTGTGGTGTGCAAAACTAGAACTCAATAGAAAAAAGCCATTTCTCTGAAGGCCACATAGCTGAGAGTCTTCAGTTTACCTCATTCTTTGTAGCAGCCCTTGATTTTAACAGTTTTTGTAATAGGTACAAACGATCTCATGCCTTTCTAGGTGCAATTTTAAGTTAAGCTAAAATTCTTTTTATGGTAATTTATTTGTATATGAGGGTAGAAGGTGAGATCATGTCATACCTTAAAGTTAAAATCCTAATTTTGGGAAACTGACACTATTTAAATTATTAGCAACTGTTGTACAGAAAGTCTCTTTTTCTACTGCATTGTTACATTACCATTCATACATGTTCAAGCACAGCATTTTACCACAGGTAAGCATTTCTCTAGCACATGTAAAATGCAATGTTTAAAGTGATGCAAACACTATTCCACTGCAAAGATGGATGAACTTATTTTGAGTATTAATTCCTATTTACAAAAAAAATGAGCAATATATTTGTTTAATATATGCCTTGTTTACTAAAGTTGTTATTTTAAACATGGATTTAAGGGCCACTCAAATTTGGAGTAAATTTTCCTAACTAAAGGTAATTTTATTTTTCAACACAAGGATAAACCTTTGAATCCATAGATGTCTTAATTCACTACTCAATCTAACATTGTAGAAAGTGCAATTTAGTGTCCCAGGAAAGCTGCCTGCACTATCAGCATTTATTTTACAGTTATTACTTGGTTTACCGGAGATTCATTATGAAAACAACAAAAAAAGTATGTTTCAAGCGCTGTTTCATTGAGCTTATTAGAAGAAGTGCATTTTTCTAAAATGTTAGTGAAAGTGTCTTTTACAGTGAGATTGTTATTAAAATATAATCAGCAGTTTCCAAAATAATCACTTATCAGATAAGCTTAAGTGTTTGAAAATAAGACAATTTGCACAATTCTTTTAAACTGTGTGCCATTCAGACCCTAGTGGGTCTCTGTCCATCTCCTCCTCTTCCACCTCTTCCCTCTCCCCCTCCCAAGGTATTTTAATATAGAAAGGTTATTTGCTGAATTAATTATTTTTTCTTTTAACATTTTTGAACAATGGAATGGTCTATAAGTGACTTTTTTTCAGTCAGCTCACTCACAGGTAGAAGGGAGTGTTTAGAGAACATTTGAATTTTTCTGAAAGATGTGTAAATACAGCCAGGCACCTACTTTGAAGTAATGGTTTAAATATTGTCTGGTTCCTAATTTAAGCCTTCATCTGCATGGGAAACTTGAGGTCCCCAGTGATGTTGGCAGAGATAAAATGCAGGGTTCAGGTGCTGTACATGTGTAAAAAATTTTTGGCGTTACAACTGCTGTATCCTAAGCGGAAGTTTTCACTACAGCTTAGATCATGAATTATGTTGGGGGGAAAAAAAAGCTCTTCCACCCCGCCCCGAAATGTCACTCTTGTAAATAATTCTAGGATATTTTTGTAACTGGAAGACAGGTAGGGGGGAAAGTTTCTCAGGTGCAAAGATTTCTGCCCCCTACCCCAGCTTACTCATTTCAGTTATAGTAACATCATGTATACAGTGGATTTAGGCTTAGATTAAATGGATCATCATTTGATAAAAAAATACAAACACTTACCTTGGAGCATACCCAGACTGTGGCTGGCTGGCTGGAAATTT
Organism: Steatornis caripensis; assembly: GCA_013398225.1. NCBI lineage: Eukaryota > Metazoa > Chordata > Aves > Caprimulgiformes > Steatornithidae > Steatornis > Steatornis caripensis. Next base: position 625,001 of record VZSC01017418.1, on the reverse strand, counting down.
ATCTGATCTGCCAGTACTATTGCTATGAATTATTAAATGATAAAAAGATTTAACGAGTAGATTGATTAAATATTTGAACATTGTAAGTCCAGAAATAGATGCAGCCATCTGCATTTAAATAAAACCCCACCCAGTAATTGAAGAGACAGCTGTCAACAGTTGCTTTTAATAAGGTCACTAAGTACTATATAGTACAGTATTAATTTATAGCAGAAAATCGTATCTTGTAAACTGTATATAAAACAGTTTTATGGTGCAATCATTTGTCAAACTTATGTCTGTTACTTTTGTTTTAAAGTTGTGTGCATTCTTTTCATACCTAAGAGCATCACTGTAAAATCTGCTGAAGACTATTTATAGGTTTTATTTGCACAAGGTTTTATTTTAAACTACAGGAAGTTTGTACTGAACATGCCTAAACGTCTGTAGACTTTTTCCGTTCATGAAAAGCAAATGTTTCCATATGAATCTTCTCCAAAGGTAATCCCGTATTTGTGTTGAGTGTTTACATAAACCTTTCTGATTCTGCCAGCCATTATTTTTAACTTTTTGAAGGACAGCTCATTTCATGCATCACTAGAGACTCTTACTTTTGCTTCAAAATTCCCCAAAAGGTTTGATGTCCCATCATAATGTAATTTCTGCACAGTTTGTCATTTATTTGGCTAACAAAATGTAAGACTGGAAACTTAAAATACCTTCGGAAGGAAAACTATTTAATTTGCCTTGTATAAATCTGATTGTTGAGCTCAGCTGAAATGGCCTGGAAGCCATTTGTCTCAGACCTGGGGAATATGTGCTTCCTTGAACGCACCAGGCTAACAATTTAACGTCATTTTAATGACGTTAATCTTGCTGGCGAGTGATACCAGCTTCCCAAAGATGCTGGTACTGTGCAACCGTAAAGCCGCCAGGTTAGGGCCCTCCTGTCGTGCCTGTGCTTCAGAGCTGTTGTTTAACCACTTCACAACACGACTGTAGATTGTCGTTTGCCCCAACACACACACACACACAAAAATGAAAGCTGTCCTTTAAAACCTTTGTGAAGGATGAAAATAATGAAGGAAATGGTGTCTGCAAGCGTGTTGTCCTGCCTGGGCGTCGCGTTGCTCCCCACTCGAGGCCTGACCGTCTGCGTCCCCTGCCCTGGCCTTTACTGAGGATTGTTTTCTAATTGGTTAGAACATTTTTCAATTAATGATTTCCGAACAAATGTTAATACAAACTGTATAAAATGAACATAATTTTCTTCACTTGTATTTTTGTTATTGAGCAAGTTTATCAAAATAAATTGTCTACTAAAGCGAGTGGCCCCGGCTGCGCTGACTGGAACCGGCCCGTCCCCTCCAGCCCCGCCTCGCGCGCAGCTGTCTCCCCGTGCCCCGGCGGCGGGAAGTGGCGCCGACTCCTCCCGCGGGCGGCCCCTGGGGCCGGCGCGTCTCCACCAGCAACGCCGCAACACGGCGGTGCCGCCGCTCCGGCCGGGCCGCGGGGCTGGCCTGGCTTGGCCTGGCCTGGGCTGCTCCGCTCTGCTCTCGTGCCCCGCCGTGCCGCCGGCACCCCGCCCGCACGGTGGAAGGGGTCGGGTGAGTGCAGGGAGGTGCCTTGGCCTGACGATGCTGAGGGGGCGCGGGGGATCCCTGTGCCCGGCACGGTGGCAGCCCGGGATTTCGAGACGTGCCCAGGCTAGGGGGAGGAGGGAGGGAGGACGGGGGAGCCTTTCCCTGCCGTAAGTCTGTGGAGACGGGACAGCGCGGGG
>VZSC01017418.1:597058-622661 GCA_013398225.1 Steatornis caripensis | reverse complement strand
GGGCCAGACTCTTCTCAGTGGTGCCCAGCGACAGGACAAGGGGCAATGGGCACAAACTGGAACACAGGCAGTTCCACCTGAACATGAGGAGGAACTTCTTTACTGTGAGGGTGACAGAGCACTGGAACAGGCTGCCCAGAGAGGTTGTGGAGTCTCCTTCTCTGGAGAGATTCAACCCCGCCTGGACACGTTAGTGTGCCCCCTGCTCTGGGGGCACCTTCATTAGCAGGGAGTTGGGCTGGATGATCTCCAGAGGTCCCTTCCAACCCCTACCATTCTGTGATTCTGTGATAGTTCCTAAATGTATTTTATTTAGATGGATGATTGTAACTATTCTTTGCAGCTGTGTTTTAATTTGCTGTTGTCCCACGTGCAATGTATTTGTCATAACTTGGTGACAATAATACCTTTTTAAATAGTGTATATTCCTGAGGATTTAAGCTTTTTACTCTAATACTTTGTCTTTTTGCTTTTTTTTAACAAGAATAAAGCCGTTCATGTAACGGAAACACACATCAGGAAAATGGCACAGTTCTTGGACAATGATCAGTTTTTGGAAAAAGTTGGGTGAGGATACTGTTACAAAATCTTGTTGAGACTTCATAAGTAGATACAGAATAAATGACTGTAGCTTGTATAAACTAAGTACTATGTCCCTTCCAAACATTCATCATACATCAAATGGAATATGTAAACAAATGCCAAAATATAAAACAGTTCCTACAGAAAAAACTTGGAAAGATTTTATGACAATACAAGAATACTACGGGTAATGAAGTCATCCCATAAAATTCGTTGTCTTGTAGGGTGACTGCAAAATCCAGTCTACAGGATGATCATCCACCATGTCAAGATTTTACTGTGTCTCATCTAGGACCAGATAATGGATTTCTGGTAACACATATCAATAAGACACAGGATCTGTTGGTAGGCAAGTTTTCCTGCTAAATAGAGCAACTGGAAAAGTAACACATACTCACTATAAATGAAGAGTGGGGAAGAGAACTGATACGTTTCCTTACATATATGTGCATATACACACAGAAAATTTGATAGATATAATCACTAAAGTTACAAAACTACATATAGTTTCTCTGCAGAGATGAATCAATCTGTGAACAAACTGGGCAAAACAATAAAGTTAGATCAACTGTTGATACTACATTTTTCTTCAGATAAGCAGAAGATAATATATACCCCTTCAAACTCTGTGAGGCAAGTTTTGGAGATGCTTGATTTTTCTTCCCCTCTGGTAAATTGCTGGGGTATTTCTTTTATTTCTTTTACTGAAGTCTCTTATTTCTTGTCTTCCTTCCTGTCCCCTCCAAACTGAGCTCTCCTTCCCCTTCCTTTAGTTTACAATCTGAGGGTATTCTGAAACCTTCTTTTCATTTTCATCTCACATCCAAAAGAGTATGCTAGTACCTAAAATTATGCTGTTCTTGCATATGCACTGCCTACCAGCAGCTGCTCTTAGGACTTAAATTTTTGTCACTTTTGAACAGCACATTTCATTTCTCATGCTGCATTTAATTTTTTCTTATTTGATCTGTAGAGAGGACAAATGAAGAAAATACAGTCTAAAAAGTTGCAAACCACAGAAGAATGGCTAAGAAACTACAGTTTAGAATCCTTGAAATTAACATTGGAGCATCTGATAAATGAAGGCAATATTATTTTGTAAGTGCAACATTGCCCTTTCTTTAGTCAGGCCTAACTTGTGTGCATCTCTGGTGCTAATTATGCATAGTGTTCCAGGAATTCAAGAAACGATTGTGAAGAGATAGAGTTTAAAGAAGAGACTGTTACTGATTTTGAGACCAGACTTTCTGAGTAAGTACCCGTCTTGTTTATGATTCTGATGTGTAACTGATTCTTTATCCCCACCCTCCATGATTACAGGTACTGCCTTAAATCTTAATTTGTCATCTTTGGAAACTTCAGAGTATCTCAGCATTAAATCATTTCTGCTGAGATTTAGGGTGGGTGATAATTATATGTCACTACAGCTGAGGTTTTTTTATTTGTTAATGAAGGTGCCTATCAACCAGATTTCAAGCTGAAGTGTTACCTTATTTTAGAAAGGCAGCTAGTGAATGGTTGGGTTTTCATAGGTAGTACTGCATATTTGTGGGTAATGTTTACTATAGCTTGGATTAGTTTCAAGTAATGGATGTAGTAATGATATGCGGAAGTTAAAAGTTTTCTAAGTTAATTTTAAATGCATAAAATAAGGGACACTTGAAGGAAACAATTGTAGGCTCAGTAAGCTGTAGAGTAATCATAATGTCTTTGCTGGTCTTCACAATGCTTTGTTAGACTGTTCCTAGGAATGCCACTACTTCAGCATACCTCACTGTGTCAGTCACAAAGATCCAGAATCTTCAGAAGGTTGACCTTCAGTACTTGGTCCCTGTGCCATCTAACCAAACTGTCTGCAAATTCGGTTTAAAAAAGAAGTGGCTTTTGTGTTTCAAAAAAGCAAAAAGTTTTCCCCCTATGAAATGTTGATTTAAACTTTCTGTTCACCAAATTGTAAAAAAATATGTAGGTCATATGAGAAGTCATTTGGTTGAAGTAAAACAATTTTCAAGGGCAGAAAGCACTTTGTTTTACCTCAGAGTATCATAGAATCATAGAATGGTTTGGGTTGGAAGGGCCCTTAAAGATCATCCAGTTCCAACCACCCTGCCATGGGCAGGGACACCTTCCACTAGACCAGCTTGCTCAAAGCTCCATCCAGCCTGGCCTTGAACACTTTCCGGGAGGGGGCATCCACAGCTTCTCTGGGCAACCCGTGCCAGGGTCTCACCACCCTCGTTGTGAAGAATTTCTCCCTGATGTCTAATCCGTATCTATCCTCTTTCATTTTAAAACTGTTACCCCTCATGCTATCGCAACATGCCCTTGTAAGAAGTCCATTTCCAGCTCTTTTTTAGGCCCCTTCAGGAACTGGAAGGCTGCTGTAAGGTCTCCCCAGAGCCTTCTCTTCAGGCTGATCAACCCCAACTCTCTCAGCCTCTCTTCATAGGAGAGGTGCTCCAGCCCCCAGTCATCTTTGTGGGCCTCGTCTGGGATCGCTCCAATAGATCCATGTCCTTCTTATGTTGGGGGCCCCAGAGCTGAACGCAGTACCTATTTTGAAATGAAATCCTTGAAAGTTGTGCTGCAGTTAGTCTGGTGCTTCAGTGAGTATGCTGCCTTTCGATCACAAGATTATATTCCATGAGTGTCTTAAGCAATAGTGTAGTTTGTATTAAATACATCTCCTGATAATAATGTATGTGTGGTGAACTAAACTCAGTTTTGCTTGAGCTTCTATTGTTCACCCATACACATCACATTGTGAATACCCCTCTTCTATCTCTGAACAGCATAAGCCAGAAACTGGTTAGAAAACATTTCAATGATCCAGTTTTTCAGATAGCTATGTATCTGATCAAAGAGCTTTAGGGGAAGAAGTGTTTAAGTGGTTAGCCCTGCAACAACCAGTCATATGAGAACACTGAAAACAGTATTTTTAAAAGGTGGTTTTGCATCCGTGAGAAAAAGGATGTGATGAAGACAAATGGTTGAATGTTACATTGATACACAATGCAAGAGAATGCCTTAGCTAAATGTGTGCTATGCCTTTTGTCAGAGTGATTGAACTTTATCAGCAGCGAATTCAGTGGCTGTTGCAGGACAGCAGAAAGGTAAGTTTGACTTTACAGTATGTTTTTAGAATAGAACTGTATACAGCATGAAAGAACAAATTAACTTTTGAATACTAGTGAGAAGTGGCTTCCAGAAAGCTTATGTAACAATTTTCATTATTTACTGTGAGTTACACAGCATGTGCAGTGATACTTACCTTGACAATGGATTGTTTTTCTTGATCTTTTGTTGGTATGTTTTTTCTGCTTTTTAGATCTATTCTTTTTTCTTTCTCTTAGCAGTCTTAATCACAAGGACCTCTCAGGGTGATTTAAACGGGAGCAGACAATGCTGAGCTTAACCTGGGGTGGAGCTGTCTTACAGTCCAATGTGCCCTCTCTTGTACAGCTGGTTAATAATTTATTGTGCCTGGCAGTGCTAATGCTCAGGAATGGGAAAGGGACATAACTCCCTCTCAAACGGTATAGAGAAATAAGCAGCATTCCAAAATCTAGCTCTCACAAAGTTCCTTGATTTAACCTGAAGGAGATGCTGTAGACAAAGTTATTTTTTATCCTCTCAAATAATGAATAGGTTATCTTGCCAGTAGTCCTCTGGTTTTTTAATGCTAAAAAGCTTAAAGTGAAAATAAATACCTAATATTTGATTTTAAAATGATGTTGTATAGAATAAACAGTAACATTTTAGAACTCTAGATAAGGTTAGTATTTACAGTTACTTTTCTCTTGTAAGGTGTTTGGCCTTATAAAAGGAACCAAAGTTGGACTTGTGGTTAATGTGTCTCATATGAGTGACAGACCTAGGCTACTAGAATTTCAGAAGGACCTTTTGGTAAGTAATAGTAAAGCAGACTTTGGCAATTATAACATACTAATCAAGCTTTTGTATAACTACAAGCCAGGAATTAAGTAAAAAAATCTGCTTAAATTCATAATATACGATACAATAGAAGTTTTCTGTTGTAGAAAAGTATGTTTTAAATGTCTTTGAAAGTGTGGTCTTTGTTAATGTCTAGATCAAAACAAACTCTAGTAAGTACCATAATAATAATACTTCCCTTGTTAATATTTTGAAGTTTCTCGATTCTTGTACCAGCATTCTCTATGGAATAAACTGGCCTAACAGAAACAGCTGTAAGAGCTAGAACTAAGTTGTACATACAGCTATTTGTAGTAAATACAGTTTCCTTATGCCCCTGTGTTTTGTCACGACAAGGCACACTCATAATTTCAGTCAGAACCTTGGTGACTTAATCACTTACTGAAGTCCAAAAAGAAACTTGTCCTTTGTTGTGCTCTTTATTTTTATGAAACTTTTGTAGCAAGGAAGGAGGATATCATGTAGCTGGTTTACTATCTAACTTTGAAACTTTGTACAATTCATTTCCTGCATTCAGGAATTATTTAACATTAATTTACATTACCTACATTTTTCATTTGTGTGTTTTAAATACTACTCCTTCAAGAAGACTCGATTTCCACGTAGTCTGGGTTGCTTAGCCTTAATACCTGAACTATTGTTTAGCCCTATCCGTGAATATGTATTAAACATTTTTTAATAATTGCTTTGTGGGTGAATATGCCCACCCTAGATCAGTATGTTGTTCCATGTGCTTGTCAACTGAAGCGAAAAACTGATACCAGTACAACAAATATTCCCTGCCTCCTGCCCCTTTAACAAATTGCCTGGATTACCACAGGTTCACAGCTTTTGTCTGTACTCCTTACCAAATATTTGAATTTGTATGACTTTTTCTTGGAAGTTTTTCTCTGTGCTAGCTGAAAATACTGCTGTCAACTATGTTTAGGAAATTACTCTTTTTATTCTTTTACATAGTAACCCTACTAGAAGCAGCATGGATAGTAATGCATTAACAATTTTTTATTTATTAGTGCTTAATAGATGAACAGCTATGCTATAAGAAGCAATTGTACTGCCTTTCATTCAGTACAGAAATTTCACCTCTGTGGGAGAGTCCAAAAAACATCAATGTTCATGTGTAAGTAAGTTAATTACTCTGAAAAAAAAAAGGTGTTTCAAAGAAGGGCTCCATTTAACAAGCAATTTCTTGCAGATAATAAACAGTGTTTTTCATCTTTGCCTGCAGTGATTTTTAAGAGGGGAAAAAAGCAATAAATTTTAAGTGCAGTCAGTAATTTCAAGCTGGTTGTTTGTGTGTAAAATATCCTAGCAGCTCCCATAGTTTGTAGTAGTCTTCATGATCTATCTTATTTAGCACTTGCACATTAAGTCTACATATTCCTTTTTTTTCCCCCCCTCCTAGGCTACATGAAGCAAGACAGTGGGTACAACACCTGGAGCCTGGTCGAGGCTGCAATTTGCTGAAAGCCTTAAAACATGTCCTTACGATGAAAGAACTGAATTCTCTGGTTCTTATTGTAGGAGGCTGGTAAACTCATTATCTGTCCTAATAACCAGCTTTAACTTGAATACAGAATTGCTGCAAGAATCTGAACTTGATACAAAAATAAATAGAAAATTTAAGATCCATGTTTTATGCGTTTTTAGTTCATACTAGAATTTATTTCTTCCCTTTTTTACTATTTATAAATCTCTTTTTTGATATGAAGCTATGTTTTTCCTTTGCAAATCAGTTATCACAGTAATCCATTGAGAGTATGCTAGCTTTAATGTTACATCAATAAAAGTCCTTCAGCATCGTTAGGGATATCACTGAAAGGGTACACAGCTCCAGGAGGATTAGGTGATGAGCTAGATTTTGCTGTAAAATAGCATCAAGCATGCAAAGATAGTGGAAGTTTTACTTTCTTTGATGCCTTTGGAAGACAATGCACATCCTTAAATATAGTTGAAGATGCAAATTTCTATTGCAATTTGTCGCAGGGGGCCAAACCACAATTCCTGATTTTAGCTTCCAGGGCTAGCAAGGGATTATTTAGAACATTTAATCCACAAGCTGTTATGAACTGGAATAGGATCTTGGTGCTTTTGTTATCATTCAGATTTTCAGGACAGAACCAAACCCCAGTAGTGGTATCTTAGTAACTGTTGAAAGAGGGAGAAGGGATCAAGTTATGCTAAATGACTGGATTACATTCCCATGATTTGTTGTTTCTTTCCCCTCAGTTTTCTCCCCTGTCTTTTTCACTATTGCCTTTTTTCCCCCGTTTGATTTCTGCCATTGTTTTTTTTTCTCCTTATTTATTTATTTATATCAGTCCTGATCAGTCTTTGGAAATACTATCTGACTACGCTCAGCAGTGTATGCTGGGGAGAAAACTGCAGACTCATGCTGTTACGTATGATTGCAGCAATCCTGTTTCTCTTGTAAGTAATTGTGTTAATACTTACTTCCTTAAGCATTCTGTCATTTTTTTCCTATTCAGCTACAATGTCTTCTATCATAAACTTGTGGGGAAGCTAACATGCTCATGAAAGAGTTCTTGATCTAGAGCTGTATTTTCTTTAGAGCAGATTTGCAGACATGAAAATATTTGTTTGGAGCATTCATCTTTGTTCATATCAAAGCCAGAAGTGGCAACTTAGTGGTGTTGACAGGCTTGGCAACTGAAGGGAAGCAATTATTTCCAGATAATCATCCTGTGTGTTTACAGATAAGACTTTGGGCCTAAGAGTTCTTCTGCAGGAGAAAGCAGAGAAGTTGGGGACTTCAGGTAGGCAGTATCACAGAAAGGACAAGTAGGTAGGGAGAGGGATCATAGGAGAAAGGCAGGGACTTTGGAGTAAGATCATAAGGGTATAGCAGTCTCTGCGATAGGAATATTTTTGTATGGAATAGCATCAGTGCAAGACCTAGCAGCCTTACTCATATTACAGTGTTGATCATGAGTAACGTTTTGGATGTTAGCAGTCCCTGCATGAAGGAAGAGATGGACAGAAGGATAAGCAGTTACTTTTGATTAGCTTCTGCACAGAAACTTGTTTTAAGGTCTTGATTGCTTGTTTAAGCTTATCCCTAGGGCATGTAGTGACTTAAGTGGCGGGGAGGACATGGTTGAAGTCCTGGTTTGAAGAGAAGATTGGATGCAGTAAGGGTATTGCAGTCATGGGGTAAGGATTGCAGTGGTAGATGGTAGGAAAGAAGGAGATGGGAGAGGTGAAAAAAGCAAAAAATTTAAGAGGTAATTGTGGGCAGGGGAAGGGTAGCCTAATATTTACACTTGTAGACTTTGATGATATGCCTTTGATCTGACTAGCGCCAACCTGCCTTCAAAGGAAGATAAAGTGACTGGTATTTTAACACAAGGTGAATTAACTTGACCCTTATTGTCTATTTTGTGAATTTCTTTACTGAGTTAGTTTTTCAGCCATATCAAAATAAGACTGGGAAGAAAACAATGGAAACATAATTACTTCAGCTTTCTCACTTCATGTACCCCAAAGGTTCTTCCTCTATCTCTAATTGAGAATTGAATACCAACAACTCATGTTATCAAAAGAGACTACCAAATCAAAGTAACTATTTTTCTTCCTATTTATGTATGTAGGCAGTTCTAAAGAACCTTGCAGAAGCTGTAAGAGGCCATTACCATTGCTATTCTTCAAAGGGAGAGGTAGGTGACAGCTAGAGAGGCAAAGCATTTTTCTCTCTTTTTGATGATTCTTCACTTTGAGAAGGTAAACTGATTATCATCTAAGTAGAATTTTATAGCAGGACCTGGTGCTGAAAGTCTCTGTCATAGAAGTGCTGAGGATGTGGTCAATAAACCTGTGGTTAATTCTTTCTGCAACTGCAAATGCTTTCCTAAAAGCACAATAAATTTTGCAGCTATTGTTCACTGACTTGAAGTGGATGAAGAGGATGAAAGCAGTGGTTTATTGTAGATGGATTCAAAATAATAAAATCTTGGTTATAAAATGATGGATAACATATGCAGTTCATTAGATACATTTACACTCAATTCTGCTATGCTAGGCTGTCTTGTATAGTTGTATGTGCATCACAGTAAGAAAGCTGTGTTTGGTTGGTATTGGAATAGTAGTTAACTTATTTTTCCCCCTTTGTTTTTATATGTACAGAATTTTGATAGCAGTGATGTTCATCTGCTACTTCAGGAATCCCAAAAAGCTAAGAACCTACTCAAGAGCATCAAACAGACTTTTCAAAGAAGAATTGGTGGTTCACTTACTAGTACAACTGCAGATGTATGTATCTTTTTATTTTCGGATGTACTGTGAAGTATCAGGGGTAGAAGTTTTTACTGTCCACAATATGAGAAAGAATTATATGATTAATCAGGTACTTTGATAAGTGAACTTTGAATATTACGTATTGGCTATCTGTTGTAAGAGCAAATTAAGGCCAAAACCAGTAAAGAAGACATTTTGCTAGACATTCTCCAAAATGCAGCAAGTTTTATAAACCAACCAAAATGCGATGAAAAGAAAATTGTACCATGATCATAATGGAAATCCAAGAGAATCGCTAGCCTAACTGTCTGTAGGATCATTTAAATGAAGTTCCAACAGCCCTTTAAATTGTTATAAAGGTACTCCTACCTGATTAAGGTGGACAATCTAGTCAGTTGCAAAATCATCAGGGCTTGTCTAGATCCATTACTAGTGTTGAAGTTAGAAGCTACAGTCTTTCTGTTACACATCCGTCTCTGTGTTGGTCCTATCTTGTCATGAAGTTTTGGCACCATTTCTTATGTAACAATTGTCTTGGCAGTGTTTCTATTTTTATGCCTTATTTGACCAACATACCAGAGATTCTTACCTTGTTTGTCTTTCCTCCAGTAAAGTAACTTCTAAGTGCTCTTGATGAAATATGAATGAGGAAGAAAAAGAATCTCCTGTGATTTTTCTTTCTTCTATAGAGTGTTTGGATAATTTCTAGTTCTTGCTTTGATCTGGTAGAGAGATGATTTAGTCATGTCTTTCTTTCACCTTGTGCAAATAGTCTTAAGTGGAAATATGCATCTCTCTCTTGCCTTGTTCTCATCTCTGTGCTTTCTAAGGGCCTGGAAGTTTAGGAAGTGGCTGAATTCACCTGTGGTTGCTAAACTTTAACGCCAAAAATTTGACAGCACTATTTTACAAATCTATGAGGAATCTTTTGTTAACAAAATAGTCTGTTCTTTATCACAACTGCTGTAGGCAGTTGTGTGAAGAAGACAAGTCTGATCTGAAAGAGGAATTGAAAGCTTGCATTGGGTATCCTTCCATATCTGGTCATCTGACCTGAGACATTCCAGAACAGGAGGCAAACTGGTCATTTGTGAATGGTATTTCTCGTTCTGTTCCCCCTCATCCTCCTTATTCTGTATATATAGAATTCTTTAATCTCTCTTCCAACCTCATAAGTACTAAAGACCATGTAGACTACATATGGAGCAGAAGTCACCCTGAAATGGCTTAGAAGGTCCTATATCCCCAAATAAAAGCATGTCATTTCAGAAACTTACTAGTCAAACCTTCTGTATGAAAAAACATCTCCACAAACTTCTCTTCATTCATAAACCAAAAGTCTCTTACCCATTTTTGAAATAAAGGCATTCTAGTGCCCCATAGGAGTTTTTGTTTAACTTGTTTCCATTGGTGTGAATGTGGGTAGAATGTGGTTCATTTGACTCTTTGCTCAGTGCAGGTAGAAAGTGAAGCAGTCGAGATTTGATCTGCATGTAATGAAGATCCTTTTCCTATGTACTTGTTGTAGAGAAATGATTGGCTGTTTTCATGCCAGTATGTATAACTGTGATGTCTTAATTTACCTATGGGTTTTTGCGTTATGGCAAGCACAGTGAAATTAATGGAACATTGTCCCCCAAACCCCATTTTTAGGAGAACCAATGAAAGCTATTTTCAAAGTATTTCACTTGTTGATATCCCAGCGCTTTGGTGAACATAAGTAAAACTAATATTCCATGCTGGATATTTTGGATTGAGGGTAAAAATATTATGCTAAAACTTGCAAGAGTTTTTCTTAAAATCAATTGTAGGTTTCCACAGAATTTGCACGTACAGCATCTTCCGACTTCGTACCAAAGCCTCCAAAGCATGAAGGACCCTTAGTTATTCAAACACCATGCATCCTGGCCAAAACCTCAACAGACTGGTTAAAGACAAATGGATTGAAAGGTAGCACAGAAAGAAAAGGTTAACAGGTGTGAAACATGGATTAAAGACAGAGCATGTGTTTTATTTAGTTTCTTTGTTCCTTGTTACAGCTAAAAAATTAAACCTTTATCAAGTTTTGGCTCCCAATGCTTTCTCTCCTGTGGAAGAATTTGTACCTATTCTTAACAAAACAGTATCATCATCTCTACATGAGGTAAGTGATGAAGACCCTTTCTTTTTTTTTTTTTCTTTCTGTTGCTACTTTTTTCTAATTAAAATCAGTACTTTAGTGAAATTCTACAGAGTTTAACTGAAATTTGAGTTGTAGATTCAAATCAGATACTTACACTATTCTTAAGGATGATTCAGGGAGGAATTCCATGTTAATGTAGCTTATATAGGCTTCTGTAAACACATAACTGTATTACTTATCCTTTTAGAAAGCGATGATGCAGTTTGAATGGTATGATGGAACTGTGAAAAATATCCACGTTGACCTGCCAGTATTACACAACTATCAGGTGAGTTGTCTATAGTGATGTGGCTTGTCAGGACTAGATTACCATCTAATTATTCCCCACTAATTGTCCTATTACATAAGTACTTCAGGGATTCATGTGCAGAGCGCTGTCCATGTAAGTCTGCAGTGCTTCGGTCAGACTTGGGACCCAGATTCTTATGGTAGTGAGGAAGGAGGCTAAGTAAGAGTCCATCAGTGCTGCTCATAAATACAGGAGTGTGTATTCTGCGACCTATGTGTAAGAATGTATTTACATTATTTTACACATATATGTATGAATCCCTTAGCCTGTGTACAGTGAAAGGATACAACACAATAGAGTACTCCTGCTTGCTTTAACAGAACTGTCCTGTTTCATCTTGGTTTAACCATTAAAAGAAAAAAGTTTCATATTTTGTTTTATCCCTTTGAAAATCGAAACAGTTTTATAAAGAAGAATGTGTAATTGTTACTGGCTAGACCAATAAAGAATCAAGGCATAACAGGAGCATTCTAGGAAGTAATGTAGGAGCAAGCTTTGGTGATTGTTGAATGACTTGAAAGATGTTGTGTGATATGAAAGTATGTGCAAAGGCACATCACGTAGCAGCAAACGAGAGCTGCTTCCTAGTCCCTCAGATCTGTAAGAAAGAGAGGCAAGGCAAGGGATTATTTTGATATAAAAGTTTGATCTTAAACTATCAAATAATCCAGAAGACTGGTTGAATAAGGGATTAAAAAAATATGCTGTGACATGAGTTTCTTTAGTAGGTGAGCTTCGCTCAACATCATAGATGGATGGAATTGGGGAGCATGGTGAATTAAGGGGAGTGATGAAAAAAGACAGTATTCAAGATCAGTGATGTTGATTTCTGCATGTGGGAAAGGTGGCAGAAGCATATGAAAGTCTGCGTTATGAAGAAAGCCACAGGAATAAAATTACATTGCCTTGATCATGAGCTTGCATTAGTCAGTATTCTCTGTTTGGATAATGTGAGTTTCTTTGTCCTGTGTAGTTTGGGGTGGATCCTACAGCATCCAACCCCCACTCTCCTGTTTGAAATCCTGCTCTATTACCTTAAGACCCATAATGTAGTCCATGTGGAGAGTCAAGTAGGATTTGGAGATGTAGTTTATTAAGTTCAGCATCTGATGAATTCAGCATCTGATCTGTACTTTCAGATACATCACATTAGCCTTTTCATTGTGAATCCTTCACCCTTTCCACATGGGAAGTAGCTGTGGGTCTCCATTGTAAAATGATGAGATCCAAATCTAGTAAGTTCTACGTGATTGCCAAATGGTAATAGTCTGCAGATGCTCACATCAGAAGTAATTCACTCAAGTTACCGTTTTACCAAGAGTAGCATTTTAGTCTTGACAGTGTTCCTACAACACTCGTGCTGTGCATTTAGTCAGAATATGTTTTTGCTAATGTCAAGGACTAATCATTTTGATGTGTTTTCAGCATAACTAATCTTTTTTAAGAGTCAGAAAGCAGAAGTTATTTGTGCTTCCTTTGTAGAAGGTTGTCATACTTTTGCTTTACTCTGAAGTGTCAGGGGAAGTTCGGATATGCTCAACTGTTCTTTATACTTACTGTGAATTCTGAAAATTGTGCCAGCATAGCGCTGCAAACCATATTCTCCTAAATTATTCTAGTTTATCCCCTTCGTCTACAGTTTGCGTGGAGGTTTGGGTTTTTTTCCTCTTTCTTCTTCCAAAGTGAGTGTGCTAGGAGGAAACTACACTCTTCAGGCTTTACTGGGCATATGTGGACAGTGGATGCTGCAGCTTTGCTTTTGCAGCTCTATGTGCAAGGTGAAATACTGTGGAAGGATTTGAGTTTGGGGAAAAACAAGGGGATTGTGTCATTATGCAACATTATATGATGAGCAGAGGCACCCAGTACTTTCAAATCTAGAGCTTCACATTCTACAGTAGGGGCAAGACAAGAACTGTTCTCATCCCAGGGCAAAAAGTAGCAATCGCGAAATGGAAGCCTTTAAGCTTTGTTTGCTATTAGTTAGCAGGAAATTAGCGGGAAACTATTTTTATGAAAGAGTTCAAGAAAGTTGAGCACACCCTGTTGTGTAGGCTTAGAAAGCTGTCTAGAGTTCAGGAAAAAAGTAGATTTGTCCAATGATACAGATTGCCCCATTTAGTTTGAGAAATCTGTGTAATACTTATAAAATCCCTACCCCATGCCTTCCAGTCTGTAACTGTATGTATAAAGGCTGTTTCTCAATAGTCTTTCAGGCCTTGAGAAATACCAGTAATTTCCATAGCAAGCAATGTGGAGTTTGCCTTGGAAGATTGAAGGGGTCGGTGAAAATGATTTAACAAAACTAGAAGTAAAAAAACATCCAGCTTTGTGCTCTGGCCCACCCTTGAGACAGAGAGAGAGATGTTGGGAATAAATATGACGTGGAAAGTAGGCCAGGTGACTGTTTCTGTTGGGTGGCATATGTGGTGCTCTCTACATTGTAATCGAGTGGCAGAACAAGGTAATACCTCAGTGGCTGAGTCTCTCATTATATACATGAATTTCTCTTTGGGCAACTTTTTAGCAAGTGAATTATTTTTGCACTGTGCAGGTGGCATTTGCTTTGGTGTCTGTCTAATGGGAAGCTTTAAAAGAGAGCTTACAAACAATGTTGTAGATGGTGTCACTGATTAATTCAATAAAAGCAGTAAAATACCTTATAGATAATAGATTTACATTAAGTATTGATTGAATTGTCTCAAGTCAGAGCAGCTTTTATTGTAAGATATGTTCATTTGTGTTAAGTACAACTTAAATTGTGTCAAGCACAACAGACTGGCCATTCAATTTGAAGAAGAGATAAGATCAGTGTTTAAGACAACACTCTATATGCCTTCTTACCTTTCCTTCTGTCTCCCTCAAGCTACACTGCACACTGCTCTCTGCCATCCCTTACATTCCCCTTAAGTTTTTGAACTGGCTGCACAAACTTATTATGCTGCTTTGCGTTTGCTTTCAGCCTGATAGTTGCCAGACTTTCTTCAAGAGAATAGCAAGGCTGCTACTGGAGTTTTCTCCTCAAGCTTGCAGACGAATTAAGAATACTATTAGGTTGGAGATGTTAGAATTTTTGTATATTTGCCATGGTGATATTACTATATAGAAAACATTAAAACTACTGGCACACCAGGAGAACGTTTACACTCTGTGGGATATTGAGGATCTTTGAGGACTTCATTCACTCTGCTAAGTGTGGAAGAAGTGCTGGTGCATATATATACAGGGAATGTAATGAAGGCCGCTTGAATTCTTGCAGGCAGTAGCAATTCTTGAGGATTTCCTCCTTGATCAGAATGCAGATTGTCAGAGAGTGGGACAAGTTTAATGAAAAAGAAGCTGCTTGGGCATAGTTGCAGCCAGGGTGTGTTACATAGTGGTGTATTCGTTCTTTTTCTTTTCTCTCTTATGTACCACTCCACTAGCAGTCCTGACAAAGGGCTATGGGAATGTTTCCAGGCAAATATTTCTTTAAAATGGAGGAAGGCTGAGAAATCTGTAGAACTCTATAGTCAGACCACAAAGGAGAGTGTAAAGTTCAACCGGCTGACATGAAAGCAGCTTCTGGCTCCTTGATCACCAGTAGATGCTTGTGTTTTTTGCTTCAAAAGCATGCTACCGTATAGCTTTATTTCTGAGTTCAGTGTCTTTTTCTAGCTTGATTTGCCCTCATACATATAATGCATACTTATGCTTGCAAAGATCATGTTCTATAGAGTTTGGACAAATTGCCTTAATGTTGACAAATTGATACTGTGTTAAAGAATAATATGTCTTTGAAAATACTATGCTTATTAAATTATGTCTTTCGTTATGAACACTGCCTAAAAATGCTATCAAAGAAACAGTAACTTGCAAGAACTGTATTTTTGAAACTTTTTTTTTCTTTTTTTAATATGCCGACCACTATTTTGGGACATGTTAGCAAGGGGAAACTTAAAGAGGAAAGTTTAGACCTTCAGACCCTTTGTTGCTTTTTTGTCATTGTATGTTTTTCTCAAGGAATGTATTCTCTTATCTTTACTAAGAATGAAATGCTGCTGTCAAAATGAATGAAAATCAGTAATTTTTTCAGTACTACGCTGTTATGTTACTTCTGTATTAAACATTTGGCAATAAAAGACTTACTTTAACTTCCTATTTTTAACTTAAGTTTTCTATATTTTATCCATAGAAACTCCTTGGTAAAATCATAAGACTCTATGAGAAACGAATTGACTGGCTATCTGTTGCTAGCAGAAGAATATGGGGAAGTGTTTGTGAAAGGAGGTATCGTACTTTGATAGCCCTTTTTTGTGTATTGATGATGGTTCTAGTTTGAAAGCCTTTGCTTTGTGTATATGTCAGCACCAAGGAATACAGGACAGAAGACAGTCAGAGGCGACAGTTGCAGATACAGCCAGTGTAAGCAATCCACTTTTGAAAGCAGATACTGATGTTCAGCTTTTTTAATCATCCAGTGAATTACTGAATCCAGTGATGAGTCAACACAAAACTGGAATTTCCTTGAGACAGGATAAGACTCTTAAATTTGAGTTATCTAGCAAGGAAGCCTTTGGGGACTGTTCTAACTTAAATCACACATAAACATAACCAGATTTTGCTGGCCAAAGGTAGTGTTAACAGCATTCCAAACACATGCTATTAGTATTTACGCCTAGACTTTTTCTGCACAGCCTTTCATGGGTTCTTATCAGAAGATGAAATTTGACCTACCAACTACCTTCTGCCTCCACTACTTGTTGAAGTGCATTCTAGTGCCAGATGAGAAATGTCAGTGTAGATATACTAAAAAACGTAAGATTTCTTCGCTGCATGAGATTTGAGGTCTTCATCTGTTCATGTGTTTGAGGATGATATTTGTTTATATTGTGTCTGAGGCCTTACCCAACCTCAGTTGCACAATTGCTCTTTTTGTCCTGTGTATGAACCTTGAATATGAAGTTTCATGCAAAAGGAAGATAGCCGAGGCCACTGTTACTGAAGATTTTCTTGTTCATTAAGAATTAAATTAGCCCATCTGGCCACTGTATTGTGTTGGGAACTCACATCCCACTGACATCTGTGATTCTTTTCATAACCACTGCTCCCAAGGTATCTCCTGTACGTTAACTGTAACCATCCTGCATTGTCTCTGCAATCAAGACTTAGTACTGACCATACTGGGGGTGGTCAACATTAACACTTCTTCTTGAAACAGGTAACATGCCAGATAAGATCAGTCAGTCCATGCCTGAGCAACCAGTCTGTCACTGACTTGCTGGGAGAAAACTTACCATTTGGAGTAATACTGTGTATGTTCCTGGAACATACATAGGCTGGGGAAAGGACAATGAACTATCCAACAACTTTTCTTGTTGGATAACATCCACATGTTTCAGACGTGTTTTGGATTTTCAAGTACAGAGCAGGAAGAGGATCCATTATGGCACTACATGTGCCAGTACCCTGATTATTGCATGGCTTAAGAATGACAATTTTCCATTATTGTTACTATTTTTTTAAAATCTCCCTTTATGTTTTGTAGATTTTTTTAAAATTTAAATTCAGTGTTTATACATTTTGATACATATCTAGAAGATACATTCCCTGTCAAGTTAGAGTACAGTGAAGATAAGAATATGTAATTAAGTAACATTTCTTCTTTGTTTTTAATGAGTAGCATGTTTCTTATATAGGGTGGTTATACTTGTTGATATATCAGTGACAAACTCTATGTACATCGTCCATATCCAACATTCTTTGCGACTTTTACTTGAGGAACAAATGTCAAATAAGGATTACTTCAATATTATAGCGTAAGCAACTATTTAAGATTCTTTTAAAATAATTGTAATAATTGCAATGAAGGAAGTATGCTGAGAGATTGTAGTTACTAATGGACATATTTTAGATTTTTAAATTTTATTTATTTAAGTTTTATGATGAAGTAATTGGAAGAGTAACACTGATACATCATTATTGGATAATCACATCAATCAGATGCATGGAGGTCCGATTAGTAATTAAAAATCACTGGTTTTAGTGAGGCTCACTGGAACTGATTGCATCATACCTGTAACAAGTTCTCATCCTGCTATATTGTTCAGAACACTATTCATTCACATGTCAGAAACTTTTACTGGAAAAGGATTTTGGTGTCTCGGTACTGTAACTGAGAACACCCTGTAAGTTTTACGGTAACTCCAATACTTTTTAAATATGCAATAGTACTAAAATTATGTACTCAACACTGGTAGTCAGAAACGTATGATACAGATGCTGAACAGCAGCTGGGCAGGTTTCTGACTGGCAGGTAAAAGCGAGAGATAGCAGCTCGTGGATTTCCAAACCTGGTGGGAGAACAGAGCACTTACCTCACAAGAGAGATACAGGCAGCATCTGTGGGTTGGGGGTTTTTTTGTCACAGTCCTTCCGCTGAGCTTTTACCAACTCACTTATGATCCTGTTCAGGAAAGAAAAATGTAATCTGGCCCACTGTCTTGAAAATCTGACAGGCCCTGAGTGATGTGAAAAATTAAATGGTTTGAAATAGAAAATAGTTAGCATCAGGCAATTTTATGTCTGTAATACCCCGAATGAGATTTTTCTTTTTCAGTGAATTTTTTCTATCTTTTTGCTTGTTCTAAAGCATAATCTGAAAATTAATTGCTGTTATCCATAAAAGGTTTGGGAGTGACATTGTGCCTTGGCAGATGGAAATGGTTCCTTCTCAACCAGAAAACTTACAAAATGCTTGGAGGTAGGATCAAATAACTTTCCCATACATCTGAATTAAGTGATCATAGGTACCATGAAACAGATAAAACAGAGAAACAGATTTAAACAGCATGTCAACAATTTAGAAAATTGCTAAGTTTGTCGTATTACAAAAATAGTTAGTGATTGTTAGTGATGATTTGTTTTGAAAACAGCATTATAAAGTTGAATATGTCTAAGTGACTTTGTATTTCATATGTGTACAGAATATATATGCACGCAGATACAGAAGTGTGCATAAAAAATGCACAGGTTGCATGAAGAATTGAAAACTGCTTCAAACTCAACTGGGATGTGAAAGCTAAACTGTTTTTTCCCCACATACAGGGGAAACAAATCCCAGGTTTCTGTTTGTGGAGTCACACCCTCAGCAATTTCATTATCCCTTTGTGGTTTCATTTTTATTCCTGTAACTTCTACTATATTACAGTTTTTCCACATAAAATTAAGAGAGGATTCTTTCATCTCTATGCTCTGAATCTTACCTTAAAAACTAGTTCACCACGGTGGCAGTACAGAAACTAGAACAAATAATTTGGGTCATTATATAATCTGGTTTTGCTCTCTGTCATTGTCAAAAATTTTAGACTCCAGTGCAGTGTTATTTAAGATTCTTTGTTCTCTTTATTGCTTTAAGCAGAAACAAAAGCTTTTGTTGCTTGATTCTTTGAACCGTAAACAACTTTTTTTTAGGTGGGTGTTGAGCTTGCAATGCAAAGGGAGTAGAAATTTCATGAGTGCACTCAGGAGAGCTGTGGAAGTAGACTTTAAAGACAAAGATAAACACAAATCACAAGGACTTTACCTGCTGACTACTGGAATACCTGATCAGGAAACAGTTAAGTATCATCACAGGTTTTGCAACTCTTCTGTGAGTTCCTATCAGAATTAATCTCGACTTTCTTTTTCTCTTTTTTTTCTTCTGGCTCATCATCATAGCTTGTTGGCAGTATACTTCTTTACATATCTAAGCTGGCACAACTTTCAGGATCTGAAACTTCCATTTCTGCAATCTCTATTCGTGTGTTGGAAGTAGCAATTATTAATAATGTGTGAATCATAGAAAATTCAAGAGATGTTTTTAGGATTCCTTTCCCACTCCAACTCTTTCACTGCAAATTTCTGAGTCTGAACAAACAAACTCTGATTTTTCATGTGATATAATTTCCTTACAACTCATGGGAACAAAGCCACAAATAATTTTACAGTGGAACTCCCTAGTACACTATGTAGAGACAGCCTTTATTTTTAATAACCGTAATCCATTGCTTGGATATATGTTCATAGTGAATGTGCTCTGTGACTGTTAAGCCATGTGCGCAGCCTAGAGTTTCTGAACATAGGATGATTCAACTGGAGTAACCATGCGTGTACAGTAGGGTATCTTGCTTTTGTTACCAAACTTCTGGAAATTCTAGGCAAACCTAAGAAACCATTAGAAGTCCACGGGTAACCAGAAAATGAAGGATGTGTACAAAAAGCCAAAGGGATAGTTCCATCCCTAGTTCTTTGCTTCAGTACATGGCTACCTTGAAGTCCATGACCTGTGTCTTTGATGCCCACAGCTTCCCCATCTAATTTCTTGGCTGCAGTAATGCTTTTGCCATTGTCACTAGTAATAGCGACAGTTTTTGTGTATATGCATGAATTGAGGAGGCATTCAGCTACTCGGGGTTTGTTCCTGTACTGAATTGCTCTGGTTGGAAGTATTTGTACATCAGTTCAGGAACCAGTGGAGTAGATATAAGCTTGTCTGAGGTGGAGGGTCACTACTGATTTTTTTTTTCCTCTGTCTTACAGCACACGATCAGTGCTTATGTGGCTGAAGCTTGCAGAGGTTTTGATTTGCAGCTTCATGTCTGTCTGTTTAGGGTAGTGGAGGATGCTGACTCCAGTGGGAATATTCCAGCCCGCTATGCTAACTCAACTGAAACGGCCATTGCTTTTAAAGAAATAGTACAGGCAACCAATGGGAGATTTCATTGGTTTGGAGAAGCAGGTATGTTAAAAGGAAAGTCAACATGTACTTCTCTTTCATAGCTGAAGTAATACTTATTAATGCTTTTTATCCCTCAAACCAAGTAGTTTACTTTTTAAGGATGTGATAATGCTATACTAGCACTGAGATATAAACAGAGGTCCTAGTTTGATTGACGCTTTCGATTGCATTACAGAAGATTATCATGCAGCCTTAATGCAGGAATTTGATTTTTTTTTTTTCTACTTAGATTCGCTATTTTCTGCTAGATATTTTACAGTTGCACATTTAAAGTATAGTTACTGATGTGGAAGGTCCAGACTGCCTGGTTTACAGGCAACAAAGACTTTTTGATTCTTTTCGTTGATATTTGGCATGCTCTACAAATTGTTGTACACTTTTAAAAAAGATATATTTTGTACACGTAAAAATCCCATGCTGATTAGCATATATTTGATCATCAGGTATTTTTGAAAGTGATGACATCACTATTATTGTGTCTGAAATGGAAAAAGCAAAAAACTACTCCCAAAAGGTATGGATTATATGTATTTTTTTAAGTTATGTGTTTCTTCAGAAAAAAAAACAACAGTGTATGTTCAGCTGACAATGCAGAAGATTAAATAAAATGAAAATCCTTGTAAGATGGGCAGGAATGCTCTAGAGTGTGAGAATAGTCACCATAGATTAAATATGGACTAGAAAGCAGTTGTACAATAGCACTGCAGTGATTGGTGTTGGAGTGGCCATGATTTCTTATCAAATACAAGGAGTTTACAATTGAAGTGATTCTCCTTTTTGTTGCCAATCCTATAATGATTTCTTCTCAAGTAGAATTAATTGTTCATTATAATTACATATCTCTCTCTCTCCATATTACATACATGTGACTTTTTCCAAAGGTATCTAAGAAAGTGACTGAGGCAGTATAGCCAGCTTGGCAGTATGGATGTTGTTTCTTACAAAAGTGTGATTAGAAAGATACACGCAGTGAGATGTATGTCCAGAGTCCTGAGCACCTTGTTGCATACAAGTCTGAGTCACAAAAATATTTTTAAAAGGAAGAGTTGGTGGATATTCAATGGGATCTTAAAATATTTTGTTATCGTTTAATAGTTGCATATACTTGGTTCATCATGTTGCAGTTTGTTCTGGTCTTGGTGTGCATACTGTTGTTGCCTTTTTTTTTTCAGGATGTTTGCTCAGAGAAGGGACGATTTCCTTCCTATGTGTTTGAGCAAGCACAGCACAAAAGGGTTTCTATACAGTTAGAGGTGTTAAGCATACCAGATTAATAAATTTGGTATGAATTTTATTTATTATTGAAGCAATAAATACAGAATGCCTGTCTTTGAAATGTCATTTACTTAAATTTCACATATATGAATTACTAAATGATGTGAACTTCCATTTCAGTGTGCATTCCTAGTGGAATCCTTGAAGCAACGCTCAGTAAATCAGTCTGTTAATCCATTTATACCAGAAGGAGACTCAAACGTGCTTACAAAGAAAGAGAAAAGAAGACCACAGAAGTTGCCATCTCCTAAACCAACAGCTCTGAGTTTGGCTAGAATGGTTTGAAATGGTCCCGTTTTTAAGATGCTGTGTGTTTTAATTAGAGATCCTACTCAACTATCAGATGCTGCTCTTTGAGAGAAGTGCTCAGGCTGAAAACTTGAAGGAATTAAAACAGCACTGTGATAGTACTCTGAATTTACATTTTAATTTGCATTCAAAATGCTACATGAACAAAAAAGTACACCTTATTAACTGCTGCTAAGTAATTAATTATCATGGAACCATATTGTTGTGTCTAAAGTTGTCTAAATAATCCCTCCTCTGACCTTAAAAATTTAGTGTTTAAAGAAAACAAAGGCAGAGCGTAAATGCGCTTTACCAAATTACATCTATTTTACGAGTCCTTCTAGCAAGTGCTGAATTTTATGGTATTCTGCCCATTTACAGATGAGACACCTGCAGCTGAGTAGCATGTCTTCAACCACACAGAGAGCCAGCATAAAACAAGAAATAGGATTCAGAATTTGTTTCCAGCCCGCTGGGCTTATTTCTGTGGAGTTACACTACTGAGTCCTTTGGGATTTTGCTCATGTTTTCCTTGTTATTTTTGACTGTATGCATCTGTTTTGAGTGGGTGTGCAAATCTGTAATATACATAAATGGCCAGCGCGCACCACTTTGGTATATAAATTACTAGGTACAGAACTTCCTATTGCAGAGGGTGTACTTAACTTTTGACCTGGAATTTTCAGATCTCATCTTTGAAAAGGGAATGACACTCTTAAGTGTAGGTGTGTTCATGTTGGAAAGACCTTTGTAGGTAAGCTCAAACAGGTCTTCCATGCTATTTTATCAAAACCAGTATATTCTTAACATCTCTTCACAAATGCAGGAGAAAAGTAATTACTCAAAGATATGACTACATAGCATAGTTTTACAGGGATTAAACTTGTAGAAAACTGACGCAGGTTTGTCTGTAGATGTTTGGTGATATTTATAGTAAAGCTGTAGGTTACATTAGATGTTGGTTACTTGAAGGCTCTGTGTCACAGCAGAAGTCTGATTCTACAATAGAGTTAAACAAGTGTTCATGTTGTTTAGCAGACTGCTCAGCCCCTAGAGAATTGAGCCATACCTAAAGTAAAAATTACCGTTGTCAGAACTAGGCTTCCAATATTGAATAACACTGAGGAAAATACTATATATTATATTATATAAAACAGTACCATTACCATACTAGCCTGCTCCTTCAAGTGGCAAAAATGGTCCAAACTCTGCTGCCTGTAGATTTTAGTCTTTTATGGCAGCAGATGAAGTTGGCAAGATAATTAAAATAGAGCAGATAACTAAAATAGAGCAATTAGAGTTACTTAACCTAGCAAGAAATCACAAATTAACAAGTCATCATGGCAATCTGCTGACTTGTTAGAAGAGCCAGAGTAAAACAGGAATTAGAGAATAATGTAGTTTTGAATAATCCAGTTTTGAATAATGCAGTTATGATCCAACTGAAACACTTTTAAAAAATTTCTTTTTATTGTATGTGCTTATAGTATATTAAAGACAACCATGGGACAGAGGGAAATGCTTCCAGTAGAGTACTGCCATGGCGTCCTACTAGTGCCAAAGCAGAAATTCCACCAGGTCTGTATGGATTAGGGGCTTTTTGTCTTCAGTTTATTTTGGATTTTGCTTAAAAGACAGTATTAAATTAGAGATTTAATTTATGTTTTCAGAAACATTTGCAATTTTAATCTTTAATCAGACTGATAGGAAACATTGTGGTTGGTTTTAAATTACTTTGTTATGAATTTTAGCTGTAATGTATCTAGCTTTCTTCTAGATTGCGAGAGAAAGGAGCGCTGCACAGCTGTATAACTATTTGCAGGTCATATGATTGAATACCCATCCTATATCAGGAAATGTCGAATGTGTGTGGTGGAAAGCTAAGCCCCACTTTGTTCCATGCCTGAAGCCATAATTAGAACCTCACTTCTCTTGGTTTTCAGTTCATACTTCTATATTTTTCCGACTCAACAATTCAGGGATTTATTATGTTACTGGTTCATTATATATATTTTTTTGCTAATACTGTTAGATCTCATGTAATTAATATCCTGTTCCACTTGATTTATTTACGATCCAGTAATGGAGGAAAATTACAACACAAATGTCAGGTTATCTGAAGTGCTGACTCTTGCAACTGCTCCTGGTATATCAAACAGCTCTTAAATTGATTCCAGTCGCTGTTGGTCCCTTAAAGTCCAATTCCTTTCTTCTCCATTTTTGTAATTTTCGTGTGTTTTTCCTTTGACTCTTTGCTAACATCTGCAATTTTTTTTGCATTAAATTTGAACCTTGAAATCTACAGATTTATTGAAATTAGATTGTTGATATGTAGCCGTGTTTACAAATCTGGATTCATGTTTGCATTTGAGGTGCTTTGTACAATATTAATTGGCTTTTGCAACAAATATTATGCTTTTCAAATTATGCCCTGTGACTTTCTTCCTGATGGTAATCTATAAATTTGTAGAAGTTTTGGTTCAATTTCTATGAAAGTAGCATAAGTAGTTCTGTAATATGGATTTTTCTAACCAGTATCGAAGAAAATTAAGTATTTATAATTGTGATCATAGGAAATTATGTACTGAAGAACAGAGTTGCATGTCAGAGTGTTATCTAGATGAAGTAAGTCAACATCTCTCTTTTTTTTTTTTTTGTAGCACAAACAATAAAAGAATGGCTTCAAACTGAGAATAAAACAAAGCATAAACGAAGGAAGCAGCCAGAGCCTGCTGTGTCAGTATTTTATACTGATAAAGGAAGAAATGTGGGTATGTGTTACCAGGATATAATGGGTGAAGCCTTTTTATTATCAATGTTTTTATTATAACACTCTTAGGATGTTAAGTCACTGATAATCAGTGTGCTTTAAATACTGAGTGGAAGTGCGTTTTTTTAGCAAATAGTGGTGGGGTTTTTTGGTTGGTGTTAGTAGTTTTTTGAAGGGGCTTGTTTTGTTTTGGTTTTTTGCGTGTTTGTTTTGTTGGGGTTTTTTGTTTTTTTCTTTTTTTGGTAAAGTCCTGGGATCTTTTGGTGAAAGATGATCCAAGGGAAAATTCTGTCATCATAGTTTAGATGATTACAGAGGATTTGGTTTGGAATTTTTTTAAGGTGACAATTTTAAAAAATAAGTTATTTTTAAAGTACTTTGATATATAGAAACTGCATTTTTTTCAAATGTAGAATTGCGTATGAAATGCTAGGCTTTAGAGGTTTTTTTTCTTTGTGCTTTTTTTTTAATCAACAGTCATATGTGGTTCAAAAGGGCTATGATTTAAACCTACAGCTCCTGATCTTACTTTGTTCATTTTCTCAACTAGGTATAGTATACCGAAAGTATCCAAAGATCATGTGCATAAGAAAGCCTGTTCCCTATGTTACATTGCCAAAAAAAGAGGAAATATGTTCAAGCAAAGAGGTATTTTGCTCCTTACTAATAAATTGCCATTTTACAATTATCCATATGAATTAATGTGAACATGTTAATTGTGATTCTGTACAATGTATTATTAGTTAAATCATTCTAATATTTACTAATAACCAATTGCTTCATTTGTTTGTCTTACTAGTGGCTGACCAAGTACAGTATTAAAAAGCTTAAACTGGAATTGCCCAGACTGATGTTTGGTCCAGGCTGTACTCACCAAAAGAAAACTGTGGAGTCTCTGCGCAAGAAAGTATCAGCAAAATACTGTACTATCTTCCCTAGTGTAGAAATCAATGTAAGTTTTTGCAGATGTTTTATGCTTACATCACTTTGTATTTGTTTAAGACCATGCGTGTTGATCAATGTTGGTGGCTTGCTAGTGTGATGTCCACTCTTCCCTGTTCTTCTTTCTAAATCACCCTTCTGTTAGAAAGGTAGAGAAGGTCTTTTATTCACCACAAAAAATACTTAGTATGTTTGAAGTGCACACTGTGTGGGATCTTTAGAATGTATAGCATCTCCTCTGCTCATACAGTGTGAAAAATAATTTTAAAATTTTAAGTAAAGCTTTAAAAATCATGTGTGAGTTGAAAC
>VZSC01017418.1:548000-580468 GCA_013398225.1 Steatornis caripensis | reverse complement strand
CAGGCTGCCCAGAGAGGTTGTGGAGTCTCCTTCTCTGGAGATATTCAAGGCCCGCCTGGATGCATTCCTGTGCAACCTGCTCTGGGGGCACCTGCTTTAGCAGGGGGGTTGGACTAGATGATCTCTAGAGGTCCCTTCCAACCCCTACCATTCTATGATTCTATGATTTCTGATGCATTTGTATTCCTTCCCTTCAAATATTGTGTAAACTGTCTCATTTTCTAACAAGACCTAAGAGCTGATAAAGGGCATGTTCACTGTTGCTGTTAGAAGTTGCTTTGTCTCTTCCAGTAATTCCACCCTGACTTGGCAACGCAGTCTTGCAGTTATCATTTCATTTGACCTATAAATCAATCTGTGTAGCATGCAAAGCAACCAAGTAAATAAAAGCAATGTAACTTGAAGAGCATTTTATATGAAACGTTCCAAGGCTGTGCTTTGAAGTAATGTGCTTTATTCCTTCAATTGGGAAATGATGAAATATGCAGAATCATAACTCAAATAAATACACAAAGACACAGGAAAAAGGAATAAAGTGAGAATGTTTATATATGTTAATGAAGAACTGAGGGATTTAAGAAGAATCTGATCCCTTAGCTTTGCAGCTAGCTGTCTGAAGAATATAGTAGAAAACCTTGATTTTTCAGACTTTTTTTTAGCAGGAAAAATATGTTTAAAGTACTAGATATTATTGGTGTCAGAAACACTGTATCTGATAGTATAAAAAAGAAAAAGCTATTAACAGATGACAGGACATGAGAAAAACAGAAAAAGCATAGTATCATCTCTACTAAATGTGTATTTGTAACTTTATTCTGTTGTTATATTGTACAATAATGTATAATGACATTGCTATACAGGAAAAATGTCTTTTCAAAAGACAAGCTCTTGAAATGCATAGCGATGAATGCATAATACCTTTGCCTAACAAAAAATCAGAAGGAGCTTACTGCCCAAAGCATCTTAACTTAGTCCTAGCATACAGTTGTTCTTTTTCTGTATTAGGCATCAAAAATACACCTTTTGTCTAATAACAGGAATAAGAATCTGCATCTTCTTTTCCCTTCTGACATGCATGGACTTGCAGCGCAACATGGGTAAGTTGCTTTGCCTCTGTATTTAGCTTCTCTAACTTAGCAAGGAATGTGAAGAACTTTGTATTATCATAAAGTATTTAATGTTGCATTTGAGTGATGCATACTTTGGGTATTACATCTGTTGTCGCATTAATATTGTGTTGTAAAACTTTTTTAAGGGAAACTGCATTCTTTGGAAATAGTTGATATGTACCAATGTTTAGCATTTGATTATATGAAAAATAGTTTTCTTTCCCAAATTCAGATCCCGGGATTTCTCTTTTTGAAGCAAAAATTCAAAGTACAGCAAGGTATGGTGTTTGGAGGAGAGTTCCATTCTTTTCCTTCTTTTCCATTAGCGTTGCAAGACCTTCTGATCTAAATGCTTCTTAACATTTTGTGTCATCTCTCACTTGAAGTGTGAATAGCTCGCCATTGTCACTTCACATCTCTCAGCTTTCTGTTGTTTCAGACTCAATTCTTGTTATAAGAATTGTTGTTTTTGTAGTCACAAAGATCTAAGTACCTTTAGTCAAAAATACTTACATCCTACAACAGACCTATCAGACTTCTTTGGGGTTGCAGAGAGGTTCAGCGATTTGGTACACCGTCCAAATGAGTCTCACCACTCTGAGTTGATACGGTTGTGTCTGTACATATGACTGGGCACCTGGATGTGAGCAAGTGCACAAGGAGGTGTTCAAACACATGATGAGCCTGGACAACTCTACTAATTTAGGGCTTAGATATAGAATGTTTAGTAAGTCGAAGAGAGGATATTTTTATGCTGTAGTTATTTCAGCAAAATCCTATCCTTGAGATAGCTTAAGAGACTAAGGTCTCCCTTAAAGTTTTTCTGCTGTTCTCCTGCCCTTGGGCACTGCAGAACATCCTGCCTATGACTCAGGCCAAACATCCGGCTGTGATTTTAGCTCAGACCTCTGTCTGGCTCTTCATGCTTTGGTTATGTCTCTGTTAAAGGCTTCTGTCTGCATAGGATCTTCCACGTAATTAAAAACCCTCATTCAAGTTCCTGTTACCTCACAGGTGGAGCATTTCTCCTGTTCTGTGGTCTGCAAATGCAGACCTATGAAGTTAATGGGACCTGCTGGACAAGCTCCAGTCTCCACACATCTGTCTTCTAGGCCATGATCTAATACCTCTCTGTGGTCCAGTACCCAGCAGTGGTGCCCACAGAAATAGCATTGGGACAAAAGTGTTCCTTTGTGTGCTGGAGACAGGTAGTGTCTGATCTGTCTTAGGCCGAGTCCTTCTTAGTTCAGATTTATTAGTGGATTTATCAGCATGTGATTTGAAATCAGCTTATGTAAGCTTACTAGATTCCTCTATGAAACAGTTCAATTACATTTCAACATTGCTTTACAGTCTGGATGTAGCATTTTGACAAGCCAATGTAACACTTCAGAAATGTAGACCTTCTCCATGCAAACAAATAGGCAAACTCTCTGACACTTCCTGTTGTATTTTATGCAATCATCTCCTTGAAGTACCAGATGTTTTGTTTATTTCTGTGTGCCTACATGAACTGCGAGTGGTTATTGGAGCAAAAGTAGAAAAGGGCAGCGGAGAGTTGTGATTCAAGACCAAAAGCAAGCTTAAATCTTCATGCAGCAGCTTTTCTCGTTGTAACTTCCGCTTCTGTTTCTTTCCATAGGAGGACTTAGTAGAATGCAGTGAATAAAATACGCCGCTACTCTTCTTCATTAAAGATATGAAAATAAGGGTAACAGGAGAGGTACAAAACACCAGTTCTGAAAGCCCTTCTGAGGTGTTTCCTTCTGGCTAACTGGAACCCAAAGCCAAGTTAAAATACTCTTTGTTGATTTTTACTGAGCAGTGAGGGGTTGTTACACTATGAATAAGCTGACCAGCTGCTTTGACTTGTGGAGGAGTTCTGTACAGTCCAGGGATAGAATAGCTCCTTTCTTTCTTGAATTAAATGGTAAAAGCTATCAGTGCTGTGGACAGCTCAAAGGAGAGAATTCTGTATTCTTAGGGGTTTGTCACTCACCTGGCACTCTGAGAAGTGTACATTAGCTTGACAGATTCAAAGATTCTAATCCTAATGCAGACTACAGGAAGTTAAATACATTTATTTATGCTAAAATATATTTGCCTAGGTGTCAGTTTGAGTTCTTGTCAGCACACGAACATTAAATTACATTTAAATTGCAAAGTCACCTATGGACTTGAGATATTTCTAACATGCCAACATTTAAAATTGTAGTCATTTATATTTAGATTTGGGGTTGTTTCTTTACTGCTGTGACACCTAGTTTTAGACACACCCGTTTAAAATGTTTGCTTTGATTTCTCATTGTTTAATTTGCAAAAGAATGTGTTCTAAAAGTGTTTAAAATCTTAGGATCAGAGAACTTCTATAATTATTAATCATTTAATTCATTATGCATTTTAAATACATTATTTAATAGTAAATCATCTTTTCCTGTTGGATTGTGTACCAGTTAATTTGCTGCGTGTATTTCATTTATCTTGGAAAACAGAGAACAACCCTTGTGCCTCTTTGGAAATACACAATTGAGTTGGGGATGAAGATAGAAAAGTCAGCGTGAAAGGGCTAAGTACCACTGCCAAACAAGATTTTTGGTTTCTTTATCCAAATTTAGATGGAAAATCATAGGTAGAAGGAGAAAGTATTTTCATTAACTCTGTCGCTAGATGATGTGTATCCTACCGAAGTTTCACACAACTGTGAGAAGTTCACTTTTGAACATTAGTGTTAAGAATTTCTTCCCTGTTTTTCTTTAGTAAAGAACCCTCTTTGTACTTTTTAAAAAGTGTGAGACATTTTAGTAATCAAGTACAATTTGTCTACAGAGTGATGGTACCAATAGTATATTTGCATTGTCTAGTGTCTTACCGATACTTTTAACAGTAAGGGATACCATCATGTCTAGGTCTGACGCAGAGAAAATATTTCATTTTTTCCTGAAAAGGAACATAAATTATGTACAAATTAAGCCCTGCTCTTTTTTGGCTCCTAGCCCAGCCACCAGCTACAAAGGAGCAGGAACAGCAGAATCGCCTCAGCACACATGAACATCTCTGTCTGATGCCCTTGCGTTACGAATTGTCCAGCAAAGAGGTGTATCACCATCTTACTTGGACAGGAAGGACTGGGAGAAAGCTGACATACAGGATTCTACCAGGGGTACTTACTACTTCTTTAGCTATTTTTAAAAACCTGAAAAATTAATTCCTGTATTTCTAATCATTGAAATGACAGTAAGGGATCTAAGAGCAACTCACAGCGCATGCACTGCATAAGATGTAGCTATGCTCATGGTGCAGATGAGTAAAATAGTAAATCAGAATAGCTCTATGAATTTAGAGAAACAAGGAAGTTACTGATTCTGGAAATAAGTATTTTCTTACAGGAAATTGTTTACATTCAAAATTTGATAATAATTTTCTAATTCCATTAAGTAGATTAATGTATTAATGCTATTAGTGCTTTTTAAGAAAGATTTCTAGCAAAATCTTCAAACTTTTTGATACAACTTCCAGCTTACTTAGAATATAAGGAGATATTAACAACAAGTATTCAAATACGTGCCATTTTTCAAGTTTGCCTTTTTATGGCATATGTGACAAGCTTGACCTTAGTTCTCCTTACAGTGTATAAAAAGGTGCTTTTTCACAGAAGACGAGGCAAAAGAATTTCATATGGCTTAAAACTACTGCGTAGCATAACCTAGAGATGCAAATTTAAATTTCCTTGATTGAACAGGAGAACCGTATTTGGTTTAGTTTTATCATATTAGTTTGGAAACATGGATTATTTTTCTTTTTTGAAATGTCAGGATATTTTTCAACGCAAGGCACCCGTATTTTCCACTGTGTTATGCCACTCAGTTCACTGTATTTAGTGAGCTGACTTTGGTGTTAAAACCATATAACAGCATGTAGAATCTGGTGCTTACTTCCCTGTGTCTGAAATCTAAAAAACAACATATAAAATAAGAAAAATATCACAAATAAAATTATAAAAAATTAACTAAGCGATGTTAACTAACCGTAACTGTGTACTGTGGGCTGCATTTTCTGTTGCTTTTCTAGTATTTTTTTGTCATCCCTGGAAGTGATGCAGCTGCCAGATATCAATTGCACCCAGTTTCTGTGTAATCTCTGCTGATGGTGTAAATGACTGAGAGCAAACTATGCTCAACTACCTATGCCGAACTGGTGGAAGACGATGTACTCTCATGTGTGGGGGTGTTGCAATACGGACGCGCTCCAACTATGAGAGAACCATAGTAATCTACAGGAATTGGGTCCATATTCCTATGTTAGACTGGCAGGCACCCAGTTTGGCTCCCACTTTACAGTGACTTAAATTGACCCATTTTAGACATGTTTACTCTGGATTTCTATATGGAGACATAAGAGCCTATATCCTAATGTTCAAAGGCCGTGCAAGGAATCAGGGCAATAATTTATTGGACTATATTGTGATCTGAAATACCAGTCATTTTAATTGCAGAGTATGAGTAAATTTCTAAAAAGAAGTGATTATTGTAGAATACAATCATTTTTAATACATAACAAAGTGTACAGGTGGGTAACTCCTGTGAAATTGCTTATCACAGAATTATATTCTAATCAGTTTTCCCAGCTAGATGAACCCACAGGGCAGATTGCTTTTCCGTTCTGTTGCTTGTCAGTTTAGCTGTGTATGAATGTTGTGATGAGAATGTAGACAAAAGTTAGTAAGAACTGGACAGAAAACTAAATGTATTTAGTGTGTAACCAGAAAAGTTTAAAATGGTAACAAATTTTTATCATTACTGAAGAACTGTGATCCAAATGTGAAATAATGTGGAGTTTAAAAGCAGAATCAGTCCTTTCTGATACTCCTTATCTAACTTTAGGTAGGTTACCATCTATTAGGCATTAATATATTAGAAGTCAGTAAGTTTTCAAGGATAAAATGTTTTATATACAAAGCATTCAAAAATGTAATCATACCTGTTAAAGTTAAGTCATTATAATATCTCTAAAATCCTGTAATTTCTCTTCATTTCTATGTAACATGAAACTTGTAGGTATGAGGAAAAAATCAAATCTTGGAATATGAAGGTATTGATACTCATTGTACATAGAAATACTATCGCCAAAATTATCAATTTATACATTTTAAACATGTTAAGGTAATCAAAATATATAATTAAAAATAGTATAGTTGTGAAAGGAGCATCCTCACAGCTGCTTCACCCACTGAGCTTTGGGGGTGTGGGTGTACAGGGATGCAGTAGCACTTTCTGCAAGCTCAAGTCATCTTGCACAAGTGCTGGCTAGGCATAGAGTATCTTTCAGCTGACCTTGTCTGAGCATTTAGTGTAAGAACTCTTTGACAACACCACTAGAACTAGGAAGTGGATGGCAAATCTGAAAGCGATCACAGGATCTTTGTCCCAGCGGCTATCGAGATGATGCCAGATTTTCCCCTTCTAGCTACATCACCGTGTGGGACGGGCAGTAAGGGAGGCGCAGGGGGATGCATGATACTGCTCTGCGTGGCTGTGCAGTGGGCAGGGTACTGAGGCCTTTAGTCTGACCCAGCATGGTGGTTCTTATGTGCAATTTCATAAACAGCCTTTACAGGTAGGGAAAAGAAATAAAGTATTATTGAGTATTATTGAGGAACCATTGAAAAACCATAAGCTTGATTTGTTAATGATATAAATCCACATAATAAATCAAATTATGTTGGTGGATTGACTGCAATTTACATCTTTTAAAGGAAACTAAAGAGATCTGACGAATTATCTTCTGAGAACAGTTTTTTTATAATTCAATTTAAAAAGAATAAATATTACAAAGTATAGATGAATTACCTAGAAAACGAACTACAGAGTCCTAGTAAATAAAGTAATAAGTCACTTCAGAGATCTGAACCTTGATCAGTGATTTGGAGATTGCTAATATTGTTTATACTGCTTAGCTATGTTAGCATTTGATTGAAGGTAAGAAGTGTAAGTCAGTCAGCCATATTTGTGAAGTACTTTGGCAACATCAGAAGAAAAATTTGAGAGTTAAAGACCAATTAGATTACCTTTAATATTACCTCCAGCCATTTACTTTGTGATTATTCTACCAATTTCATTACAGTAAATTAAATAATATCTAATATTTTGAAATAGCATAGTTTTGAAAAATATTCTATTTTTATTTATATATGTATGTATGTGGGGTATTATTCACATAGTATTAGTTGGTATACAAAAATGCAATAGAATGGTCTAAGCACAGCATAGCATTTGATACTAGATATTGTGTGTGTATTTAATACAGTACAGTGTTCAGTAGTATAGAGTATTTCATATAATGCAATTATAATACACTAATGTATACTAATACAATATTAGATGCATATAGTAGGTACTCTTTTGTCTTAATCTTGTACAAAACTAATTAAATTTATCATGCAGTGCACATAAAATAAAGCTTAGACAGGCAAAGAGATGTTTGTCCAGATTGCACAAGTCAGATCTCAAGGTGCTAACAGAAAAGGGATTGTCTTAATCGGTGATTCCATGGCAAACAACTGAACCTTTACTGCTGTGATTTATTGTCCTTGGGGCTTGATTCTCCAGCCCTGAAGAGTATGCTGCTCCCATTCAAGTCAAACAAGTTTTACCAGCCTGCAGGCTGCAGGACTAAGTGTGAAAATACACAATATAATTGAAGCCAGGAGTCATATTTGTTTTGCAGTAAAATACTGACAAAATTCTTAGTCGTGGATTTTTCTCCAGGTTTATAATGTTTTCTTTCATGCTAGTTACATATTGTGAAAAATACATGAGAATTACTTTAGATTTTCATTCACAGCCACAGTTAATACTAATTCTGTAGATAATGTAATGAGCTCTACCAGTCAAAAATCTGTTCTTTTCTCATTTTACAGGGTGATGCAAGGGATTATGATGCAGTGTTCAAAGCATGTGAAGGGATTGACTGTGTTTTTCATGTGGCTGCATGTGGAATATCAGGATTAGAACAAGCAAGTACAATTTTCCTAACATTTTCTTTCTTTATTCTTGTGAAAGCAAAGAATGTCATTATATTTATTTCAAACAGAAATTAGTTATAAAGGTCAAGTCATCCACACAGGCAACAAGGGAGGTATCCCTTAAATAATAAATGTCAAAGCATGAAACTAATGTACTGCACAGAATACTCTAGAAAAATGAGACCATAAATTTTAGATCTTGGATGACAAGGCATATCCTTTTTCTGTAATCTGAAGAAGTGTGACAATATTGCTCTAGAGCTAATGTTGATGCATTTTCTTCTTGTAAACTTATAGTCATGAGGAAACAGACTAGCAACTCCAGTTAGTTATGACAAATAACAGTGATATTCACAGAGGGTGTTATCAAAAAAAGTCATGAAACTGCTAATTTATTTCTGGGAACAGGACTGATTGCCACTGGAACAAGAATTTGTGAAAGCTTTCAGGGAACATAACCCCTGCCTGTAATTCCTGTTTCTATATCATGGATTATCTGGGGTGCGACAAAAAATCGAAGCATTACGGTTTCCTTTCAGATACACTTTGTCTTTGATTTTTCAACTTTATTTATGCATACATTGAACAAGACAATAAAACCGAGATCTCTTCTAGGAATGGCTGTATGTCAGAAGGCTAGAGAACTGCAACACATACATCATAAAAATGCCACAGACGTTCTAGATCTGGCAATTATAATTGTATTGTGAATGTGACTTAATTAATTAGGTATTGTGCAAATTGTATTCCTAGCTTCAAAAGAAAGACCAGATTGAATCCATAAATGTCAGAGGCACAAAAATAGTAATTGATGGTATATACCTAGATTTTCTTTCTTTGTGTCTGATCCCAACCATGAATTACAAAAACTTCCAGTTGGATATTCCCTGTGCTGATCTGGCAGCCAAAAAAGGCTCTTCTGTCCCTCCTTTCAGAGTTATGATGTAAAGCTAGGTGCGCAGGCCTCCTCAAAAGTGGTAGGAGATTTGCCACTGCTTTGAATTCGGGATAGATTTTCAACCTGGGCTTCATTTCTTGGCAGACCAACTTAAACTCTTCTCCATGTACTGGTTATCTTTTCCCTTTGCTATGTAATGGAAAAGTGTTGTCCTCTTTCCTCATAGAAATAACATGAGAGAGATTGTACTGTTTGTTGTGTTGTAAACATATGGTAACAGGAGCCGTACACGTGTTAAGTATATTTAGCTATTGATCTATCACATTAATATAGAAAATCTTCTTTCTGATCATCTGCCTAAATGTGATCCCTTTTTATTATATACTGATTTTTAACTACTGTCTCTGGAAAATGTTAGTAGATTTTTTCCATATATTCAATTCTGCAAAGAACATTTCAAACTGGATTGTAAATACCAAAACTAATTTTCTCTTTGCTTTTCCCTCAAAAACCAAATGGTAAAAAGAACAAAAAGCAAAAAAGCAGCTTTATTCTAGACCCATTTTCATGCTGCCTGTGGATTATTACTGAAAAAAAGCAGGAATAATTACTGAAATGGTAGGCAATTAAATCTATAAATGAGTTAGAGGGAAGAGGTTGCCACATATTCCTTTCTTCCTGCCCCAACCTCTGAACCCACAGAAACACGTCAAATTTCCATAGGCTCCCAACGAAGCCAGAGTCTGGGAGGAGTACAAACCTGTTAATCTACATTTCAATAATAGATTTTATTATTACATTTTGTTCCGAGTATTTACAGCACAGTAATTACATTCATCATTTTCAAAATGAGCCAACTGGACTGACAGCTCTGTAGGTTCTAAAAATTCCTGCCACTGAATATTACTTCTCTTAAACTTTAGAAGCATTGTTAAATCAAAAGGAAATCTACATTACTCAAGTTTTCAATGACATATATTCAGCAGAATTTAGACATAATGTCTTAACATTTGACTGAAATCCTTAATTAAGACTTTGTTTTGTAAATAATATCAATTGTGTTTGTATTCAAGGTACTACTGATTATACACTAATAGTGTATGTTGCCTGCTCACGTGTCATTTGTCACTTAGGAACAGATTGACACAAATGCAATTTCGACACACACCGGAGAAGGCTAGCACATTTTCTTTCATGACTTCACTTATCTGCACAGGTATCCATGGAATTGCAGTGCAAGAAGCAGTACTGCTTACTGCTCACTGATGAAATGAGGGCAAAAATACCGCTTTTACATGCATATTTTGTTATTCCTACCGATTTCTCTGAACTGAAAGGTTGGCAAACATAAATTAGGTGAGGATTCAATTTTAATATCCTTGATTAACTACTGAGCAAATGCCTACCACGTGTTACACTGCCCACATATAAGGGGTAATTGTGCCTGTTCTCAGGAGTCAGTCTTCTACTTACTGATTCACATGTAGAGCTGAAAGTATTAATTTTGATTTAAAATATTCTAATTAATTTGAAAGCTGCTGTTTAAGAGACCTCTTCCATTCCTTTGTGATGCCGTTGAGCTGCAAGCAAGGTGTCTATAGCAAACCAGATGACCTTCTTCCAGTATTGCATGTGTCTACAATGATGGACAAATACATATGTTATAAACTTGTATCTATAATAAATAGCAAAAGTCAATCCAGCTAGAGGCATATCTATAGGAAAGTTTGATTTGCCTTGTCCCTATTCAAACTCTTCTGTGGTCGGTGGGATTCAGTTTTTCAGGCTGCTAAGCTAGAGTCTTTCACTACTATTGAATTCAATTTTATACAGAAATAAAAACAAATACTAGGAAGCCAAATCACATAGAGCAGTCAGACTGATCCTTTACTTTCACAGTGTAAAATTCAGATAATAAATGTCAGCCATATGTTGATATCAAAGCTATCTGAAAATCACATTTTGTTCTCTCTCCAAGGAGGGGATAAGCTCGATACTTGTGTGTGCTGCACACCAGGCACATATGGTCCAGAAGAGCAGTGCCAGCTGCCACGAGTAGCCACATGTGTTTAGTCAGCTCTGAAGGACAGTACAAGTAGTTGTAAGGGCATTACACAAGAGCAAGTATCTTGATTACAGTTCTCAACAATTCCTCTGGGAAAACTGTTGTGAAAGCTTGGTGACAGGTCATACAATACAATGTAACAGATGATAGCGTGATATGAGCATTGCAGAAATGGCAAGGATCAAGCTGTAATTTTCAGTGAAAAGAAAAAAATGCAAGGCTGAAATGCTGTGGTAGAAGAACTAGGTTTGCATCCCTCATCTTTTAATGGAAATACTGTCTTTTAAATATACTCTTTAATTTCAACCAAACACTATAATGTCATCATCTATTACCACTGCATATCAGTGCAAGAGCCCTTGATTTATAAAACCATGACCTAATTGGTTTTTTTTATTTGTGACACCTTTCTCGTGCTGTAATTGTACACAAATACAGCAAATTCTAAGTATTCAGGCTGAATCGAAATGAGTAAGTTATACTGCATAATAAAGGAATAACATAGTTATTTCATGTTTTCTGTTTCGACAGGTAAATATCCAGTGGAGACAATTTAACTTCAAGTTTGGGAATCACAAAGTTCAGATGAACTGGGTTCACGTGGGAAATTTAATACAAGCTCACTTACTAGCTTTTGAAGCTCTCACCTCTGTGAAGGGTTATGTAGCTGTAGGCAAACAATATCAACATTTTGTCCCGGCAGCTTTAGCTCTTAAATAGGTTTAATTTTTGATGTTTTGAGATCAAAGGTTCTCCAAAAGGTTGTGTGCTAAATTCTCAAAAAGGGTGTATGACTCCACAAGCACATGGACAGTGCAAATGCAAATACATTCTGCTAATATTTTGATGCTGTTTTTTTCTATTTTGAATATATCTTTTCCTGTTTGATTGGAGAAAACAGTATTTTTAACCAGATTAATATATTCACCATCATACAAATCTATATATTCTGTTATTCTTTCTGAAATAGATTCTGATTCTAGACGCATAACACACAATTTAAAGCAGCCCGTCTGAGGTATTCCAGTTTAATTTTCAGGGTTGAAAATTCCAAAAAGAGATGTACAAAATTAATGGACAATTTTAAAAGATTTTTCTTTTTCTTCTACTGGTCATGATTGCAAAAACATTCTGAGGACTGTGAAGCATTACAGAACTGACAGTGTTGCAGCAGCTGCTACCTTCACAGCTCCTCAAGGCTCCAGCTTCATGTATATTGGTAGGAACATATAGACAACACGTACAGATATGTCTGAACATCTCTCCATGTGCTGTCAACTAGTAAAGTGCTTGGAAGCTATGCAGCTGTTTTAGAATGACATAATGCCCAAACTCCCAGGTTCTGCTTGGGTGCTCATAGTGCTCACAGTTGGATAGACTCCTCATCCAGGGCATAGCTGTCAAGGAAGTGTTGCCTGCACATTTAGAAGGCTGGAAGCCAACACACTGGAAGCCAAAAGTGGATTTGGGCACTGTGACATGTCACACACAGTATGTATACTAAATTTGTTTTAATCAGAAAATGAGTTGGAACTTGACCTCAAAACGCTGTGTTTATTAGATGCTGTCAGTGTTGTCATCTCTGTTGGACTCATGAAGATATTCTGTCCCCTGCACATCATGAAGAACTTCCTGCTCTAACAATTGGGTTACTACAGAGTGAAATCAAGGTCTGATCTACGTTACACCATGATTAATCATGATTAGCTCTGCTGCTATGATGGGATTACTCAGAAGTATGAGACATGTTTGCGATCACAGTGAAGGCCAATGAAGGTAGTTTGTTGAGCTGATTTGTGTACATTCACTGTGGGCATGACGGCGTGTTATTCACAAAATCAAGAAAGATAGGTAGGTATGAAAGAGAAAAAAAATGCCATTCTACATACAGTGTTTTCCTAATTGTTTTTCTCTGGTTCTTTAACAGAGTGGTCAGGTGTATTACACACATGATGGTGAAAATGTATTTTCTGAATGGATAGTCCCTTTAGCATGTATTGCACACGTTCAGCTCTAATGCACCATATGGATCCTAATCATATTGTTAACTAAAAGACCATACTAACTAAGTGAAATTCAGTGCACATTAATTACTGAATTATTTAACATTTTAAAGTTAGTCCTGTTCTTCTTGCATATCCCAAAGTTCCACTGGCTTTAAGGGAAGTTTTGGGTATGCATAACTGTGGAGTTTGGCCCTTATTTTTTTGAGAGAATTTAGCTGAGAGGTATAGAACCTGCTACAGAACAGTAGCATTTCTGTAAAGCGAGAAGAGTTCTACTGGTACCATCTGGCCGGCCTTTTACAGACATTGTTTACTTCTTTGTTCTGCCATCAACTGGCCCTTTAGAACCATATCTTAAAAGCTAGAAAGAGGGAACATTATATTTTCATAAATATCAGGCTGAGATTTTAGGTAAAAGATTTTTGCTAAAGGTTTGATCCTGCAATGCCAAAACAGAAAAGACTTTTGAGAAAATGACTGCAGTAGAACAATGGGCCTGTATCTATACGTAGTGAAGTACTCCAGTCTTGGTCACTTGGCCCTCGGAAATAACATCGTTTCCCCTTTACCATCCAATTGCATTTGAACGGTGGGAGGTGGACACCAAAGAATGAATAGCGGGTTTCAATTTCATTTCTTACT
This sequence comes from Steatornis caripensis, assembly GCA_013398225.1. Classification (NCBI taxonomy): domain Eukaryota; kingdom Metazoa; phylum Chordata; class Aves; order Caprimulgiformes; family Steatornithidae; genus Steatornis; species Steatornis caripensis. The sequence goes on along the minus strand of VZSC01017418.1, from coordinate 566,727 downwards.
ACCAGTATTGATAGGAAGATTAGCTGGAAAAAAGTTTAGATACATGTTTTATCAATATTCATTTTTCCATATTTACACTTCACTGACATCCTCAATTTGATATGAATTCTGTTATTCTTTCCTTCTATGCCCCTTCTAATTTGAAAAATTAGGCTACAGGAAACCCTGGATATATATTCCTATTCTTCTGGTTCATATAGCAGGTAAAAATAATGAATACATACTTATTTATTGTGCTATTTATTTTTTTAGTTAGTTTTCTTATTCCTGTAGCTGTGTACTGGTTTTATAAAATGCAGGGACCCAAACTGTAGGAATTATATAACTTAACATTATTCTAATCAATAATAATCACTTCTGCCATTTGGCATTAATTATACCAGATAAAGTTTAAAGGCTATTCATAAACTGAGTCCATCATGTACTTTATAAATTAAACACTGCCTTCTACCACCTTCCTTGCATCCTCTGATATCAGTAGGAATTACAAGACGAGCAATGCCAGTATCATCTCAGTTTATTGTTATCCAGCTGTCTCATTAAGTCACTTTCTGTTTCACAGCCACTGTGATGGAATATGCGCACTTGATACTAAAGCTGGTTTTTAGCTTTATACCTTTCTTGACAAAGGAATGAGGCAAATATATAAAAAGAGAGAATGTTTCTATATTTCTGACCAAAATTCTTGTGAAGTACGTTATACGCCCTTTGGATGCAGACAAGATTGTCTGCATTAGAGCTGCCCTTATAAAGTCATCAGAAATTAAACTTTACTTGAAGATTAAATGATCCAGAGAAACAGCCTAGAGGTGCAAGACACAGCAACTGACATGGAGCTGGCACAAAGAGGAAAATAGGCGCTACACTGACATTTCCAGCAAGCTATCCTATGCTGTGGAACTACTTGCTAAAGGAAGGTGGTCCAAGAGTACAGAGCAAGAGTCTCAGGTCAAAGTGGTAGCAATTATCATAACACTAGGCTAGCCAATAATTAGAAAGTCCACTAAAAATAATTCTAAATTGGAATGAAACGTCGATTTTCTACCAAAAAAAACCCCAACTTCTGGACAAATTAATTTTGATCTAACTGTCAAGGACATTAACTTATGTTTTTGTACAATATTACGATTTGTAATATAAGACAAAATGCTTTAACTATCATCTAGTCTCCTACTGGATTGTAGCATGTAACGTAACAGGATCGTGAAGGACCTGAATGGACCTCATTAACTTCTGCTGCAGCTTTTCAGTTATTCCATAATTTCTCTATCTGTTTTTATAGTTCCTTCTACATTAGTTCTACATCTGAAGCAGAAATCATTGACACTGTGCAACTTCAGCACTTTCACAGGTACCATGCGTTCAGAGGTGGAGGGTATAACTCTCCAAAAGCGCATCTTTTCCACCCTTAGGCATTTCTGCAAAGCTGAGAAGCCTCACCACTCTCTTCGAATACGCTCATCCAGTTCCATTGTGCATTCCTCTGTACAGAAGAGCCAGTTTGAGGGAAGTGTGCTGATCTGTTGCATGGGTTTCCTTAGTTCTTTATCTCACATTCACAACTGAGAAAGCTCCTTCTGCACCCAGTCCAGTGAGCTTTGGCCATTTATCTGTCAGCTCCATCAACTCATTCTGTTAGCTCTGGACAGAATCTGACTCCAAAACATATACAATTTTGCATGTCTGTCTTTATTCATGTTTTTAATTCTGTTGTAATATCATTGTTGACATATTTTCATACACGTTCTAGAAAATCAGATATTAAAGTCCCTTCCATTATTGTCCTTTTGGATTTTATGTGTGGGACATTACTGTAACTCACACTTTCCAAGTTGACAAGGCACGAAATCAGCTTGGTTACAAACCAAAGAAATTCTTTTCCGCTGATTCTGCAGATCATTATATCTTAAAACAAGATTTAGTTGCCAAGAAGATAACATGTTCCTTAAAATGGTTTTGCTTTTGGTATTTTGATAAGTTTGATCATTCGTTCTTTCTTCTAAAATCTAATAACTACCCACATTCCTCAGTCACTATGGACTCTCTTACTCTTATTATGATGCAATCTCTCTGATTTCATTTTAAAACCAACCAACCAAAAAACTCACAAAAGTGGAAACACAAGACACATCAGGAAATGTTCCCAAAGGACAATGCAGTGTCACAAAATCAAAGGAGTGCACCACGAACGGGTGCAGGAATAGTTTTAATGGATCTTCATTAAGGGATTGCTTCATGCTGAGAATGGTTTTCTAAAAATGATAATTCGGAAGGGTAACAAATTGGAGGAAGAGGAACCATTGTAGGACTGCAATGCTGTAAGAAGTCCAGTAGCTCCAATGAAGAAAGCATTGACTAAACAATTCCTCTGATGAAGCCGCTGCTACAGCTACTGTACGTTAGCGTGAGGAATTATGAACACCTGGGAAATAGTGCAAAAAATGTGAAAAGTAAATATAGATAACAGATAGTGATATGACTNGAAGTCCAGTAGCTCCAATGAAGAAAGCATTGACTAAACAATTCCTCTGATGAAGCCGCTGCTACAGCTACTGTACGTTAGCGTGAGGAATTATGAACACCTGGGAAATAGTGCAAAAAATGTGAAAAGTAAATATAGATAACAGGTAGTGATATGACTGAAAGTCATATTTATGTAAAACAGTTTTATTGTTCAAAAGCTTTGTAGAATCAGAATGGTTTGGGTCGGAAGGGACCTTAAATATCATCCAGTTCCAACCCCACTGCCATGGGTAGGGACACCTTCCACTAGACCAGCTTGCTCAAAGCCCCATCCATGTAATAAATAACATGATGTGTGAGGCAGAGAAGGCACATAAGACCATGGAGTTCAACAAGCTGTTTCCACTACCTTGCCTTGTAAATGAAGCCAAGTCATGCTGTCCCTAATCCTGTACCAATGCTGGCACACTCAGCAAATTGCCACTTCAAGGGGAGCAGACAAGCCAAGCACTAAGACCCAAGTGAGGATCCAACCTCTCTCTTTTCTCCCTTCTTGAGACTTAGGTTAGTTGCTTCTTTGGTGGATTGTACTACATGAGCTACACATGCTACGTGTGTACTAGACGTACCCATACCGTGTGTAGCCCAGAGGAATTTTCATAAGGTTACCTGTCACAAGGATTTTACCAGGGACCAGCTTTGCTCTCACCAGGGAACAGCTGCTCCCTCTCTTGCACCCCATGTGGATCAGGAGAGCTGGGCTTGCCAGGGTGGTTTACAGAAGAGAGTGACAGAAAAGTTCTGCCATCTGATTATCTCCACTCTGTATTTATCATGCCTTTGTGTTTGCATTTTACAGGATTTTTAATATCGGTATGTTTACAAGACTGTCTCATTGTATCTTTAAATTTTCAGGGTACACAGGAGAGCTAACAGCAACCCTACAAGAATAAAATGTTATAGGTAAAAGACAATACACAGTGACAGGAAAATGTGTGAGCAACGACAATTATCACTGCAACTTAAGCAAGCAAAGATTTGTTTCACTCACTCAATTTTTTTCCCTGTTTTTTCTTTTTTAAACAAACAGTTCTGTGTGGACTGAAAGCAGTAAAGCCTGGTTTCTTACGGATTTGCATTTGGAGATTGTCCCTGTATGTGCCAACTGAGCTCACGCTGTACATCTTCCATTAGCAGTGGCACTGCTCAGTGCTCTCTCCTATTCCTGGCTACCTGTTGTCGGAGAACTTAAAGAAGTGCAGTATATATGAGACTTTCATCCACTTAGTCCAGTTTTATTAAAACCAGTTAATGATTTAGCAATACAGAAGTGCAGCTGACTGATGGACAAGCGAGCACTGCAGCAGGTACTGCGTGAGCCTTGTTTCCCGAGAAATGAAGAATAGAAAACCACAAGTATAAAGTTACTTCCCAGCATTTTAACTATGCAAACATTTAATTTGCTTTAATTTAGTGATTTATGAATCTTACACATATTGCTTTTATTAGACTAACAGCTCAGGACTGCATCCCAACTTATACCAATGCTTTTCAGAAGAAATGTTGAGCAGTTGACTGCAGCCCAGTGAGAAGTGCAGGCTGTGGCCTTTTTTTGCATACTTCTCAGTCAGGACCAGCTGAGGAATTCGCTGGCTTTGCGGTTGCAAGTCGCTGTGGAGACGCGCAAGAGTCCTGTAATGGCAAACATCTGATTTGAAATTTCAGGTAAGACGCTTTTTACATCACGGGTATAACAGTACTGATTAATACGAACTGGCTTCATTCAATTGATTTATCGTTATTACAAATCCAGTATTTGAAATTTTAAGACAGCTTTTACTATTGATTTGGAATAGCCAGCTGTGTCATTTCTGTCGGTCTTTACTGAGTCGTAGTTTAAGCAGCTATTGTTCAAGTTACCTTGCTCTAATGTAATTGCAAGCATGTCTTTAAATGATTAAAATTTAATTTCAACATTCAGATGTGGCACAGCTATAGCAGAAGAGGTAAACGTGTTCAAAGTTTAATTTTTGCCTGGGATGGGTAACTTTGAAATTCCACAGCTGCTGACCCTTTGCACACCCTCCCAGGCTCCCGTGACCATGGAGCTGACCAGAGACCCACTGCCAGCTCAGGAGGGCAGGGACTTCAGTGCCTATTTGTTTATGATTGTTTCCTCTTCGGGGATTCCTGTGGTTATGCAGGTGTTCCTGATGCTCTGCATCGCTCTGAGCCATGTCCTGCCACCGACTATCCAACCGGTAATCAAGAGATGGTGTGTTTTTCCTGAACAACCTGTTCAACGGGTATCTATCTCAGTGTGCATGGAGCCCTAGCCACCCACAGGATGCTTTCCTGCAGCCATCACGACCGTGCGAAGACACTTCGAGGTAAGAGCCAACATCGGATGCTCTGGGCTCCCGGGGATGCTGTAGGCTCCCAGCGGTGCTGTGGACTCCCGGGGATGCTGTGGGGTGCTGTGGGCTCCCGGGGGTGCTGTGGGATGACCAATATCCCGAGAAGACTCAGGGGGTCCAACGATGCTGCAGGCTGAGCGGGACCCAGGGAGGCGGTGGGAGCCAGAGGTGCTGCGGGGTCAGCGGGCCCCGGGGGTACTGCGGGACCCCGAGGAGCTCGGTGCAGTCTGCGAGCGGGGCCACCCGGCCGGGACGCGTCTGCTGCGGGGCGGCGGGGTCTTCCCGCGCCTCGACCCGAGCGGCGCCCAACGGCCCCAGCGGGACGGGGTGGGGGCGGGCAACAGCCCCAATGGCCGCTCCCCGCTGGGGGGACCTGGCCGGGCCGTGGCGGGGCCGTCGGCACCCGAGCCGGGCCGGCGGTGGGGAGCGCTGAGGCCGCTGACGGGAGCAGGGCTTCCCGCGGCAGCGTGCGTTCCCGGGCGGCCGTGCACGCGAGGTGCAGAGAGCACCGGCGGGAGCCCGGGTGGCTGCTCGTCTTTTACTGCGGCGCAGTGAGGGGACGCGGGCCCCTGAGGCAACGGGTAGCGACCGCCTTTAAAATGCCTCGCCTGCCAGCGAGGAACCCTTGAGCGTTGCGTAGATGGCAAAGAACCTCCCTGTTCAAGAAACAAACGATTCTCTGTTACTTTTTTCTCAATGTACTCGTTGTATATTGTATTACCTACACTTTCTGTCACGTAGCAGTTATTTTATTCTAGTTCCCCTGGGAGGTGAGGGATTTGATAGCCTTGTTCTCTGATACACCTTCTGATACACCTTCTAAAGGTATAAAGTACCAGGCATTCCGCTTTCCTTCTGAAACCCTCCTATATCTCAACCCTGTCACTGCCAATGATAAAATCACGGTGTATTCTTAATTTACATTCAGCTGCTGCTGAAGGAAAAGTTGAAAATAGCACTTTTATCTGATACCTGTGCTTGCAATAAACTGGGGACAAGTGGAAGAAGCATTCAAGGTTTCTTTTGCTCTAGGGCAAGCTTTGCTCTGCTGCTGTTCTGCTTGGCCCTGCTTCCTTGTTCTTTAAGCACAGAAACTATAATGCAGTTTGTTCATCTTTAGAGTTTTCTTGACAGTTTGGGATTTCACATGCAGGTACGGCCCTGTATCACATCTGACCCCTAAAGGCCATCTTTGAGCTTGTGACACAGACCAGAGCAAACTGAACGAAGACGAGGAGATGCATTTCACATAGGCAGCAATTTTTCTTCTTCTAATAAAAAACCCATGGTCTGTACCATTATTCTAATTCTGACCCATTCATGGAAAACACTTAGATTCATGTTCTCTGCATTAGGGTGTGTTTTTTTTTTAATCTTGTTTTTTTAGTTTTTCTTTTATTATTCTGGATACCATTTGCAAATAAATATTTAGTCAAAAATATGTAGCCTTTGTTATGTGTTTTCAGGATGCTGTCTTTAATATAGTATATAGACATTTTAAATGTTTGTAAAATGTGAAAATTACAGTTAAACTTAGACAATCTAAGCAGAAAATGTAAATGGGTCTTTTAAAAGGGATCTTTGAAATCTGGAGATTTTGTACCTTGTGTTTTGCTTTTGTCTTTCTCTCTCTTAAACAGGTTGCGTTAAAGTAGAACTTTGCTGCTGTGAATAGAGCTTGTTAACATGAAACTCACTGGAACTGGCTGCACCCCGGAGCGCTATGGAGGAATTTTCAACATGGAGGACAAATTGTTACATGTGTCTGGTAACAGAGGACAGTATTTCACTGACAGAAAACTTACACCAAGTAGGATAGCAACACCCTGGCACCAAACCTCTAACTCTAAAGTGAACAGAAATGCTGGACCACTGAATGAAAAAAGAATGACAGCAGTGGTGACAGGAGGCGGAGGCTATTTTGGATACAAGCTGGGATGTGCTCTTGCCAGCACAGGAGCTTCTGTTGTTCTGTATGACATAAACAAGCCTATCTGGGAAATTCCCAGTGGTGTAGTGTATATCCAGGTATGATAAATCATATTTTCACAACAGTAAAAGTTAGTTTGTTTGCCTTTTCCATACTGTCTTACTAGTTTTCACAGAATCCAAACACCTAATTGCAAATTCTTGCAAATTTCAATAACCGTTTTAACTGTGCAGATATCCCACACGATTTTTTTGTCAACTGATTTCAGCGTATTTGAGATAAGAACAATGTAACCTGTAGTACGCAGCACAGAGTACCTGCTTCACCCCCTGACTCTGAAGTACCCCTCAGGAGCCAGTCACTGCCGTGATCTGTGCATTAGTCTAATCACCTGTAGAATGACCGTAGGGGTATTATGAAGCTTAGTGAATATTTTTAAAGTCCTTTGAGTTTCATGGGCAAACAGTATGGTTATCAGTAAGTACTGAAATGGCCTAGTTTTCAGTCCCAGAACATACAGCGAGTACAATTATATATATGCATTCCCCCTGTGCTAACCCACTATATGACAAATGCTAACCTGCAGCTTTGATTTCAAGTCAAAATATCTTTTCTTATGTATTACAGGCAGATGTCAGGGATTATGATGCCATATTTGCAGCCTGTGAAGGGGCTGACTGTGTGTTTCACGTAGCTTCATACGGAATGTCAGGAAGAGAGCAAGTGAGTCCAAATAATTCTGTTTTTTTCTGTGTGACTACACACGCTGAGGATGAGAGGCTTGATGCTGTAACACTGTACAATAGATTTTATTTCTTCAGAGTGTCCTGAGAGCCCGAGTCCACATCCATGCTGTTTCAGTAAATTGCTCTGTGCAAACGGGTATGCTAGCTGCAAGCAGTCTGCGTACAGTGCTGTTCTCCTAGTCGTGAAATGATTAGAGGCTTCACCAGCAGCCTGGGAGGGCTTTGGAATTGGAAATGGCATTGAAAAGTTCTGAGATAGTGTGAGGACAAAAGGAAAGGCAAGGGAGGGAGGCTTGTTCCCTGCAAAACCCTGAGCCTTCCCTAAACCTTTCACATGGAACTCCTAGCTGTAAGGTCACTAGGAGAAATAAAACTAGAATTAAATTATAAATTCTTCTATGTAGCTAAATTATAACAACAGCTGTATTTCAAGTCTTAATTGTTTGCCGTTGGGGAAAGAGCTGTAAGGATGTACTTGTTGTAGGACTCTGAGCCACAACTTTTATGATTGAAGTTACAAACACACTCCCTTTCTTACCTTATTTAACAAAAGGAACTTCAGTAATTACCTTAGCTGGGTAGAATAGCTCATTCAAAGATGTCTGCAATTGAGAAATGCATACTTGGAATTGCTCTGGATAGAGGCAACTGGTCACTGAAGTGCTACTGAAACATTGACTTAACGTATTGCTGCAAGATGTATAATAACTGAAAATGTATGTTCAGAAGCACGACGACTCTCTTTACTTCGAGCAGGCTAGTAGGCAAGCAGGCTAGTATTTCAAGCAGGCTGTAAAAATACAATAAAAATACAGGCATATTTTTAAAATAATTATTTGACTTCTTGAAGTCTGAAACAGCAGTCTAAATGATCTTTTTAATAATCAAAGCACTAAACTCATTACCTTTATTTGGGGACGTTTATAACATCCCCCTATTGAATTTAAAATGTATTATTATTCAAAAATGCACAATTTCTTTATTTTCCTAGTTGCACAGAGAAGAGACTGAAACTGTAAACATTCATGGAACAAGATTCGTCATTGATGGTACATATCTAACCTTGCCACTGGGTGTTAGTATAGCCTATCAAAATATTGGACCGCTTAGAAAAAGCCAGTTGGCTTTTTTGACACACTATTTTTTATCAAATAGTATACATTTTTGGCAGAAGATGAGGAAACATTTCATTGGGGGGTTTTATGCTTGATTCTCTTATGGGGTGTGATATTTTTTGCTGTGAGATCCAGCACTGTAGTTCAACTACTTCAGCTTTTCGTAACCATGTTTGACCTGATGTCAGAATCTGTATCTGTGTAAGGAGTTAACTATTTCCATGTGTATTTTGCAGCAGTAAACCTCGTTGTTATTGAATAGCTTGTGCACAGGCAGTGGGCAGCCCTTGAAGCAGATGGCCTGTCTGGAGCAGAGTCCCACCTCAGCAGGCTGGCAGCAGCCCTCCCAGAGGCATGGTGCTAGTTTACAGCATCCAGATTACGGTGTGCCAGATTATGAAGCACTTGGTTTTACACTGATGTCTCCCCTTTAAATATGCTTTGCATTTTGAGTCATCCAATCATAAAATGTTCTCTTTTAAGATTTGACAGTTTCTCAGAAAAAGGTCATGCAAACTTTTTTAACGTATTGTTTCATGTTCCACTAATCTAATTTACTTCATACATTGCCACAGCCTGCAAACAAAGAAACGTCACTAGATTGATATACACCAGTACAGTGAATGTGGTATTTGGAGGGCTTTCTATTGAAGATGGTGATGAGGAAACTGTGCCGTATTTTCCAATTGAAAAGGTATTTTGTTTGTATTATATTTTGAAGTTTCCTCTTGGTTTACTTTCTTGTTTTTGAAAACGTTTTCATGAAAAGTTTTTTGAAAAGATTTTTCATGACCATGTTTTGCCTGATGCCAGAATCCAGGTACAAGAAAGAAGAAAGAAAACTCTTTACACTCTTTACCCTGACACATCAGTTTTATGTACATCCCAGTATATATTTCTTTGTTTCCTATCAAGGCCTTAATTTTGGAAAATAACTCATACAGTGTCCCATTAATGAAATTCCACCTGGACATAGGGATTGTGTTACATGGCTTAGTGCGTCTTTTAGCCATTTATTATTTATATGATTTTTCTGTTTCTCCATTACTAAAGATGACATATATTCAATGTAATGCTGATACAGAAAAGCATCCTATTTTTGTATGGTTTTATTGCATTTAATTAAAAAGGAGAAAGTACTTCTGGGTGCTTTGCATACATAGTTGTTTCTTGTCTCCCTCCTCTCTCCATCAAGTACTTCATGCTCTTCCATGAAGTAGAGATGGATAGAGAAAATATTGAATAATATTTTGAATAATATATCAAATAATGTTTTTTCTGGGATGGTGCCACAAGAAGGTGAACAGGAAAATTCAGACCAATCGTAATGTCTTCAAAACTTGGCTTTTGACTTTTCCATTACCTGAAAAAGAAATCCAGATTACAAAGTAGTGATCAATTACATTCTTGGCAGCATTCAAAGCATACATATATTTATTACTTCTCAAATGTGCTGAAATTAATTAACTGGATTTGCATAAACAAAAATGCTTGCTTACCTTGGCAAGATGCGTGTGGTTTACCCTAAACTAATACCTCATGGCTTCTGTATTTTGAGGTATTTGTTGCCATCTGCTAAGTAAAAACTAGTGGAGAAGAGATGTGCCTCTGCCCTGTCATTTCAAGAATAGATAAAAACTTACTTGCTTTTTCTCTGTAGCATGTTGATCATTATTCCAGAACCAAATCAATTGCAGAACAAATGGTACTAGCAGCTAATGGAACTCCTCTAGCAGGTACTTTTGTGTTAGCATAAATTCATAGTGGAATGTACTACTCATCTTCTTGTTCCTCACTAACATCCTGTATCCAGTATCAATCCTTAGTGCACAAGATTGTCCAGCAATTATGAAACCAAGATATCTACCCCCTCCCACAAACTAAAAGATTTTCACTTAAAAATCACTTTTAATTGTTTTTGAGTTCCCACAGTGTCTATAAAAGGTTTTAGCATGGTACCAATGAGTTCAGTATGTTAATTGAAAAGATGAAGACAGCTATAAATTAAACAAAAACAAGTGTTTAATGTCACTGTATTATGCAACATAAGTAAAACATGAATGCTGATTAAATTGTTACTTCTCCACCCTGCACCAAGTTATATATTAAAATCCGAAGAAGCCACCTGATACTACAGCCTGGAATTACTTATTAGCACTTCCCGAAGTTTTCCATGTTGAGGAAGCCAGTTATACACTTGAATACTTAACCTCACCTGTGAGATACTATAACTGCCAGTGCAAAACAAATTAATGTAAAGTGCAACATGATTCTATGTGTCCAAGTGATACTGAGCTAAATTTAGCTGTAGATAACTTACAGAAAAGACTCTCTTCACTTGATACTTGCAGAGGGCTATAAAGAGACATAAAGTCCTTGATGGGCATTCCATTTCAATAGAATTAGTTTAAAAAATAAAGGGTTTTTTCCTTATTTCCTCTTTTCTCAGCAACTCTTCACATCAAAGATCCTCTTAATTTTAGGAGCAATAAACAGCTCTGCATTTCTCAATGAAGCTAGAATGTTGTTGTTCCAAACATCTCATTTTGATCCTGTGCCATAGTGGGATTGAGTATTTTGCATGTTTTCAAGTACTATTAAGAGCAGTTATGAACAGTTGATGAACCAGCCAACTGATAGACTTGGGAAGTGATTGGATTTTTATGATGGTCCTTCCTTTCTCCTACTGAAGTTATCCAGAGCTTCTGCCGCAGTTCTAGTGGGGGCTGGCTCTGCCTACTGCTGAGAAATTTTGAGCTCTATCTTGTACTGCTAGCAAGTCACTGTCTCCCATCCGTAATTTTTACAAAATTAGTTGGTTTCATTCCCCTGTCTTACCAGTAAGTTGCTCACTTCAACAAACTCACCACCACAGTTGGCACATTCATTCACTGCTTTGGCACAGAAGCGAAGGACTGGTCAGAAAGAGATTTTGAACTATCTGGTAATTTCTAGGAATCTGACTATGCTGGCAGGACTTCTCTGAATCTTATCTTGCTACTTTGCATGTTCTGATACTGCCGACTTAACATCCAGCTACTAATTCAAGACCTTTTGCTGTGTATTATTTTTTAACATGGTGAAGTTAATTTATTTCAGAGTAAATTCTGCTATCACAGGTCTTTGGTTCACACAAAGAAAGATGCAATGTAGTCATGTGGAAGTCACTTAAGAATGGTCCTCTCAATTCTTCTAGGAGGTGGAACACTCTACACGTGTGTTCTTCGCCCACCAGGAATCTATGGACCAGAAGAGCAAAGACACTTGCCACGGCTAGCAGTATGTATTTTCATTTTTTAATCAGCAGAATTTTCTATGATATACAACAGCATCACTTAGTTGTGTTATAAATTGACTGACCTTCTTACTGGGCAGCAATTCAACAATTCAATTGTCTGTTGAGGCTATTATAACTTTTGTTAACAGGTACTACATTGTATCTGTAAAGAATGTATAGTACATTAAAAAAGCCTTTTTTTGAAATGCAAACACATGTAAGTCCAGCTTTATAATTTAATGCTTACTATAATGATAAGGTTCAGGCCAATCTATGATATTTCAAATGTCTGTTTGCGTGCAACTTACACCAAATGGTTTAAAATATTAATGAAAAGAGATACAGCAAAATATCTTATTTCCAGCCTCAACTATTAAGAGCTTTCACTATCCAATGAAACAAGTTAAGGAAATGGAAGCACCTTCTGGTACAATAGGTTACTAAAGGGCAAACAGCTGAGGTGCTCACGTTTTACTCTTTTTCACCTGCTGTGTTTTAAATTGCAGGACCGGTACAGTGTTTGGAATATGATCCCTGTCAAATTATATGAGTCAGCCATTTTAAAAGCATCTGGACAATATAAAGTTACATACAACTTTGAGGAAAGAATAGATTCAAGGCTACCACATAATAAATATTTTTGTTTTGTGGCTGAGGTAGGGAATTATATTGAAGTCAGCCAAAATATACTTTATCATCTCCTAAATAAAATAATTTTTAAGAATGGCAAATGTGATTTCAGTTAAACCTGAGATGTTTGCTTTAGCCGCCGGAAAAAATATAGTCCTCTACAATTTCCATTTAAGATTTTAAGCTTATTTGTTATGAGCCCATTTTAAGGCATTAGGCAACTCACATTTTGCAGGTTCTAAAATGTACCCGTTAAATGAAAAATGTGACACCTAGCATTACCTTCCATTTTCTCCCAGCCAAAGATATTTGTTAAATTTGATCCAATTTCGTGAATACTTTTGATCCATTCAGAACTATACAGTACCTTTCCATACAATATTTTACTTATATTTAGAACAGATCTGTATTTTTTGTAAATTCAGGACATATTGTGTTCAATACTTTCTTTGATCCTACCTCATGAGCAGTATTTTTAGAGCTCTCTGCACTTCTCTTGATTCTTTTTAATTGATTCATGTATTTTTTTTTAAGTAGAGACAAACCTACATTTAGCTGGACAAGAAAGTACCTCAGTTTAAAATGCATTTTGTTTTGGTTTTGTTGTTTTTTATGTCTGCAGAAAAATATTGAGCGAAGACTACTTATCTTCAAGTTTGGGGACCCTTCTACTAAAATGAACTGGGTGCATGCAGAGAATCTTGTACAAGCTCACATTCTAGCTGCTGAAGCTCTCACTGCTGAAAAGAACTACATAGCTGTAAGTAAACAGTAAAAGCACCACAGTTTTCATTTGACAGCGGATCTTGCCACTGTATCCTGTACTATAGTAACTACTTTGGTAGTAGTGATTAATGTTTGTGTTACTGTCCTTCAGCTTATTTGTTGACCATGTTTTTAGCTGACAAATGTGCTATGAACAGTGTGGGACCGAGCAGCGTTGGCTGTGCAGTGTGTTAAGAGTTGAAATATTCAGTTCTGTAAGAATATCTCCATCTTTGCATGCCTGTAATATAATATTTGCCATTTCTGGAAGATAAGCAACGAATATTTGCTATGTTGCAAATGAACTGGAAGATCAGGCAGATTTATCCCCTGTTCCCCTGCATATAGATCCGGACTTAATGTTCCGAACTCTGATAATCAGTTCTTCCCATACCATATGCAAATAAAAGGACATTTCATTGGTGTTCATTCATTTCAGAAATAGTTGCAATGTTTTCCTCCTTGTAAACACAGTTTTCAGTTTGACCTAGAAGAACTACCCTTAAAGTATATTAGAAAGATTTTCAAAATAGATTAAACTACTTTTTCTAAAACCCTCAAAGAGAAAGAGGTAACTTGCATCTTGGTTACACAGATGGAGTCTCACAGACTTCAATGAGTCTTAATGAGACTGAGAGCGGAACGTGTCCCACCTTTTGGTGAATATGTGTTAACAGCACCAATTAGCTATGGCACCACTTTCAGTGCATTGGGTAATCTCTGTATTGTCGGTGTAGCTCTTCAGTATAGGCCCATCTGTAATAAATGATTTCTATCAAGGCATGCTAATCACATAAACCAATTGTCCACCAATTTCATCGCGCACGTTAGCGCAACTGATTGAAACACATGTAGGTAGTGTGTCGACTTGTGTGTGCGTCCGTGCATATTTTATATTGCTGTATTATTTTTAAGGTATTCATAAGGACTGAGAAAAAGAAGTCAATATATTTGCAGTATTATTTTTACTAACTTGTCTCTTCTTTACCTCTTTTAACAGAGTGGCCAGGTGTATTTCATTAATGATGGTGAAAAATTCAACCTTTTCGAATGGTTAACTCCACTTGTACGTGCAATATATACTTCATCTCCAAATACATTAATTTTTTGGACTGTATACAACTCCAGCTTTTGTGTGCATGTTACATTTTTTATGTTTGCTTTGGGTGTAAGACTTCTGTTCTGAATGTGGGTTTAATTCCTGCTTGAAGTTCAGTGTGATTAGCACTGAGACAAAGCCTACCGAAAATATTACATTAAAGCCACCGTCCTCATCGAGACCAAAGAACATCTGAACCAATGTCCTCTTTTGAGTTGCCATTATCTTCATTTCTTGGGCATGCATCTGTTAACAGCGGCTATTTTGGGTAGACAAAAAAAAAGAAATCCTTATTATTAACCTGTAATATACATTCTTTTCAAAAGATCATTTTATTGTTAATGATGGGCTCAAAACCATGAATATGTCACAATGTTAAATTGGGTATCAGCACACCATGACATTTTGATCGATTATTACAAACTTCTTTTTCCTGAAGACTGCCGCTTGATAAGTTCATGGTGTTGGCTTGTGACACCTAACTGGAATCCCCTGAAAAATTAAAACTCAAATAGTAACAGCAATAATGAATTTTCCTGTTTTATCAGTAAATGCTTCCACAAATATCTTGTGTCTTGAAACCTTAGAACTTGTTTGAGGTTTCTGATTTGTTCACTGTTTTTTAAATCTCTTTCAGTTTGAAAGATTAGGTTGCAGCAAACCATGGATACGTATTCCTACTTGCTTAGTTTATGCATCAGGTAAAAATATTTTATCAACATTTCTCTTTCCTGTCCATGCTGCCCTCGTTCCTAACTGTAATATAATGTGCTTTTTTTTCATTTGTGCACAATTTTCATTTTCCTGTATAAAAATAACATGTTGTGGGCTCATCTAGTGTGCAGCTGTTAGGGGAGAAGTTCAGCTCTATGCAGTGTGTTGAAATCAGACTGATCTTTAAGTCCCACAAAAACAGGTTTTATGTAGGACTTAACAGATGTCTAACTTTGTGGAGTTCATGGTATAAATATAAAAAGTTAAACATAAAAATGCATGACTCCATGAAATATGCTGAAGAGCATCTGCTTTGCTGCCTGTGTAAATTTCTTGCTCTCCTGTATCCACTGCTCCCTCCAGAATCAACCCCTGTGTGCAGCTAAGACAGAATCCAACCTCGAGTATTTTGTTGTTACATTTTTTATGAAGTCCCATGATCTTTTCACTAGACCTGTCACCAGCCCTCCAACCCTTTTTCACACAAGCGCCCTAATTCAGGCTGACTGAAGTATTAAGATTAAATCCAACTCCCTGTGAGCAAGTAGTCCTGTTGATGTTAGTAATGGTGCCCAGAGCTCTTAGGTACGTGATTATCCTTCACTATCAAAGACAGTGTGAGATGATATGCCAAAGTCATAAAGGTGTAGCAATTTACTATCCTTACCTTAAGTAGAAATCTTTTGTTACGCAGCTATGCTAATGGAATATCTTCATCTGATGCTGAAGCCATTTGTTGAACTGTCCCCACTGCTGACCAGAAATGAGGTAAAGACTTTGTTTGTCAACACCCCTTAATTCTCACAGGATGCATACGTACATGTTAATACTGAGGTACAATTTAAGATTAAGGCAGTAGAAAAGTAAAATCCACCCAGTACCACTTCAGCCTCCAGTTTCCAGGGCAAATGTATGCATCATGTACATTTAGGCAATATATTATGCTCATTACCATAATATTTGAAAAGATAAGAGCTTATGCTTGCAATCTGGGAGAGGCTGCTTCTGCTCCTTCCTGCCAAGGTCTAGTATCCTGTACGGCTCTGGCTGGTCAGTTGGGCCTTAATTTCTGAAGATACTTAGGCACCTAAGAGATGGCCTTTATCTGCCTCCTTAGGTACGTAAACAAGCGCAGAACATTTTTTGTGGATGTTTTCAAGACTAGAAGATTCTGCTTTGCAGCTTTTCCTGCCCCTTTGGGCTTTCAAAATTCTCCTTTTGAGTAAACAATTTTAAAGCTAATGTGACATGTGTCAATAGGACATTGATACAATGTTGTGGGGGTTTTCAATTTATTTTACATCTCCTTTAACTGTGTCTTTGCTACTATTTACAGACTTTGTTCCAATTTCCTATGCATTCATATCTTTGTATATTGATTCTTTTGCACTATAGGTACAGAACATTTCCACAACTCATACATTTCGAATAGACAAGGCACGGAAGCAGCTGGGGTACAGCCCAGAGAAGTTTGCATTTGCTGATTCCGTGGACCATTACATTAAAAACAGGCCCAAAGCCCAGAATCATCACATCTTCCTCAAAGTTTTGCTTTCTTTAATTGTTAGTTTAAGTTTAATCTTTCTTTCTTTAAGATTTGACGGCCTTTCAGTTTTGCATTTTTTTAAAGAAACTCAACACTGACTTACTTAAACTGCATGGACTCAGTCACAGTTCTGCTACTCGGACCGTTCTAAACTCCTCAGCAGTTACTGGCACCAATGCAATAAACAGGCAGTTATTTTTAGATTTAAAAACAAAATTGTAACAGATCAGTAGCTGTACTTGAGAAACTAAAATACAGTAAACAATTACGGCCAAATCTCTGAAACACACTGGAGTCAAGACTGTTGCGTCTGTTTATTTCACACCAAAAAACCAACTTTCCAAATTGATTACTGAAGTAAATGAGAACCTGAAGAAAGACCACGAGCAACACCTAGCCTGCAGTGCTTCACCGGTAAAGAAAAATGGCTAAAACACAGAGAAGGATTGACCACAGCTGCTCTCACAGCTCACTGCTTTGGAGAACTGAGGAACAACCAAAGAGACAGACAGACCAGACTACTGTAAATAACATATACCAGCTGTACAGAGAGAGTTCACACTGTGCGAATTTCTTTTGTGAATTAGCTGCATAGGAGGGAAAATAAAAGTGTACTTGAAAGTTTGCTGCAGTCAGTCCTGTGCCTCTGTGCACACTGTTCCAGAACTGCTCCCCCGCTACCCCTCGGGTGCAGAGCCATCTGTGACGGCACCTCGTGGCAGTTCGGAGGCCTAGGGGCTACATTCAAGTATGATTTTTCACAAGTCGAAACTGTGTATTTAAAGTAAATTGGAAGTTATTAACTAAGTTACATTAGTTAAGTGCATTTATGTCACAGTATGCCACTATGGGTTGCACTAATCTTTATACTGCTTCCTTTACCTCCTGTAGTTATTGAGGACATCAACTAACCGTAAAGTGTAGTTGCTTATCAGCTGAACTTTAGGTACAACTATGTTTTTGCACCTGATTTCTAAAGTATAGCAGAGGTGTTGCACAAATCCATGCAGTAGCTAATGTGCTTTTTGAATTACTGTTCAGCTAAAGTGGGCCTAAACAACAGGGGGGCAGGGAGGCCCCACTCCCTCCCACCAGCCACTCATGCTGGCGGTTTATCAGAGAAACGTCCCTCTGCTCTGCATCTTTTCCAGCCTGCAACATGGGGAGGGAGCCATCAGGAGCACGATGCAAACAGCACAAGCGAGCTAGGGAGACAGTACCAGGGATGGGACAGATCTACAGGAATCCAGGTCAGGGTGGGAGAGAAATCAAAGATATCTTTGAGAAGCCTGCAGGTGAGAGCGCGCAGACCTCGCCTCCGTCAGCCCAGGCAGCGGAGGCCAAGTGCGGGGCCTGCGGGTTGAGGGCGCAGTAAGCGGAGCACAGCACGGGCAGGTAGAACTGCCGAAAGCGGTGTTTCTCATTTTATTTTGAAGCCAAGAGACACACGAGGAGGAAAAGCCACTTTCCCCAGTTCATACTAGTTTTCTGTAATTTCGATTTTAACGAGCATCGCGGCAGCCCCGAGCACCCGCCCACCAACCCGCCCTGCCCGGCCCGGCCGATGGAGGCCGTGCCGTCTGTGGGCCAACCCCGCGGCCTCGCTGTGCGGGCGGCGAAAAGGAGCCGCCGCCGCGGCGGGGACAAAACGACTTGGCAGCGGTGGGATTCGAACCCACGCCATCGAAATGACTGGAGCCTAAATCCAGCGCCTTAGACCACTCGGCCACGCTACCGCCTGGGTGCTCAGGCGCCCGCCAGGCCTCTTTCAGGGGGCGGTGCCGCCGCTCTGCCCACCCACCCCCGCACGGTGCCCGCCTGTGCCTGCGCTACCACAACGCCATTCGGCGCGGCCGGCTGGCGCCCCCACCCCACCCCCGGGAACCGCAGCTACCGCAGCGGGCGCGGCCTCCTCGTTCCCCGGCGGCGGCCTCCACGGCCGGCTCTGCCGGGCCCGGCCCCCGCCACACGCCCCGCGGGCGCCCCGCGGACGGGGCGGGCGGAGCGTGCCCGACAGGTGGCGCC
>VZSC01017418.1:517861-545729 GCA_013398225.1 Steatornis caripensis | reverse complement strand
CCCGCCCCTTGACCTGCGGCCGCCGCCTGAGGCAGGCGGAGCGCTGCCCGCTCTCCCGCAGGGCTCGGTCCCCTGCTTCCCCAGGGCACCGGCCGGCCGTTGGGCCGCGCCTCGGGGCATTTTGTGCTCGGCAGGCACGGGCCGGCACCTCGGCAAGGCGCTGCGCGGGTGCCTCTTCCCCACAGCAGCGGCGGCGGAGCGCCAGCTTGCCCTCGGAGGGCTTTGCCTGGCGGCGCGGATCCGCTGCCCCAGGGGTGTCCTCGCCGTAGCCGCGCAGGGTCGAGGGCAGCCCTTCGCTAGTGCCTCTGCAGCTGTAGGAGCAGGGCTGCACGCACCTCCCTGTCCGGAAGAGGGGCCGGCCCGCGCCGTGCCCTGCCCCGCCCCACAAGCAGGAACCCCCTGCCTTCTCCCACCTTCTCGGAGAGGCAGCGGCCTCCCCCCCCACCACAACAGTGCAAGTGCTGCCCGCAGAGCTGCCAGCTGGCTGCAGGGCTAGTGACCTTCCCAGCCAGCTGCTGACTTGGCATCTCAGTGTGTCTCCAGCTGAACCATTCCCACCCGAAACGGGAGGCCCCCGGCTGCGTTTATGTCGGTGCTGCTCAACACGGAGCTGCGCAGGCTGGTACAAAGTGCAGCTGGTGGCCAGGGCTGTCAATGCAGAGCTCACAGCTCCTGCCAGAGTGGCGCCTCTCTTACCTGCTGCTGAGCTCGGGCATGGTGTAAGCAGGTGCTTTTCCTGTCCACCTCAACGAGGGAGCTGGGTTTGGCGACCAGAGCCAGATTCAGGCTGTCACTGGTGAGTAGTAACATGTATTCTCTTATTTAGGAGGATATTGTATAATTACTTTGTGGACAGAGCTAAAAACATCAAGGCTAAATACTGTGCAGTTAAAACACAGAGAAATTATGTCTACTATTGCTCTTCCTGTAGGAAGTCATGTGCTGGTGCTCCAGGAAGTTTCATGCGTGTATATTACATGCACCTACCATATGGCTGAAGTGAGGTTTATGACCAACTGGATTTGCTTTGTAAGAAGGGACTGTCATAGGAGTACATAGGCACAAATTTTTCAGAGAATTAATTGATTTACAGGCAATCTTTCATCTGAATTTTCCAATGAATGCAGAACAAATTTGCTCTGAACGTATCGTCTGGGGTGTGCTTTCTTTTTTCCTTTCGAAAACCACAGTTTCCTAGAACAGCAATTTCTAAACAGAACCTCATTTAACACAAGCGCACTGGAACTTCAGAGCTTCAGTGCTCTTGGAAAAATATATACACATTGCTGAGCATATTAAGTGAAAGAATAATGTAACAGACTTGAAGGTCACTAATTTCCTAGGTTGCAATTTAAAATTTAATTTTTAATATTTTCAAACAAACAAATGGAAATCAAACTCCTCAAGTGTTAAAGATATAATATGTAACATCTAAATGGAAAACTAAAACTAGAAGATGCCCAGCATGTCTGGGCTAATACCTAACTTCAATATACATCTTTAGTATTTTATCAAACTTTTTTTTTCATCCTCACTGATTGTTCTCTTAAGAAAATATTACAGAGAAGCCCCAGACTTAAACCTGAAATTAAGTACAGCCTTGCATCAGGGTACCAGAACTGGCTTATTTAAAGGCATGAGAAACATGTGGCTTCAGCTGGTGTAACCTAACTATGTTCCTAATGTAGCAGAACACTCTCTGTAAAGATATATAGCGTAATACAGCCATATGCCACTGGGTCCGTTTTAGTCCAAAATGATGCCATGTATTTGCATGAGTTTAAAGCCAGTTACTCTTGTGACTTGTTTGGTTGTGCTCGTGTATCACACCAGTAATAGTATTCCACCATTATCAGTAGCCTACAATAGCAGATGGTAATTTTTTTTTTAACCATTATCAACATATTTTCATGCAGTGGGAACCGGGCATCTGGCTTCCACCAGGCCTTCAGAATTAATTTGATGAGTCTGCCCAGGCCCTGCCGTGAAGCATCCCGACGCAGGGCTGCCCGGTGCTGCTCTCCCCAGGGTGCTTAGCTGGGCTGCCTGCAGAAAGAGAAGTGGGGGAGATGCACATTCTGGTGCTGATGGGGCAAAAGCGTTCAGTTTTCCATAGTCGTTAATATTTACAACAGTGATTTGCAGATGGGAGATGAATAGGACCTTAGAGGTTTCCTGCACAACCTACAAATGTAAATGTGTTTAATTTGAGCTTAAACTCTGCAGGAATTTGAGGCTACCCAGAAATGTGCCTGTAGGAAGCAGCATTGAACGGGAGCTCAGTTAAGGCTCTGCTTTACATTCTGAAACGAGGGCTGCACCCTCAGCATAACGCTGGAAATTGCAGCCAAAATTACAGGTACCCTCAAATCACCGGTGGACTTCTTGCACTCATGTGCTGTTCCCTCCAGTCCTCAAGCTAAGATACAGTTTAATTTATGTAAGTAATGGTGGTGGCGATCGGGTGTTTCTGGCAGAGAGTAAGTGCATCTGCTCTGTGTGTTTTTAATTAAATCTTAGTAATCTTCCTCCTGAAGATTATCTCAGCACTAGCATTGCAACAGCATTTCTGTTGCCTCCCTCTTTGGAGAGCACAGGGATTGTGCATTCCTCAGCCTGTGATCCCACAAGAGACCTTCCATCTGTGGCGAAGGACAGACTACTCACAGCTTCCAGTCTCGGTTTTGTAACGCTTATTCACGGTAAATAGCGCTAATGAGGATTATTTACATGAATATGAGATTGAACAAAGGTAAAAGGGGCAGATTCTTCGCAGGCTGCCAAGTAATACAATTAAGCCAGAACCTATTTACCGTATTTTCCATGTAACCCACGAAAGCGTAAGTTTTTGTCTAAATTTTCCAGATTCTAGCCTGAGGAAAAGCTTAAACATGGGTGTTTTCAACCCTGAAAGCCAGTGTTTTAGGTAGAATGCAAACGTGGGTGCTTTGAAGAAAACCAAAGGCTTTGGAACTTGAAATCTCGTGCATAATTCTGCCATTTCTCATGAGGAAATGGAGGGCTTTGCAATTTACTTGAGCTGGAAAGGCCAACCTGAAGTCCACGGAGCCCCAACGGGCCCCATGTCTGCTGACCACCTCTGCTCCCTCTGCCTTGCTGCAGGGGCCCAGTCCTCCGGGAGCTGCCGTGCAGTGGACCCTTCCCCTGGGAGAACTTGCCCCGGGAAACTCAATTTTCAGCTCCAAACCCAAAGGAAACAGAAACGAAAGGAAACTGGGATACTGCTCCTGCAAGCACCGGCTCTCGAGGAGAGCGCTGTTGGGTTTCCAGCACAGTTGCTTTCCCTCCCGCCTCGGGAGTCCCCCATCTCTAACACCTAACGGTGCTAATCGGGGTTTTCCTCCTCAGATTTTCATCGGTTTTCTCACAAGAATAAAGTGTCTGGGCAGTTCCCCGCGGCGCCCTGGGCGAGGCTACGAGCTGGCTGTCGGTGCCCGGCCGCTGAGGCGAGCGCGCGGCGCCGCCTCTCAGCGCGGTGGGTGGGAAGGCGGCGCCCGGCGGCGGCGCGGGAGGTGAAGGGCGGCTCCGGCGCCCGCCTTCCCTCAGCGGGGCGGCTGCGCGCCCGGCTGCTGTGGGCCGGGCGGCGGCAGTTCGCTGGAAGTGGGATCCCTGTGCACGGGCTGTGGCGGCGTGTCTGGGCTGCGCTGACCCGGTAGGTGCCTCCGCGGTGCGGGGGCCGACACCGGCGGGGGTGGGGGCCGCGATAGCTGTGGCCGGACTGCTCGCGGGGTGAAGTGCGGAGGGCGCGGTTTTAGTGACAGAAAATGGTGAACAACTTCGCGGCTGGAGCCAGTAAAAGGACAGCGGCCAAGCCGTGAGCTCCTGCGGTGACCTAAAAATAATCGGATATTTTTGCATTAGTCAACACTCTTCTCCGTACGCCTGGAGATAACCGTTTCATCCATATATGTTTCCAGGACAGGGCAATTAATTTTAGGGCACGCCCGGTTTATAAGTCCCAAAATGCTGTTGGAACTAGAACAGCTGAAGAGGAGAGCGGCGCTGGGTGCGTGCGGANTTTTGTCTAAATTTTCCAGATTCTAGCCTGAGGAAAAGCTTAAACATGGGTGTTTTCAACCCTGAAAGCCAGTGTTTTAGGTAGAATGCAAACGTGGGTGCTTTGAAGAAAACCAAAGGCTTTGGAACTTGAAATCTCGTGCATAATTCTGCCATTTCTCATGAGGAAATGGAGGGCTTTGCAATTTACTTGAGCTGGAAAGGCCAACCTGAAGTCCACGGAGCCCCAACGGGCCCCATGTCTNGGGGGGGGGGGGGGGGGGGGGGGGGGGGGAGGGGGAAGGGCGAGCTGAGCACGCGCTGACAGCCTCCCCTGGCCCCTAGCGCTGGCTGTGTTTGGGTAATTTTTCAAATACCTGAATATGCATAAAGCACAAGGTTGATTAACAACATGGAGTACTGAGCAAACGCTTACAAAACGTCAGTGCTCGTTAATTGTTCAGTGTATTTAAAGCCAGTTGTGGTAACAGAGCTGTTAACTTTAAAACGTCCTTCCATTGCTATTATCTTGAAAGTTCCTTTTCTGTCCTTTTAGTCTTGTGTTTTGGCTACCATTAACATTGCGCTCGTTTGTGTGTTTGGCGGAAGGATGGACTTGACTCAGAAGGGTCGTTTCTGTGCTTTACTGCTTGTTGCAACTCTAAAAGCCGTTTCTTTGTTTAAAGCTGCAGTGTGTTTGCTGGCACATTGTTTTGAGTCTCAAATGCTTCATACTCTGTGAGTTGGTGCAGACGAACTCGCCCGTTCGCTTCATGAATTTCGCATGGTTACTCTAACATTCTCTGGCTAATGCAATGTGTTGTCCCAGCTGTGCTCACAGATGGACTGGATGTAATTTGTGCCGCCGTGTTTGCAGTAGTGGTGCACTGGAAGAGACCTGAAGCAAAGGTTTCTCATGAGAAGATCTGTAATTGCTAAAACTGGGTTTGTCGAAGGTAGCCAGTGAGCTGAGACATTTTGGGGGTTTTTCAATCTTGGTTTTTATCAGTGCTGTTACCTTGACTTACTAAACCAGTTTTCTTGCCATTGCATAGTGCAGACGAGAATAGACGTTTGCTTCACAAGGGTCGGTTGGGTGTTTGGAAAGCGCGGTAGTTCTGTAAAATGCTATAGAACATTAACATAGCAGTGGGGTGGTTCTGGACCATGTTATGTATCTTTGTGTCTGTACTTCATAAAGATGATAACAGTACGTTGTAAGGTGCACAGCCTGTGTGGTTGCTTATGTTAAATTTAAAATATGTATTTTAAAAGAATGTTAACTTGGAAAAAGTTATTTCTCTCTTAAAAAAAATGCTTGTTACTGTCAGATTACTTTAGCTGATGTGGTATTAAACCAAAAAGGATTTGGTGTTATACCAGGGAGACGAGGGTTGTTCTTGCTTTAATGCTTCTCTGCAAGATAAGGTGGGACTTCCTCTCTTCTAGGGCAGTTCCTGCTCCCCTGTCCTGTGCAGAGGGCTGTGTCTGAGCTGAGACAGCCACTAAGAAGTGGCTGGAGATGCTTCGGCTGTCACTTCTGTTGCTGACTAGAGCATTCCTATTGCTCAGCTCTTTGGGATGAAGTAATTTCAGTGCTGAGGCAGCTGTGGGGTCTTGCTCAAGGATCCTGCCAAACCAGGAGTGTTTTGTAACAACAGACACTCTACAAGAAACAGCTTATGTTTTACCAGCACTGTGATGTGAATTTTCGCCCCTGTTTATCTGTGTTTGCATATGCACTGTGCTCAGCAATGCAGTGGATTGTCCTTGCAACTCACTGCCCTTCCTGGTGGTGTGGCTCTTGGATGTAAAGGCATAAAAAAGAAAAATACTTCAGAGAGGCATCGGAAAAGCCAAAAAAAAGTAGACTTGAGCAGATTTAATAACTGACTGTGTTTTAGATTATCTTAATTTTGAATCACATAGTACAAGGTTCATTTAAAAAATTGAATACATTTTCAAAGTAGATTGGAGTGGGTAGTTTAAATTACAGGTTGTGTGCGATAATCCAGGCTTGCGGGCTAGGTTCCGTGCAGTCTGATTCTCTGCTGCTTAGCCATAGGAAGGCTTCTGCAATAGATATTAAAAGATTAAATGATTAAAATGTTGCAGCAATAGAAGCAGAGGTTCCTGGATAGTACGGCTTTATGCCATGATGCAAAAGCCCAGATTATAAGACTTGGGATGAAGCTCGGGCTTTTCTTATAGGGCTTTTGGTCAAATAAACTGTGAGATTTAGAGCCATGTTTGTGCAGTTTAAAGTCTGGTTATTGAATTCTGTTTTAAAGAGCATGTTGTGTGAGGAAGGTTTTTACTAAATATGCTTCCAAAGTAAACACCACAAGTCCTTTACAAGAAGTGTGTTTCCAAGAAAAACAGAGTTTTATAAACACCATCAGCTTTAAATACAAACTGATTTGTGTGATGATGTTCCGTTTACACAGCAAGTCACAGAAATCATGAATGTTTGCAATCACTGCTGCATAATCCTGCATACCTTTTGCTGCTTCTTCTCAGACCGCCTGGGACCTGATGGATCTGCAGATGTGTATTTGACTGCAGTAGTAGAAAGGGTGCAGGACCGCAGTTGTGGATAATGAGGCTAGTCCAGTGCTACAGTATGTCCCGGAGTTAGTCCCGTGCTTGAAGCATCATTTTACATCTGCTGTTTGTGTGTGCTGACAAGCAGTAGAGAAAGGTTAACATTCTCAGATACTCATTAGACTCTACTAAGATGATCACAGTAAAAATGGTAGTGGTAACTGAGGATACCTGCCCCTTCCAGTTATGCACTACTGCCTCTTTACAGAAATGACAGCTCTTGCGTGGTCTTTGCTAGAAGAGCAGATTATATGAGTACTCCAAAGCTGCTTCAGTGCAAAGTTAAGTTGGCTCAGACCTCTTTCGGCAGTGGTTTACTCTGGCTGATGCTGCCTGATGCAGGTGGAGTTCTGGTGTTGCCTGTGTTGCTAGCTAAGCTGTGGGAATGCTGCCATACATTAAGGCACTGGTTTTGTGGTGACTGTCTTGTCTGTAGCTGTGGTTTAAGGTCTGCAGCTGTGAATATTGCTCTAGGAGTCTATTTATCTGGTAGTATTTCATGGAGAAAGAAGGTTGAATATGCACAGAGCTGCAGAATAACGGTGAAGCAAAGCTGAAAACCTTGTTTTATTGTTGTCTTTTTAGGCTAGCTGTCTGAAAATCCTTGACTTAACTGGTTGGGTGAAGTTACTCTAGAACTAAGAAATCGATGTGACACTTGGAAGCGTCTGCTTTAAGTTATATGCTGTTGCACAGCCAACGTCAGGCCCAAATTTTGAAAATACTAGCTGATCTTCTATTTTGTAGGTGCAGATGTTTTCAAAGTATCTGTTTAGACTTCCACTTCTTTCTAGGGCTTTGATCATTCCTATATATAATTTTTCTAGTTTGTAAAAGAGATGATACTTCCATTAGATGGATGTTGAAAGGAAGGTTTATATAATATTGGGAACAAAGTAAGTGCAATATTCTGTAAATTCACATCATTGTTTTCAGGGCTCCAGGACCAAAAGGATTTAAGCTGTATGTTGTGTGAAACAGATAAAGATACGCTGCTTTGTGTAGTCTTACTTCTGCCCTCTGATCAAGAATGGAACAGGCAGACCTGACTGTAATACACTCGCAGTACCCATCTGAACAGCCAGCAAAATCCACTGTAGCAGGCTTGCCAGCAAATAATTTATTTAAACTCAGCTAAATCTGTGTGAAGATTTGGATGATTATTTTGCATTCATCTAACCCCTTCCTGTTTTTCATTCAGCAGAGCAATGTGAATAATCAAAGCTAAAATGAGGAGAAAATATTCCCATTAAGTCGAGTGGGTATGAAAGTCTGTGCTTGTGCTACTAGTTTCTAATTGCTTCAAAGAAAATACCCTTAAGCACTGATAGTGGTTTAGGAGCTATGGTGTGGTTTGTAAATCTGTGTTACTATTTTTAAGGAGAAAAATATGCAATAAAATCACGTAGTAGCACAGTCCATTGTGTGTCTATCCCTTTCTAGCCTTCCCCTGGGTGAGCCTGGGCTGGCTCTTTGTTCTGATCCAAAAAGCGCTTCTGAAGTGAGTCTTCTGATCATCTCAGCTTATTGCGCTTTGATTCATGATGAAATGCAGTCTCAGAGCTTGCAAACTAAACTCCTTGTGCACAAAACCTAACTGGAGAACACAGCACGGCCACTCCCTGAGATCAGACTGGAGTTAGTCTGAAGTAAACACCTGAGAGGCAGATGTTGAGGATGTCAGAACCTCAAAACAACCGTACTGCTTTACAGACCTGCCCCTCTGACACCTAGAGTTAGTGCAATTAGTGAGAACAGAGTTTCAGAAAATGTGAACTATCAGCAATTAGAAAAACATATGAATAGGGATGGATTATTCTGCAAAGATTTCTTTGCTCTTTGAAGCAGCTGGTATTAGATGAATGATGGACCTGCTCCACTCTGGCTGTTCATACCTTCCTTGATAGCAGGAAGCCTCCATAGATGTGTACTTGATTGTGCGAGCAGGCTCAGCAGGAAAAGGACAATAGTTCTGAAGAAAAAGAGTGCTTTAAGTGCAGGAATATCGAGGAGAGAGCCTGGCAGTGTGGAAAGGGAGCCTGAGCTGTAGAGAAGTGCTGTGAAGCAAGGGCACCACACTAAATGGGAGGCAGGGGTACTGGCAGGTAACACCAGTTTCCTACTCAAGCACGTATCCCTAGCCTTCTGCTTGGCAGCATGTGATATACGATGGACTAAAATGAGCCCTCACAGAGAAGGTGCAGTGTTACACTACTCCAGGGGGTGTCTCAGCCACCTGCCTGCTTGTGTTTCAGAGGCCACTTTGCTGAAGCTGTATTGTAGGGTGGAAGGGGGAGACTTGATAGGTCTAAAAACTGGCAAACCCTTCTCTCTGAAGGTCAGCGTTGGTGTCCTGCCGCCAGTGACTCTGGACTGTGAAATGTGGAAGAATGGAAACTTTGCATCCGTATGGCTGGTAACATGTGAAAAGATGCAACACTCACCTTCTGTAGCTTGGGCTTGTAGGAGTTTGTTTCTGAGTTCTGCTGAATCATCACAAACCATTTCTTGGGTGGAGGCTGCTGGGCATGCTCCTGTTGTAAAATCTCCAGCGGTGGAACCCGAGCTCCAGGAAAAATACTTCCATGATTCACCTGTCTTCTTTTATATTGCATGTCTCTTGCAGCAGTCGGGCCATGCAGTATCCGTGCTCTTCCTCCCCGAAAGTGGTGTTACTAATTTGGGAAGGCTATGGTAAGATGGGAGCCTTTGCAGAGCTGCGGTTTTGATGCCCTTATGGAACTCCTCATATTGTTTACTCTAACATTGTTTACTCTAATGTTGTTTAATGTGTGAGAATGCCTCAGTGAAATATTTACCTGGAATGTTACCTTCTGCGCTTAGAAATAGTTGATCAGATTTTAATAAAAACACATGACCTTTCTACCTCGCACTGTTGCTTTTACTTTAAGTTGGCTTAGTTTGCTTTGGAGCTAGGACTCAGGAGAAGCCAAGCCCCAACTATTCTGTTCTCTTAGGATCCAGGAAGCTACTAAAAAGTTGAAATAACCAGTGGCAAAATCAAGCTTTCTAACCTCGTTGGAAAAGAACTATTAACCAGGTAGAATATGTTTTCCTTTAAGCTCTATGCTTAAAAGTGAACACAGCTCAGAGACTTGATGCTGTTAAGCAGACTATCGTATCTGCTGTCTTTGGAGTTGGAAGAGGGTTGTTTAGATCATGCAAGACTGGTCCAAAGTGAAACCCCTTCACAATGTAAAAGACAGAAGAGTTGAGATACTCCTTAGGCATACCTCCTCCTGTCTCTATAGTCCACTAGTGAGTGCGCTTGTGCAGCAGCAGTGGAACAGCAGGCCTCCTTTCTTGGCCTCTTTTGTACTTTGTTCTTCGGAGGATGTTCTAGGTAGTCTGGGCAATATGCTTTGCACTTTCAGCAGCATGCTTTGCACTGTGGACCGTGTGCTATATGTAAGCTAAAACCCAATTTAAATCTTGGCAACAGTGGGCCAATTTTCTGTGTTGTCCCAATAATACTCTCTAACTCCTTCGGCTAGTAATTTGTGTGCAATATCCTTGAGAAGTTGTCCTGAAAACATTTGAAAACCTGACTGTGGTGTTTGAGGTAAAACTCCCTTAAGTTTCTATGATCAGTGTTGTGAAACTCAACATTTCAGATAAAAAAGAATAAAAATATTCAGAGGCGGAGATAGGAGCATTGACAAATGTCAGCTGTAGGCAGCACGCGGTGTTTGCAGTCCCTCAGATTTTATAGTAGTATTCTATACTTAGTGGTCATCTGTTCTCAATCCTGTAGCAATTTAAATACCTGAGTGCCTAGTAGAAACCCAGATCTAACACTGAGGTGTTCAAAACAACATGTAGGTACTTGGGGATCATTTTCTTAGAGCTGTATGGAAACGATTTTTTTCTGCTGGTGTGCTGACATCAGTTTCTTGCGTCATTTGTTCTTTAAATTACAACCCATTCTTTTTTTTTCTCTCCCACCCAGCTGCTTCTCTGCATTTGCACGTGCATTGGAATAGTGGCTGTTGTAATCATTGCAGGAGTTAAACTGACTTCCCACAAACATGGCAGACGAGGACCTTATTTTTCGTATGGAAGGGATTGATAATGCTAGATCGACTACAGCGAACTCTGGAAATTATCTTGATGCTGATAGTGATGATGAAGACAATTATTTTATCTGTCCAATAACTGATGATCCGGTTTCTAACCAGTCTGCCAATGTCAAAGTTGACAATTATTATAGCAACTTAGCAAAGACTGAACAGTACAGTTCAAGCTCTTCTCCTAGAAACTCATTTAGCTTTAAGGTAAGTATTGGCTCCAGCCTTCAGTAAGGTTTTGGTTTTACTTAGTTGGCATGAGAGATTTCTCTTAACTGCTTCATCTCTTGTAACTAACACTTTTCAATAAAAAATACATATGTTTTTTCCAGACCTGCAGTTAATTCCATTAAGCCAATAGTCTGACACTGCCATTGAATTGCTCACTATCCCTTTTAGTTCAGTGGGAGATCTTTATCCACAAAGGCAGCAGAATCCAGGTAAACAATTCACTGCCATTATGATCAAACCATTAAAAAAGCAATACATTGATTGGGAGATTTAAAAGATGGTACTTGTTGTAACCTAAATTGGGGTCTGGCAGAAGATATTTTATTATGAATTTTACAAAGCAGAGTTAACAATCCATAATATTTTTATTTGGGCAAACAAAATTGTAATTATAGGGGTTTTGGTTATATTTCCTTCTTAGGGAGTTTTTAACGTATTGATTCTCATGCTTGTGCATGAAGTGTCACACTGACAGTAGTCCCTGACAGTGTACTTGAGCAGTATCTGACCTTTTTAAGATGAATAGCAATCATGGCATTGCAGAGAGGTCAAAGAGGCTGTGGTTGGTGCTTCCTTTGCAGTGTCCTGTTCCACTGGGCTCCCTTTGCACAGATCAGGCCAGGCAAAGGGAGGCCAAGCCACAGGCAATGGAGCCTCAAGAACACAAGTGACATTCACTCTATAGGTTAGATACTCCAAATATCCACGATTTGTGCTAACCTGTCATGGCTCTTAGATTTTGTCCAGACTAGGATTTAATGTGGCTTATTAACACATTTCTTGTTATAAATATTAACATTATTTAATAGATACTCTAAAATCTTGTTTGTGCCTAATGCATGCTTTATTTCTGAACAGATACCAGAGAGTTTATTTCAGTCAGCTAACTATTAATTAACACATTAAAAGTGAAACTGTCTTGTCTGCAGTAAGATTTTTACCAAGGCTAGTTAATAGAAGCATTAAAAGGTAATGTTCGTAAGGAAGGTGAAGAGTAAAAGTTTAGTATAGACAAGGAGACAGATTTTAGTGTGTGCTGTGCTAAGCAAATTAAGACCTGATAGGTAGCTTAGTCCAAACTTGTGTGTACAGTTTAGCACATACTGAACACTTCCTCTGGGTTTGCAGTGTGAGTACTGAGTCATGTGGCCCACAATAAAACTGATAAGGACCTAAGAAATTGTATTTCCTCCTTCCTAAGCTATCATGTTGCTTCTGCAGAATGTATGTGCCTATGCTTTGGGCTTCACAATGCCTAGTTTGGCATTTGAGCTCCTATCAGAAATAAAATGGATTGGGTTGAGATGTGGAGCAACTAGGTCTCCATTTGCTGCTTAAGGTGCAGAGATGGTGACTTCCAACACACAGTGAAGCAAACAGCCAGGTCTGATAACATCTTAAACCACCAAGCCTGGTCTGGTCAGAGTCTGCTTGTCAGACCCCAAAGCTAATGGCAGGGTGGGCCATTGATAATGAAATGCAGAGACAGATAGAAGAATTACTATTTATTCTCTGCCTTTAAACAGGACTTAGCAATGTTTAATTAGCTAGTTAATAGGGAAGACCCTTTTAACGCATATTTTCCAGTTTAAAAAATCTGCAGCTTGCCTCACTAGGTTTGTTCACTGATGTTTGAAGAATGAACTTGAACTTAGGCATGTAAATGGAAGAGTGGCTTTTAAGTGAAAAAAAAAATTCTCTTTAACAAAGAGAACAGAGACTTTTTGTCAATCATTTGTCTTATCACATGTATTTTCCTACTTCTATGTTTCTCATGCATCCTTTAGAATGACACACAGCATCGTTCTAAGCACGGCTCTGTGGTTGACCATAGTCGGGTAGGTTAAAAAGAAAATGTGAACACCATGTCTAATAGATACATTAAGATTTTGTTTTGTTTTGGGTTTTTTCCTTTGGCGTTTTTTTGTTCGTTATTTTATTGTCTGGGAGAACTGCTTCAGCCCTTAAAAGTCATTAGGTCAAAACTAAAAAAAGATATTGGTTAAATGAAATAATACCCATCTTTTGTTCTCTGGCCTGAAATACCACTTCTTTTAAAGTGCATATTTGTAGTTGTTTCTTCACAGTATTTCCTACTGTGAACAAGAGTAGAATGGATGCAAGACATCTGCTTAGTATGTATGGCAGCCATATGCCTACAACAGAAGAAAAATTGCACTATTAGCACCATTTCAATGAAGTCCACCTTCTGTTTGTTTGAAGATTAGAATACAGCTTTTGTACAAAGCGCCTTGCAAAGTCAAGCACAAGTAATTAATGTATTTAAATCATTACCTAGCATGGACACAGATCACCTTTTGGAGAGGGACTCTACTTGAGAATGATTTGACATAGATAATTGACCAAGCAATTTGACTTGTTCTTGTCTACCTGTTGCTTTCATTTATATTCAAGTATGGAAGTTCCCAGCTCCATATGAAACATCTATCATTGCATGATCTGAGACAACTTCATTCTGTTATGAAACATGTAGGGAATCTTTCTCAGGGTGTCTTTTAAACTTGTTTTATTTATTGTAGTATTGTGTTCATTTTGTGTTTGTATTGTCAGAAAGGGGAGCGTTTAAATTGTTTGCAAGATATGCAGATTTACAGCTGAAATCAAAATAAACATGAATAATTTAAAAGCTCAGGTGCTTCAAAACCTTCCTTGATGTCATTGCTGACATCAATTTATACTGTATTTTTTTTGAAGTTTTGACTGAGATTTAAATTCCAAATGGAAGAAAAAAACCAATATTTTAAAAGTTAGTGTTTCTGCATACTTCAAATTCAGTCAGAGAGGCAGTAACAAAAATCCGAGAGCTCAGTAGTTCTCTACTGGTGGCGATGCAGCGTAGCCTTTTCTCCTGTTCACCTTGCGGAAGGCGTTTGGCAGATCACAGGATTGTATCTCCAGTTCTCTTGAACAATACAATGTGAAAAGAGGAAGATCCAAATGTTAAGAGAAAAGCATCCAAATTGGCTGTTAGAGAAAGACTGTTATATTCCAGAAAACCCCTTTGATTTTTTTATTGTTGATTTGGTGGAGATTGAAATAGCTACTTGTCTGGAATTGTTATAATAAACCATTTTTACAACGTTATGATTTCTTTCTTACACTGAGCACAGTTTCAGGGCCTTGGGGTTTACAGAACTTGCTCTGTCGCTAGTGGACTTTTTCATGCTTACACTGCCAGCATATGCTGTTAGTTACAAGAAGTTAAAAACCAAAACAGTAAAAGTGAATTGATATCCCCTAGGTATGACTTATCACTGTTTGCAGCATATGTTGGAGATATTTGCAAATTACGACAGGTTTTGCAAATTCTATTTAGTATATACTAAACTGGATTCTGTTCTCAGTAGTTTCATGGCAGTGCAAATTGAACTGAAACTTGATGCTTTATATTTCTGAACTCTGTTTCATTATACTTGAAGCTATAAAATGTCAGCGTGGTCTTCTGTACCACTTGGTCCCTGCTCTGAATAGTGCTCTGAGGGCTTGTGAAGTTGCATGTCTTTGTAGCATTGGGATCCTGATGTGCTTTAGAGAATGTTAATGTGAGCTGCAGCTGATTATAAATAACCTGCCAGTTTGTAACTTCTTCAGGAAACCTGGAAACATGCTATTCAGAAAGCTAAGCACATGCCTGATCCGTGGGCAGAATTTCATCTTGAGGACATCAAGACGGAACAAGCCCTTCGTTACAGGTCTGTGGATCTTTCTGCTTTTAATGCTGGTGTTAAAACAGAATGTTGTTTATGCAAGGGCTGTGTTTGTGTAGTGCAGATTATGTGTAATTACATGGCTGAAGAACTTTCAATAATGCCCAGAGTGAGTGTGTGAATACGTAAATACTGCACATAATAAAAAAAATAAACCTTTCAGCAAACCAGTGTCACATTCTTCCCTCCCACCTAAGTAGTATCGGTGAGTTTCGCCATACAGACGGGGAGCAAGACTGAAAAGTATTTTCTAGTTGATTTATTAATGCTGTAAACGTAATCTAATAAGGAAATGAATACCAATAAAGAGGCAGCATACTTAGTTTAAATAGTTTAGAAAAAAAGGCAACATAACACTCTGTGCCTTTCCCGAAATAGCAGTTTCACTGTTGCCTGTCCATGCACTATTGCTGCATGTGGCTGGAATTTAAATCCTTATAAAGCCCAGAATAGCTCAGCATGGTGTAAGTGCTGAAACTGACTTTGGCCCTTAAAGTATTCTCAGTGCTTTAGCACAGGCTTTGCCAAAACATTTACCCTACTGACCCAGGTTTCTGGGTGGAAGGGGTAGGAGTTAGAGGCCAGTTAATTACCACTTAGCATCAGTGTTTGGGGAGGCATCTATTCCAGTCACATGACACTGTCGTGCAGTGCACTTCTTCCCCATAGACTGCATCTGTCCCTGGTCAGCCACACAGTCCTGAAATAGTTTGCATATTTTAAAGTACAAATAAGTGATATTATTGGTTTAGGGTTACTTGAATACCCTGTTAAAAAGAGATGGCTCTGATATTCCTATTTCCACCTCTTTTGTCTGCTGCAAATTGGGGTGATAAAGAATATAGAAGGGGATATCTGGAGTGGCTGCATGCATGAAGTACTCAGTGCAGCTTGGGGGAATCAGGCTGGAAACAGTCATGTGTTGATGACTCAGGTGCTGTGTTTCTCAGTTTGCCTTTTACTGTGTGTTAAGGGGGTGGGGGAAAACCACAGTCATACTCTTTGTGTTATGATAGCGCTCTGCAAAAACTTGCTTCTCCCTTGGTGCAGTGTTGGGCAGTTCTTGGCCCCGCTGCTTTTCACAGCCACAGCCAGTGCTGTGTTCTGCTCACATCTTCCACAGCCCTGCAGCAGATCCCCAGCCAGAACCAGGTTTATGCAAGCTCAGAGTTGGGGGAGGCAACTTGTCCAGTGTGCAGGGCTTGGTAAGGCTCTTTCTGCCCCCAGGGTACTGCCTGGGCATCACAGATACTTAATGTCAAAGCAGATACGGCCTTGTTTATAGTTTTGAAAGTTCAGCTTCTGTAGCAGAATCTGTTTGTTGTCAATAGGATTCAGTGTCTCTTTGAGGAGCTATGCGTATTTCTTCTTTCCTGCCTGAAGTAAGGAGGGCAGGAGTGTGGTGGGCAGAATAGAAGTTTTTGTGTTGGAGTGGCAGCGGCACTTTTTAGCAGTCAGCTAGAGATAAGGAAGGATAGGCCTTGGGGATGGGAGGATTTGGGCTCCTTCTGCATTTTTCTAAGAGGCACATAATCTGATTTTGCAGGTACAATGCAGTTACTGGGGACTGGGTTGAAGATGAAGTCCTCATCAAGATGGCTTCACAGGTAAGATCACACTGTCCTTCATGTTTATCAGCAGCCAAATTTGTCATTTCCTTCCTGTTACTGAATAGCAGCAGCAAGATGCTTTCCTCGTATGGAAGTTATGAATTATCAATGTATTTCTTTTCTCCTACTTCTATTTTTCCTCAGCTCGTCCATCATGTTTTGGTGTCCCAACAGCCTTTTCTCCCCAGAGTAGAGTAGAACATGGAGTCAGCCCTTCCCTATCAGCAACATGAGGCATTTGTTCCTTTCCCAGTGATCTCCCTCACGTTTCAGCCCTCCCATTTCCTGCTGGCCTCAGCTCCCTGCCTGGCAATAGTCCTACTGTTTTGTGTGCTTCCAACTAATTTCTGCTTTTAGGATGAAAACAGACTGAATTTTCAGTGTGTGAGGATAGGAGATAGGTTGCTTCCCAGTTAAATCATGGGGTTCTTGGTGTGTTGGAGTTGCCTTGCTCTGTTCTACTGACGTAATAGCTGGCATCTGGGGGATGATGCTCTGTTTGGCACATGCTGTATGGAACATTAAATGCAGAGACCATGAGATCTGCGAAGCCAACTTCTCTAGGCAGGCACAACAGAGCTGACTCCAAACTGGACAGAGAATGTAAATAGCTTCTTTAAAAGACATATCATGTCTTCTCCATGGGATATTGAGGGGGAGCTTATTCCCAGTGTCTTTTCCCCGGATTCCTACTTACGCTGCCAGTGGGTTTCCAGTTCTTGGAGGAGGTGGATATTGTATAGAGCCTGAGAGATGCTTTCTGCAGGATATAAAGGGGGAAGATGTGGTTGTGTCTATTACTCGTTAGAAATTAACTGTGCAAATGGCAAAGCTGGGTTTTTGTTTTTTCTTTTCCCTAGCCTTTTGGCCGTGGAGCAATGCGAGAGTGCTTCAGAACGTGAGTATCTGCGGGCTTTATCTTTGTTGGCCTTCATGCAGTATTTTCTTCCGTGGTGACTGGAATTTCTCTTAGGTGTGGTGGAAATTCTGTAAA
The DNA here is from genome assembly GCA_013398225.1 of Steatornis caripensis. NCBI lineage: Eukaryota > Metazoa > Chordata > Aves > Caprimulgiformes > Steatornithidae > Steatornis > Steatornis caripensis. Next base: position 528,457 of record VZSC01017418.1, on the reverse strand, counting down.
GTTCGACTCCCCATTAGCTCCCTGCTGTGCCTTTCTAAAACACATAGCTGAGGGGTTTATTCCTGTTTCTGTGACTCCAGCTGCAGCACAGGGAGTGGGCTTCAGAATGCCAAACGTTTCTCTTCAGGGAAGCACAAGCAAGCATGATGCAGGCATCCAGTGAGCTTGCTTTCGAAAGCCAAGCCATTGCCTGTACTGGAACTGCAGTGGGATGGATAGCGTGCAGTCATGTCCAGTTCCAGCAAGTATAATCAGCCTATCAATTAGTAATTCATAAATTTCTGCTATTTCCACCATCTCTCGTAGGCAAAACGAAAGTGCAGAAGCAGCTACCTCGTTTCTGTGTTCTGGTGTGCTAAAACATCTTTGAATATAATACAAGGCTGTAGATGTGTGGAGCCTGAAGGCCAACTTAACGCCTATAGTTAGGCAGAGAAAAGGGGAATGAATAGTTGGATAGTGCAGTCTCAACTCGGAAAGTCTCCCTTGGTTATCGTCCCAGGGTTTACTTCATAACACATGTACCGGAGTAATCCTGTTCTGAGTTAAGGCAGTGATTGAACGCTAACAGTTACAGAAGGGTAAAGTGTGGGGGAACACAGAGGAGGAACTTTTCTTTCCTAGGAGAGTGTTAGCAAATATGGTTGTGGGCATCCGCATCTAGCTATAAATCAGTTTGTGCTAGAAGAGTACCCCACCCTTTCCACGGTGTGGAAATTAGTGTTTCCTGGAAAATGCGTATGTGTATGTTTAATGCCGCTCTCCCTTCTTTCCAACTGCGGAATCCAGAGAAATTGCATTTCACGTCTGGCTTCGCTTCTGGAAAGATAAACTCCTGAATGACAGAAACGTGATGTTTTGAACTTGAGCAAAAAGGACAAAAAGTAACTTCTCAGCCCTCTAGTTTGGCATTGTTGCACTATCAGTGTGTGCTGGTGGCTCTGTTCTTGCAAAGCCAGATAGATGTAGCAGTGAATGAAATCTGGGAAGTAACAAATCTCAGTCTGCTGACATTGCTTTTAGCTCTTGTTGTTTACTCAGTTCCCCTTTACAGAATATCTTGCATAGTGCCATAAACAGATACTTATCTTTGCAGCTTTGCCTTAACCTCTTCTACAAAGAAAACGTAATTTGTCTGTCAGTTCCGTACTGCTGGATTTTACATAATTCTCAGTGGCGCACTGATATTTCTCATCTGGACTTCTCTTGTCTAGGTCTTTGCCGCTCTGCAAGTCTTTAGTCATGACAGTGACAGCATTAGCTANCTTTGCCTTAACCTCTTCTACAAAGAAAACGTAATTTGTCTGTCAGTTCCGTACTGCTGGATTTTACATAATTCTCAGTGGCGCACTGATATTTCTCATCTGGACTTCTCTTGTCTAGGTCTTTGCCGCTCTGCAAGTCTTTAGTCATGACAGTGACAGCGTTAGCTACACTTGGCTCAATGAACTTCAGAGAGTATTGGCTTTAGAAGAGCACATGAGATGGCTTATTTTATGCAGAGAAATGTGTTTCTTCAGAGAACTGAAGAGATTTCAAATCCTGGCTGAAATTCTTATCTCACTTGGCTTGTTCCTTCTTTCCAACGCCTCTGTTATAGCGACTGTCTGCCCATCCCTGCAGGAGGACAGACAATCTGGAGTTGCTTGTTGTCCCCCGTGCCAAGACCTCTGCACCAAGGTCTTGGGAGGGAGAGAGTAAAGGAAGGAGAGGGTTAAGAAGAGTTTGAGTGCTGCTACTAGCTTCTCAAAATGTACAATTTGCCACGGCACCAAGAAAGCCTCAAAGAAACATTGTTTGTTACTGAGCAGAGTATGAGAACTGCCTGGTAGGCAGCCGTGCCTTACTCTAGATACTCCTTTTCATACTCCTCCTCACCCTTCAGACTTCGGCATTGCTGCTGTCTTCTCTGTTGAATTAAGTTCTCAGGAAGGGTGGGGAGGGGAGCAGAGCAGAAGTGCTTTCCCCCTTGTGTCCCATATAAATGGATGAGGCTGCTCGAGGAAAGAAGACTGTCTGCTTTGGAATTCTTGGTAACGGTGTGGGGTTTTTTTCCATTTGACTTGAATGTTGGCATGTTCTGCAGCCACTGGGTACCTGCTTAATCCATTTGTTGGCAGACAGCAGATCCTCTGTTGTCAAAGTTGTGTTCCCCACCCCAGCTTTTTGAGGGATCTGCAGATTAAAGACTTGCACATCAACAAAAGTTAAAAGCTACATCGTAAGAACTGTCAGGTGCAGTTTTCCTTCTGGGGGTGTGGGGAATACTGAGTAGTCAACCCTGTGTGTTGAGAAGGCAGCAGTTTGCTCTTATCATAGGAGAGGGTTTTCTTCTCTCTGTTCATGTTTGAAAGGCCACTCCCTGTTAATTTCTGCAGGAAATAATGGTTGACGTTAGAACAGGGTGTTGAGGTGACACCAACCCTTCATAATCCTATGTTTGGGGGTAGCAGGGAGGGAAAGGAGATGAATAAAAGAGGAAGTTCAGAGCAGAAGTAGCTGCGGTCAAACCAAATAGGCACTTTGGCATGTCCAAGCCATTCATACGGGATGTTGCTTTTCCCCTTGCTCCCTGCCTGTGCTTCATGTTTCAGCTAGAATATCTGGTAAATGACTGAGGGTAATGCTGATCGCAGGGCCTGGCTCTGTCCACGCAGGCAAAGAAATGGGAAAGATTGAATTAAAATTCTTGGGTTTCCTTTCACCAATGATCAATCTGTCTTTCAGGAAAAAGCTGTCAAACTTCTTACACACGCAGAACTGGAAAGGTGCCTATAACTATGTTGCCAAGCAATACATAGAGAGTGTGGGCAGGGATGTGTATTTTGAGGATGTCCGACTTCAGATGGAAGCAAAACTCTGGGGAGAAGAGTACAACCGGCACAAGCCACCAAAACAGGTATGTTCAAAGACCTTGCTAAGCAAAAATGCAGTCTTGCTGTCCTATTAGATTAGTTTTCAAATTAATTTAGAGAGAATTACTTGTTCACATTCAATTAAATATAATTGCTTAGATAGATTCTTCTGCCCTACGGTGGTTTCCATTAAATGGTAGCTGATTTTTAATGAGGTAAATGCAGAAATTGCTTTGTATTTCCAGAATTAGGGGCTGTGTTTGTGAATTTCTGACCATTCCCAGCTGTTGACTGAAAACCAAAATAAAATGGTGTTTGTATTGCACTTTTTGGTATTTGCTCAGCTGCTTTTGAGATAACCAGAGATGTCACAGAATTTATTGCCAGCAGCAGTCTTGGCAAGCACTTAACTGTTAGTGCTCCAGAAAGATAGATGCTTAAATCTTGTAAACGTATCTAAATACCTAACTAGCATTGATTTTTTTTTTTTTTTTTTTAATAAGAACTGGAAACCTGAATAGCTTCACGAAGCTATTCAAATACAGATTTATGAGGAGTGGTCAAGAATTTTCAAAAAAATGAGTATACTGTGGCTTTGTTTCCTTTAGGTGTCTCGGTGACAGTACTAGCACATTGTGTTAAATGCAAGGCATTAAGATGTATGAAACTCCCAGGTGGATGGAATATCAGACTAGGCTCAGGATATCAAGAGAGGCTCTCATCCTCTGTGCTAGGGATGTGCATGAACACATACGATTCGGGAGGTGGTTCCACTGCTTTGCTGGCTGTATTACTGGTTCTGGGGTCCATCCTAAGCATTTTGTACAGCCCACATAGCTTTGCGCTTTTCCATGCTGGTAAGTTGGGATAGCTGCTGGTCAAAGCTGGCCATTGTGTCCTGGACAAAAACACCTTCAGCAGCAATCAGTTTGTTAAAAGACAAGAAACTAAAGTGCAGGGATGAAGGACTGCAACTGTCATTGGCTCCCAGCCAGTAGCTCCTCTTTGTTGAGTGTGTTCATGGTATGCATCAATGAAGCTGTCAAGTCCCTTTAGTCTGCAGCTGGTACTGAATGCCTGAGTGTAACTATGACTTCAAGTGAGTAGAAGAGGTGGCTTGTTAGGAAGGGTGCTGTACATACACTGTGGTATCTTGGTTCCTGCTCTTGGCTCTGCCGCAGACTGTATGTGACGTGACAAGATGCTTGCGTCAAGAAGTATGCCTCAGCGTGGAGACCTTAACATTCAATAGCCAAAGTGAGTGCTTTTGAATGTGTAGACTATGTGCATTGCCTCCCATGTGAGGGTTGGTTAATAACTACGTGTCTCACAACAGCAAGGTGAGGTATGGAGTAAAGCGCACAGAGAGGAATCTAGAAATCTAGAGGATTTAAATGCCATGTGGGGGAAGAGTTGTAAGCAACGTGGGAGTTGTGATGGTTTCTCCTTTAGGAAAGTGTCTGGGACAGAGGGAGGAGGTGAGGCAGGATACAGAAATGTTTGAATGGTACATGTTTGCAGTCCATCTCTGAAAAAGCTTTTCTTCAGGTTGTGCGGTAGTTACCATGTGGTTTGCTCTCTGGGTATAGACTCTATGCAGTGTACTCTTAAGGTACTCGCAAAAACGAACTAGAAAGCCAACACTTCCTAAAAATTTTTCAGAGGGATTTGTTGCAGAAGTGGACTGTTTTGAAGTGACTGCTTTTAATTTGTGGAATTCTTCCTATAACCTAAGAAGTATGTGACTCTTCCCCACCCCCTTGTTAAACAGATAGATCTTTGCAATTGTTCAGCTTCTTTTCTTTGGGAAAGTTTTCGCAGCTGGAGAATTCACACACACTTTGATCTGAAGACGGTATTCTGTTAGTCATTGTTTATCTTCTTTCCCTCCCCAGGTGGATATAGTACAGACCTGTATTATTGAAATGAAGAACAGACCTGGAAAGCCTCTCTTTCATCTGGAACATTTCATTGAGGGCAAATACATCAAATACAACTCAAATTCTGGATTTGTGCGAGACGACAACATTCGTCTTACTCCGCAAGTGAGGCTTTGTTTAATGCTTTCCATAGAGTCTGCTGCAGGGAATTTCTTGGCTCTGTGCAGAGGACTTGCATTACTGCCAAGAAAGGAAACTGCAGGCTTTCCAGTACAATGCCAAATTAATTTCTCATTTTGCAGTATGTCTGCTCCGTATTTGGGGCCTGCTCTTTCAATCACTGAGTGCTTCATTATTGCATTTCAGTGTCTGTTGATTTTACTTGAGTTGAACATGGTTAACACTCTTTGGAAATCTTAAGCCCTTTGACTGTAATTATAATTGCAGGCATCAATGTATTTCAAACTGTTTGAATTAAGGTGAGGAGAGAGACCTCTCATACTGTTTACTAAGTAGTCTTCTAGTGCCTTGTGTAGTATACAGAAGGTGGTGGCAGGTATCAAACTTATCTAATGGAACATCTAGACCATTTGCATATAAGAATCTGGGGTTTTTTTCAGCTACAACCTCTGAATAGGTAAATCTGAGATTGCATATAGAAATACAAGTACAGATTTCAAGTGATTCTTGGATCTCATAAAATAACTAAAATACTAGCAAAATATGCAAAGTGGTCAGCATGGCAAAGGAGTGGTGTTACTGGGGCTTGAATGTTTTGTTCGTTTCATTTTTTCCCCTCTATTTTTAAGGTATTTGTTGTGATGCTTAATGTAAGCAGAGGGTTTATGTTCTGTGCTGTCTTTTGTACACTGAATCAGTTCTATGCTTTCACTGGTTGGGAACAAAATGTTCCATGAGATTTGCTGCAGTTAAAAGGTTTGTCTATCACCACCAGTCACCTCCCCCAGGCCTGGCAGTGCTTTTTTGGAGGCCTTCCCAGAAGATTCCTGATGTCTCAGCTTTGGGCCACAGAGAAGGGCTTTTTATACCTGTGCCTTGAAACGCTGCATTTAAGGAGTACAAATGTACATTTCGTTATCTGATACACAAATGTAGAGCCAGATCGGCTGTTCAGGGTGACCTCTCTGACGGCATGGTAGGGGAAGGAGAATTTGTGGGGATGCCCCCTCCCCCCCCCCTTTTTTTTTTTCCCTTCCCCAAAATGTGGCAGGGCTTTGACTGTTGGCCGAAGGAAGCAGTGCCTAGGGCTGCAGAGCTTGGACATCCACCGGCACAGCCAGGATGTTTATGCAGAATTATTCTGCACTCGCTTCAGAGCCCACTGTTGTTCCCTCTCCCAGGTGGCTCCTCACTTCTTAAGGTGGAAACTGTAGTGGGAAACAGAATCTCCAGTCCAGAAAGGAGGAATAAAGCAATCTCCTCTCCTCTGCATGTTCCCACTGCTGCTTTTCACCCTACCGCTTTTTGCCTCTCTGAGTGGGAGCAGGTTGGAGAAGCAGTCCACTACATGCTTTTAGTCTCATTGCTTTCATCGTGATGTTTATACCAGTTATATTTCGCCAATAGGGTTATCGGTCTTCTTCGCCCATTTATAAGATGTGAAAATAATGTTGCTTTTTTCAGCAGATAACGGGAGAGTTTTCTCAGATGTCTTCTGTGGTTCTTCCCAGGCCTTTAGTCACTTCACCTTTGAGCGCTCAGGACACCAACTCATTATTGTTGATATCCAGGGAGTTGGAGATCTTTACACGGACCCTCAGATCCATACAGAGAACGGTACTGACTTTGGAGATGGCAATCTAGGTAAAATCAGTGGCCCTCTTTCACGTGTTAATGGATGCTTATTTTCTCTTCTCAGCTGTCTGCTGAGTAGCCGCTGTACAGCTGAGTGAGCAGGCACATTTCTGAGGATCTTGCAAACAGCTGGGGAAGTTTTATTGTAAGGAGTCACTGAACAGGGCAGCTGTCAGGCGACAGCAGATTTAAAATGAGAGCTGATCTCAGCTCATGTCTCCTGGCCTACTTTTAAACCAAGCAAGTAATGAAATTAAGTAGCTTCCTACAATATGAGAGCAATAATCATGGCCTTTAATTTCCTTGCCACACTGCCGGAATGGATACAGCTGAATGTGGAGAGATAAACCTTGCATATTTTTAACATGGAAGTTGTTCACGTATGTTCACTTCTTCTCTTTCTTCTCTTTTGACTTTTTAGAAAATGCTTTGGGACTTCTAGCTTTTAATAAGTAAACCATCATATAAACTTCGAGTAAACCCTTTCTTCACTTTTTTTTTTAATACTGTAGGTGTTCGAGGTATGGCCTTGTTCTTTCATTCTCATTTCTGCAACAAGATTTGCAAAAGCATGGGGCTTGCACCATTTGATCTTTCATCCAAAGAGAAAGATGCCTTGGATTGTAATAAAAAATTGCTTGTAAGTGCTTGATGAAAACAGTGTAAGTAAGCAGTATAGCTGGTTTATGCTAACTTTAAAAGCCCTGTAAATAAGACTGAAATATGCTATTTACATGGCAAATAAAACCACCTTAATCACTAATGTTGCAGTTTAAAATACAGCGGTTTAAAGCTGACTTACCCATACTTGTCTCTAATTAAAGCTACAGCATTAGTTCAATAGGGAACCTTGTAACATTTATAATTTAGAACCAAGTATATCTCTGAATACAGAAATCATTAGTAAGTTTTGTATCTCACAAACCTGATTTGGGGAGGAAAAAAGAATAGAACTGCTTGTCTTTAACTGATCTCAGTTTCAACTAATACTAGTGGGAATGGGACTTGATGAAACACTTCGAATGAAATTCAGTCCTAAACAGAACTCTCTCTGACTGTAACAATTGGGCTGTAGAACTTTTCAAAGCAAATAGTTACATATACATGTGCATATTTATAACCCTCCCTTTTGTAGAGGACTCCTAGTAAACATTGAATATTGTCTTAGAATATAGAGAAGCATTATTTATGGGACTTTCTTGTTATTTTGCCAAGGAATCTGCTCAAACAATTCTCCGTGGCACAGAGGAAAAATGTGGTAGCAGCCGGGTGAGAACAATGTCTGGTAGTCGGCCTCCTCTGCTGTTCCGTCTGTCTGAAAACTCTGGAGATGAAAGCATGAGTGATGTAGCATTTGACTCTCTGCCCTGCTCTCCTTCCTCAGCAACCCCTCACAGCCAAAAGATGGACATGCTTAGTGAGTGAGCCTCATACGTAACTTCCTTGGGGTTCCTGAACATTTGGCAGTGCCTTGGTTTATTTTGTTGGTTTTAAACAAAGCACATGTTGTATTTAGTCCGGAATTCTTGTCTCTAGCATTTCTCTTTGAGCAGAAATAAAACTAAAAGTACTTCTATATAGATAATTAATGCACAGATGCTTCTGAAAAAAATGCGGTAAAATGATGATATATAAAGCTTTCTCCTCAAGCATGTTATCCTTACAATAAGCAAATGTTTTTCTTCCTAGATTGGCCTGTGTTCAATGAAGTAGATAACTTGGTTCACAAAGACTATGATCAGCTTGATAACCAAAGGGTGAGTGTCTTTTCAACAGAAAGGGACATTCTTAATGAATGTGTCTTTAAAGGACTGCCTGAAGGCTTTGTTCAGTAAAAGCACGTAAAGGTGCTCTGCCAGCTTTCATTGCTGCAGATCACATTACCTGCATGCATTTGCTGTTTCTAATAAAGGAAGAACATTTTATTTTAAAATAGTACTTTTTTCGCTCCAGAAATGTATTTGCATCTGATGTATTCTAACAGATAATTAAAGTGTGCGTCTGCTCCTCTGCCTGCATGTTGGGTCTTTGGCGCTTGTGCCAACTGCTGTGGTGTGAAAGCTTAACAGAGTCCGCATTGATTAGGTCTCTGCAAATACTGGTACTGTGGGATGTTAGAGAACCTCACCTGAGGAGACTGCAAGAAGTTTGCAATGCGAGTTTTCCAACACTAGAGCCTTAGTACCAGGGGCTGTCAGTTACTGATTTATCTTTTAACTGGCTACCACTGAAGACTGAAAACTGTATTAACTGGACTCTTGGTTTGATAAAGTATGTGAATCCTTGATTTTTTTATAATGTATCTAAGAAAGAACACGAACTTAGACAGTACCTTCTGGGTCATTAAGTCCAGTTCTGTCTGTCATAGGTAGCACAATATTCAACCATTTTCATCCAGTATATCCATCCAACATATCTCATTGAACTGGCAGAAGGTTTTCTCTGTGGGAAATGTCAAGCTGAGATCCTTACAAAGGGCAGTGCTAATCCTGTGATGTTTTGTTCTTGTCTTCCATAGGATTTTGAAAATGGTGGAGACAGTGGATATCCCAGTGAAAAGAGAAGTGAGCTAGAAGATCTGGATCATAGAGAGAGGGTAAGAACGTGACTCCGTGTTTAGCAAAGTTGGGCCTGTTCATACTTGAACTGTTTCCATAGAAGAATCTTATTTTTTTATCCCTCTTGATCTAGACTTTGTAAACAGAGGAAATGGTTGGAAACAAATTCCCACATGTTGCAAAATTACTTATTAATCTTGGAAATGTTAATGACACTTTTACAGGAAAAAAAACCCTATTTGTAATTAGTAGCTTAATTTCAAACATTACATTTGATTCCTTATTTTTTGGGGTGGGTTAAGTATTCTGTATTGCATTTGAGAAATGTAGCCACCTCCTTATCATATGGAACCCATGAATATGATCTGCTTTCAGACTATTCTACCCTCTCGACTTTCTATGACTTTATATGGCTTGAGATATCACAGAACTTAATGTTGTTGTCAATTAATAATGTGCAACTTTAGAATTCCTGTGGGTTAGTTGGTTACTCCTTTAAAATATAAACTTGTAAATAAATGCTTTTTGACGTGAAGATCTTAACTAGATATTTAATTATAAGACAGGAAAGAGAATATTTCCTCCAAAGATACCACTTCTTTTGTCATCTTTGAAGCAGCAGGGTATTTGTCACGGGTTATCCAGTTTACAGGATTAAAGCCTGGATGTGGCATATTCTTTACCATTTCAGTATGTTTCTTTTCATATTGCAATATCACTGAGACAAAAGAATCCAGTGGAAACTATTGTGGTCATTGTTGCTATTAATTTTTCTGGATAGGAGTAGACTAGAGGGATAACCGGCATACGTCAGTTGCTGCAAATTAAATGATGCAAATCTTTACATTAATGTAGGGCCATTCAAACAACCGAAGACGTGAATCTGATGAAGACAGTTTGGGAAGCTCTGCAAGGGTAAATAAAGCAGAAATATTCGTAGATGATGAGTATGCCACTTTGCTCGTCCTTTGTTCCACTCATCTAACTTCACATCGCTAAATCAGATGTCAGTTTTCTTTCCTTTTCAGCTACAGAATATGTTTATTAATATTAACTTACCACTCTGTAGTTTCCTTTTTTGTTTTGTCTTTATTTTCTGCTAGGACTGGCCCTCAGGACTCCCAGACTCTGGAGATAAGAGAGAAAGCACGGAAAAATGAAGACTTGCCCTTGGTCAATGAGGATTGGGTTAGAGAGCAGCTAGGCAAACTGAACACCTACAAATTGATGGGTCCCGATGGAATGCACCCATGAGTGCTGAGGGAGCTGGCGGATGTAATTGCTAGGCCACTCTCTATCATCTTTGAAAAGTCGTGGAGAACAGGAGAGGTGCCTGAGGATTGGAGGAAAGCCAGTGTTACTCAAATCTTCAAAAAGGGCAAGAAGGAGGACCTGGGAAACTACAGGCCAGTCAGTCTCCCCTCCATCCCTGGAAAGGTGATGGACGGCTCATTCTGGAAGTCATTTCTAAGCACATGGAGGAGGAGA
>VZSC01017418.1:503546-516664 GCA_013398225.1 Steatornis caripensis | reverse complement strand
CAGTGGTGCCCAGCGACAGGACAAGGGGCAATGGGCACAAACTGGAACACAGGCAGTTCCACCTGAACATGAGGAGGAACTTCTTTACTGTGAGGGTGACAGAGCCCTGGCACAGGCTGCCCAGAGAGGTTGTGGAGTCTCCTTCTCTGGAGATATTCAAAACCCGACTGGACGCATTCCTGTGCAACCTGGTCTAGGCTAACCTGCTTTAGCAGGGGGGTTGGACTAGATGATCTCTAGAGGTCCCTTCCAACCCCTACCATTCTATGATTCTAGTTTAAAAAGTACTGTTATAAACAAATCTTTACTTCTGTAACTGATCCCTGACATAAGTGACTATACATGGGTTTCTCGCTTTCAAAAAAATAATTACAATTCTATGGATTTTTTTTCTGCCTAACCAGGTTATATTTCCTTTCTGCACTTTATTTTTGGAATTGTGTCCCATATGTCATTGGATGATCATTTTTAAAAACATTTTTAAAAATATACAGTGTCTGAAATCTGTGACAGTAGCTCTCCCCAGTGTGTATCTAACTGAGCTAGGGAAGACCAGACCTTCTTGCATGTTTTTACAAACTATATGTTCTGTGATAAGAAGTTTCTGTGGCTGTAAACTTAAACAAATAACTGTGTTCTGTTTGCAATGAAAAACCAGCTTTGACAACAATGAATAATTTAATTAGATACACTTTTCAGAATTTCTTTGTAATGATTATATATTGCTGTTTCAGGAATTTGTTTCAGGAAATTGAAACAGCTGTAACAGACTGAAGTTCTGTGTTAGTAACCTTCCCTGTTACATCTCCCCTGTGTACCTCCAAAGGCTTTCATTTTGATAGGACTGTTTTCAGCTACCCATCCATTCATTATGTTGGAAAGTTGTTTGTTCTCATTTGTGTTGGACATCCTGAGAAATGCCAATGCATGTATTTGCCTATCATATTCTGCAGTGTTACTTTTCATTTTTCTAGAGTTGTAGAATGCAAGCAGCATTTAAAATGTTTTGAACTGAAATTCTGACCAGAAAAGTATGGGTTTACATTTTTTGTGCATGGATAACCTCAGTGCTTCCAGTGTCACTATTCAGGTGCTTATTTTTATAAATACCTTTTTTTCTGATTCAGAGCTTAAAGAGCTTCACTGCCGTAATTTATGGAAGATATTTTGTGTTGGGATTAGAAATAGAGGGCTTTACTTGGTTTCTTTAATGAAGAATAGTAACCATTTATTCAGCTACTAACATGACTTTTGAAAGCTGTGTCTTAAACTGCAGTATTTACTAATAAGTAGTAAGATTGATGGAGGCTTTGATTTCTGGATGGTAATCCATATGAATAGTATGAAAATTTTAATTTTTAATAGAAATAATAGTATATTCCCTATTTCAGGTCAGTGTGGAGAAATGGAATCTCTACAACTCTTCCAGAGTCCACATTCACAGACCATCCTGTGTTGCCCAAGAAATTCAGAGGCTAAATGCACTAGAACTTGAAAAGAAAATTGGGAAGTCAGTCCTTGGAAAGGTAGGATGGTTCTAATAATCCTGTTCTTTCCAACTGGAAAGAAACATCTTGTGTTTACTACTTACAAAGAGGTGTTGTCCTACATGAGTTATTTGTGCAGATGAAAATAAATAACATGTCTTATAGCTTTCTGTCACCTGATGATATTTTATAAGGGACATCTAAGCTCAGGAACCCATGAATTCCATCTGCTTTTGGACTTGCAACATCTGGGCTCCTTTGGGAAGGACCCTACTGTTGGTTCATCTGCCTTTCCAGAGGCATAATTCAGAGAAGATACAGTGGCATAGATATGGTGTGCCTGACCTACATACCGTACTAATAGGCAAGGTTGGACTCCTGAGAAACAGTAGTATGAACTAACTCTTTTTACTCTAGACTGTCCCAGACAATGCAAATGTGAATTAAGTTTGGATTTGTGTATGGCCTTAAGCCCACACTCAAGACACACAGCGTAGGTTCTCGTGAATGTCTCGAGAGCTTCAGATGTTCTCTAACTGAAAGGTTTGAGGAGAAACCTGCCCTTCCCTTGGGGAGGGGAGGAAAAAACCTCCTCAACATGCTATGACACATTTGGAATGAAATCCTGCCCCCACTAACAATAAAGGCTTCAGTGTTATGAGGATTTTACCCCAGATAATCTTCCTGGTTTTCTATGCCTCAGGTTAATTCCTTTCCTGTGAGGGGCCTTGCTGTACATAGAAGTCTGTGATCTATGGTCACTGCTGTTTGCCCTGCTGGCTGGCGTGTAGGCAGTTGCAGGCTGGCTGCCTTTAACTACAACTCCTTCCTAAAGGTCTGCAAGGCCCTAGCACATGTGCTGGGACGTGCCCCTAAGACCTGGTGCTGTGGTGTGGCAACCTGCTGGGGTGCTGCTTAGGGCACACTCATGTGGCAAGATGTTGTGGAGCTACTGTCTTGCTGAATTAGGTCTTTTATCTCTAGTAGTCAAGTTTATAAAGCTGTATGTGTCTAAGCTTACAGAACTGGAGAGGCAGCTGCACTGTGTATCATCATAGCTTTTTGCCCATTTAATCTTGTTCAGGCACAAATCAGCCTCTAAGTCTGGGTGTTGTCAAACTAGTCCTCTGCTCAGTCACAGAGGTACACAGTTAGCTTTAAGTAGTGACCTCAGAGAGATACTTTTGTGCCTAAGTGAAGTATGGGCACAGGGCTTTTGAAGAAGCAGATCTGTATTTAATACTTGTGTGTCTTTCCTATGCAATTGTGTTCTAGGTTCATTTGGCCATGGTTCGCTATCACGAAGCTGGGCGTTTCTGTGAGAAAGACAAGGAATGGGATCAGCAGTCAGCCCTGTTTCACCTGGAGCGTGCTGCAGACTGTGGCGAGCTGGAAGCCATTGTCGGGTTAGGACTCATGTGCTTTCAGCTGCCACATCACATTCTTTCTGAGGTTACTGTGGAGGTAAATGGAAAAATCAAAGAAAATGCCAAAATGCAGAATTGTGGTCCATTGTAAAAATAACATAAGAATAGCAGAAAATGGAGACAAAACAATAACCATAGTTAGGTGCTCTGTAGCCTCTTCAGAGAAAATAGATGACTCTGTAATTAAGGACTTGGACAAAGCAGCAAAAAATGCTGCACGTTGCTGGTTTTGCTAGCAAATTACTGCATTATCTTTGGGAAGTTTTTAAGTGTTCTTTACTATTCAACTTCTTAGTTTCTTGTGGCTGGGCCTGTTTCTCAGACATACTAAACACTTGCAGCCATTAGTGACTTGCATTTAGTGTTAGAGGAAGGAAGGGATGGTTTTACTTGGAAACTCACATTTTAAAGGTTTTGTTTGTTTTACTAGGACACAAAGGAGAACAGAAATAAAGGATTTGATTACTTGCTGAGAGCAGCAGAAGCTGGAGATCGGCCTTCCATGATTCTGGTAGCAAGAGCATATGATACAGGCGTAAATCTTGGTTCAGACAGGTACTGTGCATGACTAACTTGGTGATACTCCACGGCAGAGCAGGGGCAGAGAACCACGTGCTGCATGTCTTTCATTAACATAAAGAGCTGCTATGAAGTAGTGTTTTGGACTTAGCTATCCAGGTGTGAATAAAAGCAGGGTTTAGGCCATGATATATCAACACCGAAAGAAAACCAGAGATTATTTCTGCCATTGGACACCTGGATGTATGTTGGATTCACCTGCTTGTTTGAGTTTAGCCCTCATACCCAGGTTGCCCTATGCTAGCCAAGTTTTTTTTCTCTGAAGTTGGTGATAAAACTATCCTTGACTTCACTGGGAGTTGCACACTTGAAAATCGTGGGATCAGTGGGAAAAAGTGAACATGAGAGTTGTTTTGGAGATGTAGTACCCTAAAAATAAGTGAAAAGTATTTACAACTGCCATGCCTCTTCTTTAGTGATTTTTTTTAAAAGTACAGTTTTCTAAAAAGTGGGGTTTTTTTCTAATCAAGCTGTGAAAGAAGCTGTAGAACAGGAGAAATAGGTGAAGCTGTAAAGTGGCTATAGACCAGATGCAGTCAGGTGAACAAAGCGTTTGTGACGGCTATAGTCCTTCACTGCTTCTCATAATAAAAGTAGGAATGGAAATTTCACAGGAACATAGTCTTAATGCTGAGGATGTTACTTTTAATTAAGGATGACTTCAAGTTTTAGGAAGTTTAAAAATGCTTTTACCTCAACAAGTCTTGCTTAATTTGGCCAGCGCTCCTATCTTGATAGGAGGGATAGGATCAGCATCGTGATGAAGAAATAGATTGTGATTTGCTGGGCTATACAATATATTGATTTTTTTTTAGCATTTTAGATGGGTTTTTGAAAGTGGACACATTAATTTCCTTAAGTACCAAATATATTAGGCGATGGTAGTGATTTTTCTGCCTTTGTATTGTAACACGTCTTTGTTATATACCTGAGTTTACTGTTTTGCACAACAGTGAAACACTTGACAATGGTGAAATTTAAAATAACATTAAACTTCTCATGGAAGTGCACTGAGCATTCTCAATATGAAAATTGCGGGGCTTAAAATACTTACGAAACAAGACTGCAACTTCAGATTGTTTCTAGATCAGTTGTCTTCACAAATGTAAATCCAGACCAAAACCATACAACTAGTAATGAAAGCTCAGACTCTGGAGTTCAGCAAGACCCTTCAGTTTTATATTTTCTGCTCTGTAATTGCTGCATAAAGTGACCCCAGCCTCATTTGATATAGTGACCTGATGCAGTACAGAGTTAGTGAGCCTCCATGAGACTATCTGCTTTCTTGGAGAGCACCAAGGCTCTGAGAAGCTAGTGCAAAATTGAATTCTGAATCTCCAAAGTACGTTTGTTTTCTAAGGTAACCATCTTCAAAAGTTATTTTTAACTTCAGAGTACAGGATTGGAAGGAGGCACTGTGCTGGTACAGTGCTGCGCTGAACATGACTGACTATGATGAGGGAGGTGAATATGATGGCACTCAGGATGAGCCCCGGTATCTGCTCCTGGCCAGGGAAGCAGAGATGTTAATGATGGGAGGTTACCATCTCAATAAGGATCCACAGAGATCAGGTGAGTGCTTATTTTCTTTCTGTAATTGGTAATCGTACTTTTCCTTCGCTTTTCCCTGAACGTGTACCCCAAAAATAGATTTCCTGCTTCAGTTGTTCTAAAACATGCAGAGGGTCAGTACTCTGAGATTTGTGGATGAAGCTGTAATGTTGCTGGGTGATATAAGGCTGAAATCAGTGAAATAAGAGATCTTGCTCATGACAGGGGTAGTGGGCGGTGCCAGGTCCAATCCTGTGACACACTGAGTCACTAGCAAGCAACCTTCACTGCCTGTGAGGCCTCTGAACTTCAGGTTATTGCTTGTATTTTGAGTTTCACCCATGACTCCTAGGTCCTACGCAACATTGTCTTAGTTGTTGTGTAATCTACATGTCAGGTGTCTAAGTCTTAGGGTCATCTTGGGGGGGTTCCTACAGGTTGGTCATATTTCCAATCCTTGCAGATACATTGAAGAGCCATCAGCAGCCAGTCATGTAGCTTTCAATTTGAAGAGCAAAACCTTTATTCCCAGCTGATGTAACTCTGCTGACACTATTAAAAATACAACCATATACCCAACCCTGTAATTTGACCTCAGTGTCTCTTTTTGTCCTTTAATTGCTTCAGGATAAAGAGATTTTTTTTCTTTGCCCTGTTAATGTAACTGATACTATTTCCTCCTTTAGGTGAGCTGTACACAGAAGCAGCAGAAGCAGCAATGGAAGCCATGAAAGGCAGACTGGCAAATCAGTACTACCAAAAAGCAGAAGAGGCTTGGGCGATGATGGAAGAATGACACTGCAATTAAGCAGTTCTTGTATATAATTTTTTTATAGACTTGCTGCATTTGCAGCTAAAATGATATATTTTTATGTGGTGTTACCAATTTCTTTTTTTGTATTTTAGTTTTCTAAGTTTTTTTTTTGAGGGGAGAAATCCATATGTAGGTGGTATGTAGGGTGCCATAGCGTACTTCTGCTAGTGTTTTAAAGCTGTACTACAGACACACTTGACCTTTCATATTTTTTTAACTGTTAGAACTGAGAGGCCTAGTTTTTTTGACAAAAAATGAAGCTAATATTTTTTTTCCACATGTGCTGTGTTTTTTATCCAGCAAATGATCAGTGTGTTTACATTTTTTTCTCCCCACATACAGAAAAACGTTTCCTAAATTATCAGCATTTCTTAATAATTTTTGGTGTATCTCAAGAAATTTGCATGTGATTGTAAATTTTCAAATTAAGCATGTAGCTACTAATTTTAACAAGTAGTCCCATTCTATTACACTGGTGTCGTCAGGTACTTCTGTTATTCTTCTCAAACAAATTCCAGATAGAATCCTTACAGTTTGGGAAGAGGTGGAGAAGATGCTTCAGATAGGCAGTGAGGATATTCAGGGTGCTATACGTTTTATTCATTACCAACATTGCATATTTTACCGTCAGAAAATCACTGATGTTCCTGATGAGGTTGACGTGCGGAAAGCAGACTCCACAATCTGTAAGATTGTAAAGTAGGTATGTTTATTTGGCGCTGGGCGGCACGGGGGGGGGGTAGTCCCACCAAAGTCGTGCGCGCCCAGGGTAGTAGCTTGGCTTCAATTTATACACGTTGTACATACATATTCATAAGATTTCCCAATACGCCTATACATATGCATGACCTGTCCCCGCTTGGTATTAAAATTAGTTCCAAGGGGTCATTTCCGTAGACTCCTCCCCACTGCGCTTGCGCATACCTTCTTGTGGTGGTCGTCGGTGATCGTGGGGCTGAAGATAGACGACTCCTCTTCGTCACCGCTAGTAACCTTTTGTTCTTGCGCAGTTGTTCCCTTTGGCTTTTATCAAAACCACAGGTTCGGTTTTTACCTGGTCCTTAGGCTTTTCTAACGGGACCCTGCACTTAGTCACTGCCCCATTGTTCTGTTTGTAACGACTTTCTGTGCAGGTGAGGTGACTCCCTAGTCCTTATTAGGAAAGTTTGCACAATAGTTAACAAAGCGCTAAGCATCCCGTATCAGCTTGGTTCCCTGGTATGCACAGTGATCATTAAGTAACCCTGTATACATCAGAACTTCTTTAACCCCTTCTCTCAAGGTGAGGCATCCAGCTACCGCTCTCGTTCTCAAATCTTGCACCATATAACAACCTAGGTGTCTAAAATTCTACTGATATTATATGATATTTGTCCAGTGATGTACAGGAGCAAGATCTGTAATATATGGGTAATTTGAAGTTATTTTTACAGTGACATCTCAGTTCTCAGTGAAGCTAGACCCTTAAAATGAGACTACACTTTCCACCATTTCCAGAGCGATGTTTGCAAAGTTTGGAGGATGTTGATTCACCTATTCTTGTGTATAGAAAATAATTAATCTGGTTTAAATCGCTTTTAAAACAGTGTTTTATCTGCACATGGTTTCAAATGCCAGTTAGAGAAAATTGTTTTCTCTTCTTAACCAGCAATATTGTCCCCAAACACTTGAATTTCTGTGTCCTGTCTATATAATCCTAACCAGTAATGGGAGGACAAATACATGGTGGTGGTTGAATTATCATTGCATAGAGATAAGTTTCTTCCAAATCCAGTGTCTTATTCCAAAGCTGCTGTGCCATCTAAATGGGTAGTACAGAAGCTGTTCCTATTTCTTGGTTGTGATTAACAGTTGCTTTGCAGGAGATAAAGATGGAATCTTTTGCCTTCTTGGCCTTACAATCTCCTGAGGGTGTAAATTGATATGAATAAGGGGCAGCCCCTGTGGAGTGCTGAATGACATACAATAGTCACCAGCCTCACTTTAGCCAAGTTTTAAAAACATGCTTAAAACTAAGCAGGCTGCTAGGTGATGTGGTCGATTTCATTGGGACTTCTTGCATGCATAGCTGATTGCATGCATAGCATGCATAGCATATTAATTTCTTGTAAAATGTACAAGATTTCTGTTCCTTGAACAGGAACAGTTCTGCCTTTCCTGTGCAAGTGCTCATCGCTGGGCTCCGAAGTCGTGCTCCCCATTTACTCTCTTCCTGGGAAGTGGATCTTGAATTATCGTTTAAACAGTATCAAAGCATGATGGTAGTTACAACTGCCACTGTCTGAAAGAGGTGATATCCTGGTTCTTAAGGAAGTCAGATGGGAAGATTTGAATCCTTTCTAGGAGGGAAGGAAAAGTTATCCTTGGATGTCGTACTTCTGGGTGGGTGTTGTAACCACCAGACAGTTGTAGCTGTGAGTAGCCTTGCAACACATAGCCACATCTTCTTGCTGTATAATGCAGGGAATATGGGAAAGTAGTGCTCATGGCCTTTTTATGTTGTTTTTTGTTTTGTTTTGAGAGTGAGGGTGAAGCTCTTCACTAATGGAGGAATGTCATATTTCTAGATCTCAGTTGGGCTGAGGTAAGTATTAGCTAGGTACTAAAATAATCACATTTTTTTGCTTAATATTTTTTGGACCTAATATGCTGACATAGAACCAGCGTTTGTAGGATCACAAGTCAGGTGGATGTTTTAAGTGCCTATCTAAAGCTTTACTTCAGGTGCCTAAAGCCTCTTTTGGATGTGGCCTTTCTGCTCTTCCAGTTCACAGCATTACAGTATCAGCTCTCAATGAAAGGTGAATGTGCCATTCACGTCTGAAGACAGCTGAATAGACAGTGTTTTGTGCAGAACTGGTGAAGTGTAGACACTATAAAAGATTCAGGCAAAAGGGTTTGTTTTCCTCATAAGGTGTCGATGCCAAGTCTTTGAGATTTTCCTTGAGGAGGAAGCATGTGTAACAGCTCCATTAACCACGTAGGGGGGAGAGGAGATTGAATGTGCCCATCCAAAATGTGTACATAAAGGAAATGGAGTGTAATTATTGACACTTTTTGGTGTATTTAATTTGCTAAATTCAGTAGTTGCTAAAGTTGCTGACAGTTCTCTATAGATCTGTCACGTAAGTGTGCACACAGCTGAGTGAAAAAATCATCATGATTAATTCTTTGTTTGCAATTACTGCTTTTTTACTGATGTAGACTACCTTCTGTCCTAAGGTGGTATTGTATTATTTAGCTATACAATAAATAGAGCTGCCAATAATTTGAAGATTGAAATTGTTTACAGAAATAAGCACCGCTTATTCTATGACATTCTTTTGAAGAGAAAAATATATATTTGACAGACTTTTTGAATTATATTGCTATATGCTGTATTTTTAATCTATTCACAATGAATAAATAAAAATCTGTATTTTTTAAAAATGTGAAAATAAATCTGCCAGAACTTAGCTGGGTTCGGTGTTTCCAGATGTCAGTGGGAATATTGCTTGGGTAAGGACAGCGAGATGCAAGCCTTTGTTTGTATGTCAGACATGCAGATACTGATTGCCTGCATCACTTAGTTCGCTCATTCACTTTGTCTGGTTTCATTCTGGCTTGTCAATAAAGTTGTTCTTTTTTGTTACTGTTCTCAGTAGCGTTTTAGTCATTGCATGTGAGGGTTTGCTTCTGGTTTTAATTTATAATTTGCCAAAGTTCAATGCTACTACTGCAAGCTTCCAGAAATCCTGTGTGTTATTATTCCATTCCTGATGTCATTCACTTTCAACAGTCAGAAGTAACTAACTGGGAGGAAATAACTAGATGTGTACCAACAAAATCTGTTTTCCTCAAAAAAACCTAAATGTGCTGTTTTATTTGCATTCAATTACACATGCAGTATCTGTTAAGTCATATGGGACAAGACGTAAGGACTAAAGTGCTCATTTGCAGGACTGCTAGAGAGACGTCCTTATGCCTTCAGTCTTTGCTTAGTCCTGAGAAAAGAATGGAAATACTTGGCCTCTGTGATTTAAGGTGGGAGAGTTTTTTGTCATGACTACAGTATCTAATGATACACCATCATCTTCAGTATGATGTATTCCCCTTTCTGTTCAAGAACGAACTGGCTGGTACTAGCTTTTAAACTGTTAAAAATGGAGCTCTTACTGTTGCTTTTGTATTGCTTTATTTAGACAGGTATCATTTATTATACCTGTATAGTTTAAACAATATGAAATTGTTTTCTAGCAAAGGCATTTAGAAATGCAGAATCTCCTAAAAAAAAAAAAGCCCCAGCAGGGCGTCTTCACTCCACCATGTGTCACTAAGATTAAAAAATTGTGGAATTTAGCACTGCAAGTCTTTAGCTGCTGTCACTAAACACTGGAGTGTTTGGCAAGTGCAACAAAGGAAGTAGGGATATCATCCATCAGAAAGCGTGGAGACAGGAAACACACCTCATAAAGTGTAAATAAGAATATTGCCTGTTCCCTAATTATTGGTCTGTGTGACTGATTTGAATCTCACTCTCCTCCCCACAGGTGTAATTTCACTTCTCAGAGTAGAGTGGCTGCTGACAGACACAGGTGTAGTTTAGGCCAAATCAGGACTTCTCATCTGAATTTTTAAGAGGATTTCACTTGAACCTCAGGTTGGATTCAGGGCCAGTGCTTCTGGGGGTGAGTCAGGCTGCTTTCAGGTTTAAGTTCAGGGGCGTCTGTCATGTGCCTTCCACTGCTGGGGACACTTCATGGGGACAGCTCCCAGGTTTGTAGCCATCAGGCTTGGTCCTTACTCTGGATGTAACTGATGCAAGCGTTGGGTTGTTGCTCTTCTGCTAACTGCTGTGTCAGGACAGCAATATAATGAGGCTGGTAGCTTGTGTTGTATGTTGAGTTCTCTAAGTTCACTCTTTTAATTTGGAAAAGGTCCTGTAATTATCATCTTATCTCACACTGGTAAAATGAGAAGCCTGGTGACCCAACTGCCAGCCCCAAGGGGCAAGCTCTGCTCTTCTCCCCTGGAAGTGTCACACATGGCTGACGTGAACAATCTTGGGTACACAAGTTTCATTCAGTGTTCAGGAGAAATGTATCTGTGGCCAGGCACACAAACATTTCAGGGACAGGCTGGGCAGAAAAGCAGTTCTCTGGGAGCGTATTGGTACCTCTCACTGCCTGGGCAAAAGGACCTGCAGTGCCAACCAGCCCCTTGCAATGAGAAAACCTCCTGTAAGATGTGCTCCTTGCAGCCTCTCACACATCGCATCTTCCCCCAGTGCACCAAATCCACAGTGTTATGCATGTTACGCTGTGTCCACCGCTGCATGGACAAGTGCTAGGAGACTGCTACGCCAGATTCTTTTCCTAAACCGCCTGAGCAGATTACAGGTGATTTGCTGTGTAAAGCCAATTCACTTCTGTCTTCCCTGAACCTCTCCTGCTTTTCTGCAAAGCCAGGGCTGTGGGACAAGCATCAGCTGCCTCTGTTCTCCAAAAACACTGCATGCTCCTGAAAAGGCAATGAACTGAGGGTGTGAAACGGCAGCAGTATATGCTTACGCGTGTGTGCTGTTAGTCCTCTGTACTTGTAGGCAGTCAATTAAATTTTTAGCAAGACTGGGCAAAGCTGCAGCCTCTTTGCAGAATCGTGCCCAGCAGCTCCCCGGAAGGAGCAGGCACCGCAGCGTGCTGCAGGGACAGGCAGGCCGTGGGGGGTGCCAGGGGAGGAGGGTGAGCTGAGGCTGTTAGCTGCGCTCCAGCAGGTTTATTTTCTCTGTCCTGTGTAAATGTATTGCCACAACTACGGCATTAAATGAAGCTGCGTTAAGCCTTTGCAGCCTTACCTGAGAGAAGCCGGAATTTTTCTCCAAACACAACCCTTCAGCACTAATTAAGGTGAGAAAAACATTAATTCCCCCAGAACACTTACCCGAATTTCAGGCAAGATGCGGACAGAGACTCCTAAGGGCACCAGGTAGCTAAGGTGCACCGCTCCCCCTTGTCACAAGAGTTGTACTCACTACCACAGCTCCCACTACAGCCTGCCGCGCTGGCCCCTGTCCTGCCAGCAGAAAAGCACCCCGCTACCCGTAAAGCCTGCTGGCTTTTCACTTTGAAAATTCAGCGAGGTGTAGCTTTGCAGCAGAAAATTAAAATGCACGGCGTATAGATTTTTGTTAGGCTCTCGGAGGGTGTGCACGGGCGCTGCCCCCTCGTACCGCGACGCCCCCTGTGCTGCCCCGGGCGCCCGCGTGGCAGCGGGGCGGTGCGGAGGGCCGGGCCCCAGCCCCAGCCCAGCCCCACGCTCAGCCGCGCTGGCGCCCCGGCCCCCCCTCCCTCCCCCACTTCCCGTGGTGCCCCCCGGCGTGGGGACGCGCGGGGAGCTGTTCCCTCCCTGACCGGCCCTGAGTGCATTGCACCGCTGCGACTGCACCTGCTGGGAGACCGGGATTAAAAAGCCCCGCAGTGTTTTATTTCTAAGGTGGGAGTGGTGTGCAGTGAGGGCGGCTGCTGGGTCCGGCGCTTGGAAACGGGGGCGCTGTGTGCGTGTGCGTGAAAAAAAGACGGGGAAGGGGAAGGGGTGGGGTGGGGGGAAGAGAGAAACAGGCGGGTCTGGAGTAAAAGTGGCGGCGAAAGCAGCGTTATTACCGGGGTAGCGTGGCCGAGCGGTCTAAGGCGCTGGATTAAGGCTCCAGTCTCTTCGGGGGCGTGGGTTCGAATCCCACCGCTGCCAGCGGAGTTTTTTTTGTGGTGTTGTTAGGGTTTTTTGTGCTGCGGGAAGCCGAAGCTGCCGCGCCCCCTGGCGGCCGCGCCGGCCTAGAGAGCATTGTGGGTAGGAGGTGGGCCGCGTCCCCACGTGCCCGCCGGAGTGACACCAACATGGCCGCTGCCTGATCGCCGCCAGCCGCGCTGCGCACCGCCACCGGGGAGCCGGCGGCCCAGCTGCCCGCGCCGGTCCTCCGCCAGGTAGGCGGGTGCGGCGCCGCTTTTGCTCCTCTTGGGGCCGAGCGGGTGGCCGGGACCCTGCGGGCGGCGGGGGGCGAAGGAGCGCGGCCTGGGCTGAGGTGGGCTTTGCCTGACTGGGGAGGGCGGTGGAGACGAGACTGCTCTGAGGACTTGGCGCCGCGGCGCGTACCGGGGGCGCGGGGCCGCGGCCGTCCGTGCGGGGCCCTGACAGGAGCCGGCGCGGGTCGGGGCCGCCGTGGCGCGGCTCTCGGAGGGAGCGGGTGGGGGTCCGGTCTCAGGCCGCGGCCCCTCGGCTCCCCGCGCC